>OX453313.1:6757755-7295832 GCA_949710035.1 Crambus lathoniellus
TTTGACCCCGGGAGGATATTTTATTCCCACGGGAAATCATCGTGTAGGTAGTTAATTCATTTGGGCGAAAAGCTGTTCATGATTTTACTTGTCCTATTTCTATCCATGGTAATATACTTCTTCATATCCCAATTATAATTATTAAATCTATTTACACTAATATTATTCATAGTAATATGAATATTTGTTGATAAGGATGCGGGTCATGCTCGTATGAGGATACCTTGTAGACATTTTTAAGTTTTGATATTAAATTGCGAACTTGTTTAAAATCATTAACTTATTCATTAGAAATGATAATAATATGATCTTTTGATTTTCATGTACGGAGTGGAACCATGTATTGTACTATTCTAACAGAGGCAGAGAATAGATGCATTTAAGATTTGGTGCTGGAAAAGAATGCTCTGGAAACCTTGGACAACTGGTTGACAAGTTGAAAAAGCAAATTGTTGCTGTGACGGTTCAAATTGTACCTGCGGCATCTTCATTATCAGTGTAACTTCCTTATAAGAATATTTAAATTAATCGGTAATAATGCCTATTACGAACATGCCTTTAAATAATTCCTTTAGTTGTCCTAATTCATATTTTGATTTAATACAAATTGTGCACTATGGTAAATACGTATCTATAACTTGGTTTGTTACTCATATCTGGGTAAAAATTGGTAACTGTGCAGAGGCCTACAGTTGTTTTTGTAAGGACTAAACTAGGTCAAACTTAGCGATAGTTAAATTCATCTAATATTAGGTCTTTAATCCTTTCATGACTCGTAGTTGCTTTTTCCACTATTTGAGTGAAGTGATAAGGGTGTCTAGTTATCAGGTTAAAGTTAAATTCTGTACCTACCTATTCCTAATGTAACATTCTTAGGGATTTTGCTTCTGACACCATCTAATATCCTTGAATATAGCTCCTGACAATGCATTGATGTAAACTAGTACCAAGCTAATCCATTTTTCTTTTATGACCCATAACTAATGCTTATAGATTATAACCAGACTTTACTTTAATCATTCCATATACTTACTTACACATGATTATATAACAAGTATAGTTTAATGCTTATAGATTATAACCAGACTTTACTTTAATCATTCCATATGCTTACTTACACATGATTATATAACAAGTATAGTTTCAAAATAAGTTTTCTAAGTAATAATAGTCGCTTGTTAACGAATGTCATGATTATGTTAATTTATACATTGATTCAAATAGTTTTAGATTTGTTTGTCATTGATAATTTATTTTATTTGATTATGTATTACTTAACGATTTACTAAAACAATATTTTCACGATAATATTTATATTCTAAACAAGTCATCGGCTTCCTTAAAAGTTTATTGTTGAGCATTGTGTAATATAATGTATTTGTTTCAATTATGTTTTAAGTTTTAACTTAAGGTTTTTATCACTATAAGATTAACCTAAATAGGTACATAGTTGTAAGACTTTACTATTGAGAATAGTTGTGTATCATTATATTAGCTGTGTACTTACCTAATTAATTGATTCTAAATAATTTTTATATGTGCGTCGGGAGACAGCACGTTATCAGATGGCCGAATGTCATGATTTTAGAAGGTTTTTCTTATTTTTTAATAGCAACATTGGTAATGCCGTCTCTTGCCGCCATTTTGTTAAATTTAATAGGCTAATCTGTGGTAAAATTGGTGGGGGGTAGCTAGACTTGAGCCCGATTAACGAGCAAAGAGAGGTCATTCTTCAAACTAGCCTCGAGGGGATAAGTTCACTAAGACGTCGACTGTATCTATATTGTTATACCTGTACTATGCCTGTACCTGTAAGTTGGATCAATAATTATATGAGTGTTATCTGGAGTCTGCGTTTTCTTCATAATATAATATTAAAGTACAGTCAACAAAAAAGCTTGTAACTAAAACGAAGTTTTTACAAAAAACTTATAATATTAGTACACGTATTATATGCAAACCGAGAGCAGCGCCGCTACGGTCGTTTACGGAACTAAAATTCTATATGGAGTACTGTGACGAGATTTCCGTGCTTGGGATGATATTGTCACACTAGGTCGCTAAGTATGTGGTATTTATTCTGAACATTGTTTGTTTGGTATTTAGTGGCATACCGAAAATTGATATTGGCAAATACCAACAGACGGTCAATGCCGCGCTTATCTTATAAAAATTATTATTATTATTATTTTTTTTTATACATTTAACATATTACAAAATATATAACAGAATTATTTACTTAAATAACACTAAAAAACCACAAAGATTTATCCTAAGTGTTACTTTGTTGTTAACATCGAGATATCATTGAAATGCCAACAGAAAAATAAAGATTATAAATTATATGGTTAAAAAATATGCTTTTAATTTGGATT
Organism: Crambus lathoniellus; assembly: GCA_949710035.1. Lineage (NCBI taxonomy): Eukaryota > Metazoa > Arthropoda > Insecta > Lepidoptera > Crambidae > Crambus > Crambus lathoniellus. The sequence goes on from OX453313.1 coordinate 6,760,131, forward strand.
TTAAGTTCTGATCATTAATATTTTCGCGTAATTCGGGAGGTAGTTCGTTAATGAACCTAGGAACAAGGTAATCAGATGTTCGCTCGCCGTAGCAATTGTTTACCCGTGTCGCACTCACACAGACCCGTTTCCGAGCGATAGCTCTCGTGTATACAGGGTGGCTTACCAATTGTCTGTAGCTGTCATTAAAAAAGTTTTCTTTTAACATTGTGTTTTTAAATTGCGTTTGTACAGGCAAAACATTACAATGCGTAAATAGTCCTTTGTCATCATTGTAAAATTGTTGTTTTATTTTGGGGGATACTAGTTTCCGAATTATTTTTCTTTGGAGATTAAAAATAGTTTTAAGATAGGAATTGTAGGTACGTCCATAACTGCTAAGACCGTATTGGACATGTGACTCAGCTAGTGAATGATACAGCATTAGCTTGACCTTGAAAGGGACTCGATCTTTAATAATAGTAATATTCGCCAGAAACGCCCGAAGTTTATTACATACGTGTTCTATGTGTTTACTCCAGTTAAATTTGCTGTCTACGGTCAGACCGAGGTAAGTATGGGAGTCAACTACTTCTATAGTTGGGCAGCTACATTTTGCCAATGACGTGTGTATACAGCTGTGGTCGTGTGCCGTAATATTATTTATTACAGGTGAGGGTTTCATGTATGGTGATTTTATTACTACTAATTTTGTTTTGTTTGAATTAAGGACCAGACCTACATCATGGCACCATTTTGTCAAATTGTTAAAGTCTGATTGTAAAAGATTCCAAGCGGTCGTTGGGTTTTTATTGGATACGACTAGGCAGGTGTCGTCCGCAAACTGGTAACAAGTACTGTGTTCGAGACAATTACTCATATCGTTGACGTATGACAGAAAGTGTAGGGGGCCCAAAATAGATCCTTGGGCCGTTCCTTCTGAAGCTGGTAAGTAGTCACTGCATACGTCATCTATTTTTACACAGAATCTTCTGTTGTGGAGGTAGTTTTCACACCATTGTAGTAACGGCCCGCGTACTCCACAGTCGTTAAGCTTAGTAAGTAACTGCTTGTGATCCAAGGTGTCAAATGCACGCGAAAAATCTATAAATAGAGCTAATACGTGCTGCTTCTTATTGAGATGCCCATTTACCTCGTCCGTGAACTTGGATAAAAGTTCTGTCGTGCCTTTACCAGATTGGAACCCGTACTGATTTTGGGAGATAATTTCATGTTTCTTATAAAATGTTTGTATTTGTTCACTTAGGCATTTCTCAACTATTTTATTTATGGTGGAAAGCAGAGTTATTGGCCGATAGTTGGAGTAATTGTCTCTAACACCCTTTTTGAACACCGGTCTAACGCATCCAACTTTTAATTCATCCGGGTACATACCCGTACGGACACTACGATCGACAAGGCAGGATAAAGCAGTGGATATTTCTTTACCTATGATTTTGACATCCGACACCCGAATACCATCTGATCCAGGCGCCTTGTTAGATTTTAACTTATTAATTATTTTAAGTATTTTATCACTTGAAGGTTTTTTGTAAAGAATGCTGGAGTCCATTGGTTTTTGATACCTAGACGGATCAAGTAATTTAAAATTGCAGTTGGGAATAATATCTTTCACGGCTTTGTTGAATCCATGAGCAAAGTTATTAGCAATAATTTTAGTGCTTAACCCTTGAGTATCAAAAGCCCTGTGAATTGCCGTGTCAATAGATAATGTTACACGCCCCAGCATTTGGTTTAAAATTTGGTAAACTTGTCTTATGTTTTTAAAGTTATTATTAATTTGTCTTAGATAATATCTATTTCTATTTTTTTCCATGATTTTATGAATTTTATTACGAATTTTATTATATTTTAATCTTACCGCTGGATCATAGTTACTATTTTTCCAGGATTTAAATATTTCGTCTCGCTTTTTACAAAGACGGTCAACATTTTCATCAATCCATGGAACACTAAGTCTTTTTTTTTGTTTACAATTGTGAAGGTACTTTTGACGAGTAGCTGCTTTTTTAGAATTTTGGAATGTATTATTTATAAAATTATAAATTTCAATTGGACACCGCATTTGCTCAGTCTGACTCCAGTTTACATTTTTTAATTCTTGGTAAAAAATATCATAATTAATTATTTGTATGTTGCCACCCTGTATAAGCTCGGCCGGCTTATCATTTACGCACGTAAACATAATGGCTCGGTGATCGGCCAGTACAACATCTAATACCGCCGAGTACGGATGCATGGTGGGGAAGCGCGCAAAAATGTGATCGATACATGATTTAGTGATAATATTTTTTCTTTTTTCAATTCGAGTATAGTCTGTAATTCCACACATTAATCCGTGCTCGCCGAGTGTTTCTAAATAAAGATCTTTGTGAGATGATATGCTTTTTAGGTCTATGTTCGTGTCACCAATTAACAGGAAGTTATGTTTGGAGTCGAACTTCGACAAGTGATTACCTAGTTCCCTTACAAAAAAGTTTTTGTTAGTTTTTGGTGGTCTATAAACAGCACTCACAACTGCAGATTGTGTTGAGCTTAACTTTACTAAACCAGTTAGGCTTTCAAACGTTTTCGTTGGATTATTAAGTAAAGTAAATTTAATATGGTCTTTTACATATAATATTATACCACCACCGCGTTTGTAATTACGCAGTTGCGTGTGCATGTTATAGCCAGAGATGTTATACAATGGAGAAATAAGGTCTGAAATGTTAGCCTCGGTAATGACAATAATATCTATTGGGAATTTACAACTATGAATGGTTTGTAGTAATTTAATATAATTCTTTTTCATTGTTCTTAAGTTTATATGAAAACAAGATATGGGTATGTTACTTTTAGGAGGTAGTTGTTGATAAAAATCGTTTATAGAATTACATTCGAATATTTCTTTTAGCTGGGTTTCCATTATTTTAATACAGATTAGTCTATGATAGAAAGAATAAAAACAAAAACAAACACGCAAATAAAAAAAGGGTTATAATACCAAAAAGTAATTAATTAATACTTAGTAAAGTAAAAGTAAAGTAATTAAAAATACTTTTCCGTTTATGCACACATTTCTTTGTTTACTGATTAAATTGATAACCTACTAAGCATATATTAATATTATAAATGTAAAAAACGGCTGAACGGATTTGGCTGAAATTTGGGACACAGATACTTTGTAGCCTGGAGAGGAACATACGCTACTTTTTATCCCGGAAAAATATCACATTCCCGCGGCATAACGTCGTGTACTTGGTCCACGCGGGCGAAGCCGCGGGCGGAAAGCTAGTTATTTAATAAGCAGCTTGCTTTTTTAATCAACGTTTATCTTTCTCGGTACTGGCAAGGACAAATTCGGTGAACCACTTCTTTTCGTGTGGCTTTCTTAACGTTCACTTGCACTCACTCCTTATCACTTATTGCTTAAGGTCATGGCCCGCCCACTTATACCGCACCGCTCCAACTCAAACAAAGTATGAGCAGTGAAATATGGACTTAATATCGTTCACTGTAGATGCACTTTACAGTAACAATATACAATAGCAGACATCGCGCGGTAAGCGCGAGTCTGCCGCAAGCTAAAGTGCATCTACAGAGCACGACATCAAGTCCATATTTGACTGCTCAGACATTGGATGGGTGGGAGCGGTGCGGTATAAGTGGGCTAAGTCCTTTATGCTAAATTATTATAGCTATTTTATAGTAAAAGCGTCTTCGATGAATAGGGATTCGCCAGCCACAGGAAAAGTAAGAGGTGGTGTCGTCGTGCGACTTGTGGGCGTGGCTACAGCGCGTCGTCGCGCGACCGCATGTGTGGTGCCCCCTGATTCACAAACCGTCGGAAACGGAATCAGATTCGAATTCTGTGCTTTGGCTTTGTCTTATCTATAGCGAGTGTGACAGAGACAGTGCATACATTCCGCTGTTCGGAGCGCTTCCGACGCGACGGTTCGTGAATCGTGAATTGTAACTCTACGGGGACAACGCGACATTCTACGATATCGAGATTAGCCGAATAGCTCTCTTTACATAAATGCATTATTGCCTGCTTCAATAAAAAAAAAAAAATAAATAAATAAATAACTTCTTACATTCACACCAATTATCTAAGCCCATTTTAATTTCATTAAGAAACTGTATCATGGAAAACTTGATAACGGATAAATATATACTTAAATACTTTTTGTTTGTAAATAGATACTTAATATACATAGTAAACACCCAGACCAAGACAAATAGACATGTTCATGCACACAAATATTTGTCTTATTCGGGAATCGAACCCGAGACCACTGGCGCAGAAGGTGGGTAGCTTACCCCTGCGCCAAATCGGTCGTCAGAATAGTATATTATAGATGAAACTCGCGAACTAAATTAGTTACGATTATAAAAGTTTTTTCTATGGCACCTTTAAACGGAGAAAAAAGGTTAATAATGTTACGATCTTACGTCATAACGGCCTGGCCACGAACATGCGCGACGGCGGCGGCGACGAGCGATTTGCGCATCAGTTTGGTGCGTCTCATTGACTTATTTGATTAGACGTCTGTCGCGAGCGCGCAATGATTCCGCAATTCGCTCGTCGCCGCCGCCGGCGCCGGCCGTCGCGCATGTTCGTGGCCAGGCCGTAAATGGCAGGAACTACTTATAAATAAACTCTCAAGTGGTAGTCTAATTGATCAGCCGTGTTTGTCACTCCCAAACTATGTATCTAGACCTAGGTGTTATTGTTGATCGAAGTTGACCTGCTGTTAATTTACAAAAAATTGCAAATTTTTCCAAGCTATTTTGAACTTTATATGAAATGACATAAACTTCAAAATCGACCAGAGAAAATTTACAGTTTTATTAGCTTGACCAGGATTAAAAAAGTACAACACCAAGTCATAACTGATAATAATAATAAAGATTTATTACATAATAAATAAATATACAATAACTAAGCTACAAATTAACTGAGCTTCAAGCATTCTAGTACATTCGGTATAGTGTCGCTCTTGTACTTGCAAAGCATTCTGAGTAAATTAAGCTTCTTTTCGTTTGTCTTTGAGGATTCCAACTCGTATAGAGTGCAGAGGTTGATGAGTAGGCTTTCGTTGAGGCCTCTCTCTGGGTCCGAGTTTATGGCCTTTTGGAGGACAGCAATGGCCTCTTTCAGACGCCCCATGTAGAGGAGGCATACAGCTATGTTGTTTGCTACCTGAAAATGAAAGTCATAAATCAATACTCTCCTCTTGTACTTTTTGACAAGGAAGACAGCCACAGTGCCACAAAAAATAAGTAAATACTTAAGGTATATAAGACTGGTTTTTCTAAAGTATGTACCGATTGTGATTATAATTATTCTGATCCTTTTATTATGACAATCATTTGTATTTGTTAATCGTTTTAGGTATGAAAATGTATTTTTGGAAGAAAATACTAAACTATCTATAGTTATTTTTATTTTTGTACAAATACATATTATGTTTGCAATATTGCTCGAATGTAGAAAAGCGCAGTGCGCATCATAGTTCAAAACTTTTTAGCAAAATTATTTTTCTATCATTTTTTAATTATTTTTAGTTCGTTTTCGTTTACCTAATCCTTTGTTAATTTAGGGAACTATAGGTTTATTAAATGATTTAATTTCTTTGTGTCATATGTATAAGTTTAACTGTTTGTTCCTAAATAAAGAGAAAAAAAAAAAAAAAAAAAAAAAAAGTGTTAGTACTGCACTCTCCAGTTACCTCAGTGTGTAGTCTAAGCTCTTTGATCTAGACCTTGGTGTTATACACCGTACTACAGTGGCGGTCACATAACAAACGAGGAACTTTGAAGCCTTGTTCGCCAGGGATTGACCTAGCTATGATCAGATGATGGCCATCTAGGGAGTGAATGGAGGTGATTCAGATCACTATACACACCCAACTGGTCATATCAGCATTCTAAAAGATATATTAATAAAATCAATTGTTGTCTTTAATTATCTGACCGCCACTGTATAAATGTGAAAGTGTGTTTGTTTGTTTGTTTGTCCGACTTTCACGTCAAAACGGAGCAACGGATCGACGTGGTTTTTGGTATGGGGATAGTTTTGGAGCTGGAGTGTGACATAGGGTACTTTTTATCCCGGAAAAATAATAGACTCCCGCAAGATAACGTTGTGTAGTCCAGTCCGGAAGGCTAGTCAATAAATAAAATAAAGTTAAACACTACAACTTGCTGGTCTGTTGACGTAGTGGTCAAGAAAAGATCAAACCCACCAAGCCAGGGTTACGGGTTCGATCGATCATCATTTTACGTACACAACGGGGTAGCACTTAGCCTTCATCACACCTTTTTTTTTATCCTGGGGGAAAAATTATTCCAGCCTATTATCTATCTCTGTTGCAAATTTCATCCAGTTCCGTTCAGTATTTTTTGCGTGAAAGAGTAACAAACATCCATACATCCAGACATTCATTATGGAATGAAGTAACAACTTTACATTTTTAAAAGAATATTTAATTCAACTTTACAATGTTGCATTTTATAATCAAAAATAAGAGACAAGTGAATGGTGAGAGTTCCCGACTCACAAACTTTCGCATTTATAATATTAGTAGGATTCCTTACCATGATGTTAGTTGGCTCCTGGTCGGCGGCTTTGACGAAGTTGTTGTAGGCCTCCTGGTACTTTCCGTTGGCGATGTCGATCAAACCAAGGTCCACGTATTCTCTCACGTCGGGTGTGGGGCATCTGGGAGGAAGAAGCAGTAAGTTAATTATCACACTTTATTATCTGTATCTTAGTTTGATGTTAAGTGGTGATAAGGCTAAAGGTGGAAGCGCACTACTTCCGGAATCACTGAGGAACTGGCTATCTTATCTATAACTTCCGGAACAAAATAATGCTGAAAACATCATTGACGTTATCTAAGTCTGACGCCATACGCCAGACTTAGATAAGATGGTGGTAGCTAGCCAGGCGGACTTAGAACAAGCCATAGGTACCACCAACCAAACCGAATACAATAGTATTCGGTTTATGTACCCCCACTGGATTTTCTCATCGTCATCCATCTGTGTGGACAAAGCTTAGTGATTTAATGCCATGAAAGTTGTTTTTCTGCATGCTGCAATAAAGTTTTATAGTATTTTTCAGCATTCCAAAATGCAGCATTAGAAAGCAATTACATTTTCCACGCATGTGACGATGAGATTCTGCGCGATGAGAGTTATCCTGTTACTTAAAATAGCCCAAGAACTATCCGATATTTTTGTAAAAAATTCAATAACAGGCCAAATTTTTGTAAACGGCCATTAAATATAATTTTAAGAGACTATATTTTGGAATCCAACATAATCTCGCATTGGAAGGTATCAAAAAAAAGTTATACCTACCCCGAAAATGGTGCAATTGTACAGCAAATATGCTATCACCAATTTTATCGTGAACATGTGTTTACGTTCACCATATCTAAGCACCAAAGTCGAAATACATAAAGATATAAAACGGGAACCTAATACTTTAGAAAGAAGTCGGTTGTTTCTGATAGCATTTTTAACTTAAAGGTGTAATGCGAATTTGAGTTTACGTAGAGAGATTTTTTTAAGTTAATTTGTTTTTCATTTACATATGTAGGGGGATTATATACTTTTACGAAAGATAATTAATAAATGTATTCAAATGTAAAGTGAATAATATAACAATTTTGCCCATTTTTTATAGATTTTTAATAGCTTTATGTTTGTTTTTTTTAATGTCGCTGTCATAAATATTGGTGGATTACTAATGAATTATTTATTAAACTAAATAATCTAATTTTCTATGTTAAGAAATTACTGATATAGAATTATTGTTGAGTCTCCATAGAGCGAATGAGTTTGGCTCTTGGGCTAAAAGCCGAACACCTGTAATAACAGTTCTTGTTGAAATATCAAATGACGTTTTGATGGAAACAAACAGAAACCAGGTTAAAACTCGCGAACATGTTCGCAAGAAACTTCATCCAATTTCAAAAGAGCATTATCATTTGGGTTTCGCTCTTTCACAATCGAAAACATTTCGGTTATAATCAAAGATAAAAACGAAACGGTTCCTTCCTGCTACAAATACCGGTATTTTTCGCTCGCTGATTTCGGTCGCCCCGCCCACTGACTCTTTAAATAACTAACGAACGACGAGTTCGATTCGATCGAACCAAAGTCAGACGTCACGTGATTCGCAAAGGCCCCACGCGTGCAGGGGCACGCACCTTTAATTGAAATTAACCCGGTTTTATCTTAGCGGTAAAAACGCTCGCGAATCAATACGGTATTTTACTGATTTTTTTTTATTTCTTTAAAATGTTTTTCAAAATATTAGCTACACAAAACAAGTTTTCATTTTGAATTATCTTGAATATTTTCAAAGATATAGGACTTCAAACTTTATAATTAGACAAGGACAGGACGCTATCTTAGTGACGTCAGTGGGTTAGTAGCGTCATAGTCACGCCATAGAAGATTTCGTTTTAGAAAGAGACAGCTATAGTCAAAATCAAACAGACTATAATTCTTTTATTATAAAACAGATTCAAATTATTTTTTCACATTTGGTATTCTTAATTGCAATATTTTTTAACGTCATCATTAAATATCTACATTTCAACAACAGTAAAATACCCTATTCCTATGAGCTGGCGACGCTCTTAGCAGTAGGTACTCACAGGTGATGCCTTGGTCTCTAGCTATACTGAAATGTGTCAGCCAGCGCAGCTTTCTCGTGTCCCGCGAACAGTCATACGCGGCATAGAGCGCTGGATAAGGCTCGCATCTGACGGGTCGATAGTTGTTAGATGCGAGTATCTTAGTTACTATATAGAATGACCTATGGCCGAGACTTCCACGAGTCTTGGCGTCTACATAACTCAGCGATACTCACAGGTGATGCCTCGCCTCCCTAGCTATACTGAAATGTGTCTGCGCAGCTTTCACGTGTCCGGCGAGCAGCCACACGCGGCATAGGGCGCTGGATAAGGCTCGCTTCTGGCCGGGAGATGTCGCTTGTTGTTGGAGAGATGTCAGGATCTTGCCGGCTAGACGGTAGTCCTGGGAAAAACGGATTTACATGAGTTGCAATTGAAAATACCTTCCCCCCTTACTACCAGTAGTAAGGTCTGTTAGTAGAGTGGGTAAGGAAGGATTTCTTCCCAACATTTGACTTATTTGCAATATTGAAAGTTTTGACCGTTAGACAAATGTACATCCTTAATGTCGTATTACGTAACATATGCAAACAAGTTATGTCGATTGTCTCACTTTAAATAGACGAAGACGAGATAGATAATATGCAGTGTATAAAACTAAACGTTTCCAAATGACCTTAGCGCGTCGTCACTTTAATTACATTTCTCCCTCCTTATATAATAAAGTTAATCTAAATAAGTACTTATATTTCCCTTAAAGTTAAGAATTTGTAAAAAGAAAACAATGGAATGGCTCCAAAATTTATCATATTCAGGTACAGAAGAATTTATTAGTATTTTTGTGGGCAGTTAGTTGCGTATGCTGTTCACAGTGTAAGCTAAGATTACCCCCCCCCCCCCAACCAAATTCCCCCTCCCTCAACAAAATCCTAGAACCACGCCTGACCTCGCGGGTAAAGCCGTGGGAAGAAACTAGTAAAAAAAAAACAAACACAGTTCCTTACCTTCAAAGCAATAGCACAGTTGACAATGGAATGTTGCACCCTGGTCTCCCTGCCGCTCCACAATCGTATTGATTCCAGCTTATCTTGCTCCGAGGCTATGGTGGCGGTGCCATCTTCAGTTCTACCATCTTTTAAGTTGGCCAGCATCTGTGCAAAATAATTGTGTAAGCAAGGATTTGTGGATGTTTCACAATGTGTAAGTAAGTCCTGATTAGCTGTTACTTGACAGATAGGCAATACAAAATTGTAAAGTAAACTGGAAAGTATCTCTCAATCAGACGTGAGACTGGTCGATTTTTTCTAAATACTTCATTTTCCATTTTTCAATAATAAAAATTGCATTGTGAATGCAAAAAAGTAAAAATTTTAATAACTCGGTCCTTTACCTGTTGTACGACATGCCTCACTGCCAACAAGCGGTCTATAGCCTCTTCAGCGACTAGTAGACGCAGCGAGAACGGCACCAGGCCAAAAACCGACTTACGCGGTGTTGTTCCATAAACGACGATTAGTCCTTTCTATGGGTCTCATAAGAAGGCTCAAGGTCACCGATCATCAGTGAGCAATGGAGAGAGCGATGCTTGGTGTTTCCCTGCTCGATCGAATCAGAAATGATGAGATCCGCAAGAGAACTAAAACAACCGACATCGCTCGAAGGATTGCATCATTGAAATGGCAGTGGACGGGACACATAGCGCGGGGAACCGATGGCCGTTGGGGCGGAAAGGTTCTCGAATGGCGACCGCGTACCGGACGACGTTCTGTGCGCAGGCTCTCTACAAGGTGGACCGGTTCGGGCAGCGCAGGACCGATCGTTGTGGAGATCCTTGGGGGAGGCCTATGCCCAGCAGTGGGAGTCGTTCGGCTGACATTATGATGATGATGATGGTCCTTTACCTGTTGTACAACATGCCTGACTGCCAACAAGCGGTCTATAGCCTCTTCCGGCCGGCCCACGTGCCCCGGCAGCTCAGCGACTAGTAGACGAAGCGAGAACGGCACCAGGCTCCCGGTTCGATTCTCGTACGTGTCTGGGTAGAACTGGGGAAAGGAATGTTGTCCTTTAAGGCCTTGATTGATTTAGCATATAATTAAGTTAATAAAACAGCTGAGATAAAAGGATGAGGTGAGAAAGCATTTTTTGAGTCTTTAAGACTTCAAAAAAGGAGGTTATCAGTTTGACCTGTATTAACACTAATTATAATCCAATTTCAACAATATCACATAGGTACATGTATGTGTGACACTGATGACCTCCGTGGTGGAGTTCATCAGTGTCAATGAATGCAATCTATTGGTGTGGAGTGGTGTACGCACCGGTTTTCGAGGAGCCGCTATCTCTGAGGTTCGATTCCCGGTTAGATAAATGTTGAAACAATTTTTTTATATTTTCTCGAATCTATAATGTCGCTTTAAGTATGAAATAGATGCCATGGTTTTTGAGACGCTCCCAAAGTTGATTTGCGTTCGGGAATTCGAGAGTAAGTTGCTAATTTAGTTTAGGATTGTGACAATGCATGTGATGGTGTCTAATATTAATTTGTTTGTTTATTTATCTGACAGGTATTGACAGTTTATCTTGAAACAGTCACTTACCTGGTAGAACATATCAGGCTTACTAAAGTCCCCAAACGGTTCAGCTTCCTTCACCAGCGTCTCGTGGAGCCTCAGCCTCAGCATGACCGCGAACCTGGTCAGCCACAGCTGCAGGCTGCGCGCCGTGTGCTTGCTCGCGCGGTGCATACGTCCCGCCCCTGGGGATTGCACACCCATCTTATTCCTGACCTGACCACTGCTTTCACACAACTAACTATTATAGACTATCTATTATAGATTATTACAAAAAGTGATTATCTCGATCTCCTCACGCGAGTTTCGGGAGGTCCCCAACACGAATAAATGCACATTTGCAAGCGGTTGGTGTACTCAATAGAAAAGAAGTGATGAAAATCACATTCCAAGTGCGATTTTAAATGTATCTTACTGTATCTTTTATTTCAGTAACTCAAATTCACTCGATTATGATTTTGTTTATATCATTTTATTATAAGTTCTGTTCATATCAAATTTTCACACACTTTTCTTAATATTTTTTGAGAGTTTAAATTAGAAAATTCTTCAAAGTTTCAAAGCAGGTTTTTTAATTAGACTTACACAGGGCTGAATATAAAGTTGACGATACAAATATGACTGTACAATAATTTTTACTAGCTAATTGGTGTGTCCTATCGAAGGTACATTATTAATTCAATCGGCACAAAGCATAATACTCTTTACATGACCTATTTCCCTACTTATCTTTCTTTGATTTATTAGTAAAATCAACGAAGAACGAAGAATTCAATTCGAAATCGCGACTAATAAATTGTAAAAAGAATTTTAAACTTGTCAAATAACGAAACGGAGGGTATTCAGAAATCATAACATAACTGGTGTCAAATCAATTAAATATTTTTTATATAATTGTCCAATTTAACGTCGTAATTTGATTTATTTTGCTTCATATTTCCGATAGAAATACTTAAGTACTCATACAAAATTAATAAAATGATACTTAATTATTTTTTTTAGAAAGTATTATATTATCTGTGCTCTAAAGTAATTTACATCCAAACTTAGCTCAAAAGATGTCACTGTACATTTCTAGATCGCGCCATTCGAGTTATTATAGTTTTGGTACAGTTCGCATCGCATTGTAATAATTTAGTTACATGTGGTTAAATTGTGGTTATAACGTTTTTGTCTTGACAGGGTTGCGATTAGTCGACAATTGCAACCTACATAAATCTTATTACAGATTTTTATCTTGTGTAGATAAACAATAAACATCTACACTACCAAAGCCATCTTCATCGGGCGCAAGCAGCCGAGAAATAATAGCGGGTCATGACACTATACATATAAAACTGGCTTCCCTCCCGCGGTTTTTACCCGCGTGGTTCCTGTTCCCGTGGGATAAGAGGGATACAATATAGCCTATGTTACTCGAGAAAAATGTAGCTTTCAATTAGTAAAATAATTTTTAAAATCAGTCCAGTAGTTTTTGAGTTTATCCCTTACAAAATAGCTAACTACCAAAAAACTAACAAAAATCTAATCTTTCTTCTTTATAATATTACTAGCGGCCGCCCGCGGTTTCACCCGCGTCGTTCCCGTCCCTGTGGGAATATCGGGATGAAAGGTATCCTATGTGTAATTCCAGCCTATAAGCTATCTCTGTTGCAAATTTCATCCAGATCCGTTCAGTAGTTTTTGCGTGAAAAGTAACAAACATCCCTACATCCATACTCAGAAACTTTCGCATTAATTATAATATTAGTAGGATTACTAGTGACTCTCCACAGTTTTCTCCAGTTTGCACGTGGTACCCGTTTCCCTGGGAATATCGGATCAAATATAGCCTATGTTACTCAGGAAGTCAAGAATGCAGCTTTCTAGTGGTAAAACAATTTTTTAAATTGTTCCAGTTGTTTTTGATTTTAATCGTCACAAACAAAAAAACAAAACTTTTCTCTTTATAATATTATTAGTATGGATTAATATATCATTAATTCATTATTGATAGTAAAGTATGAAGAAGTATAAATGGTATATAGATGAAATTGTTACAACCCGATGTCTGTAGATTAAAGATATCTATATATATAAAAATGAATCCCTATTTCCCTTGGTCACGACATCACGCGTGAACGGCTGGACCGATTTGGCTAATTTTGGTCTTGAAATGTTCGTGGAAGTCCAAGGAAGGTTCTTACGGTGAGAAAATAGGGGAAGAGGGGGTAAGTGGGGGTAGAGTAGAAGTAGGGTAGGGTAAAGGTAGGGTAGGGTATAGGTAGGGTAGGGTAGGGGTAGGGTAGGGTAGGGGTAGGGTAGGGGTAGGGGTAGGGGTAGGGTTAGGGTAGGGTAGGGGTAGGGGTAGGGTAGAGGTAGGGGTAGGGGTAGGGTAGGGGTAGGGGTAGGGGTAGGGTAGGGTAGGGTAGGGGTAGGGTAGAGGTAGGGGTAGGGGTAGGGGTAGGGGTAGGGTAGGGTAGGGGTAGGGTAGGGGTAGGGGTAGGGTAGGGTAGGGGTAGGGTAGAGGTAGGGGTAGGGGTAGGGTAGGGTAGGGGTAGGGTAGGGGTAGAGTAGGGTAGGGGTAGAGTACGGGTAGATAGGGGTAGGGTGGAGTAGGGGGTAGGGCCACGGGAACGAAGTCGCGCTGGGTCAGCTAGTTTAAAGATAAAAATATTGATAAAAAAATTGATACTACTGCATGGATTTGAATGTACCTATCGCTAGAAGTTTAATTTAAAATAAAGACATCACTTTAATGCCTCACTGAAAAAAAAATCAGTCAGGTGCGAGTCGGACTCGCGCACGAAGGGTTCCATACCATAACGAGCAAAAAAACGTAAAAAAAACTCACGTTTGTTGTATGGCAGCCCTCCTTAAATACTTCTTTTATTCTGCGTTTAGTATTTGTTCTTATAGCGGCAACAGAAATACATCATCTGTGAAAATTTCAACTGTCTAGCTATCACGGTTCATGAGATACATCCTGGTGACAGACAGACAGACGGACAGTGGAGTCTTAGTAATAGGGTCCCGTTTTGACCCTTTGGGTACGGAACCCCTTTTTTATAGTGAAGGCAAATACAGTAAAAAGTAGTTTTTTCTAGTCACGCATGAATTAAAGTATACAGTACCTTGTCCAGCAGCGCAGCAGTAGGATTCACAGCGGCGCGCAAGTAGGTACCCAGTACGCAGTAGTTCGCGGAGTCCCGCCTCATCACGACTTACGTGTTTCGCGCGAACCACCCACCGACCTCAATCTTAAGTACTTTACTAATCAATGTATAGAGGGGCAGGTATTAACCACTCCGCCAGTATCCACACACTGACTCAGTGCTGCCAACTCTTCTAAGCGAAAACGCGCTAACTGACTTTAAAAAAGCGCTAGATTTCTGGATTTTGTATGAAACGTTTCATTAAACGGCCGCTAAAAGCGAAGAAATGAGCGCTAAACATATAAAAAAAGCGCTAAATCTGTCGCCAAGTTGGCAGCACTGCACTGACTTCACTCTTACGTATTTTTAACCGCCTTCAAAAATTCAAAAGGAGGAGGTTATCTATTCGTCGCATTTATACTAATCAATGAAGATAGGTGGTAGATGTTAACCAGTGCAAAGGCATCCAGAACCAACAGCTTATCGTGCATTCTGAAGCAATTTTTGGTCGCCCATCCCGCTATCGACCATATCAGTAACGCTAACGCTACTGCGCTATCACAGCTCCTCCAAGAACTTCATTTATAGTAAACCTTAACCCTTTTATTCCAAAACGTGGACTAAAGTTAGACCTGGTTTAAAACTGTCTTTCATTTGGGATATGAAAGTGACAGCATCAGTTTAGTACCAGTTTTAAACTAGGACTAGTTTAGTCCACGTTTTGGAATATGGGTGTTTGTATTTTTATCGTATTACAATTCCAACTAGCATTTCGTTATCCAGCTTGATTACAGTACCTTGTCCAGCAGCTCCCAGCAGCGCGGCAGTAAGAGACACAGCGGCGGGCAAGTACCTAGTACGTAGTAGTGTCAAACCGTTTTCAATATTATGTTTCCTGTGCCTTGACTGATGTAGGTAATTGTGTACGTTACAATGTTGAAAATGTATGCTTTTGTTATTAAGAAAGAAATATTTATTTATTTATACAGTACCTTGTACAGCAGCTCCCAGCAGCGCAGCAGTAAGATTGACAGCGGCGCGCAAGTACCCAGTACGCAGTAGTTCGCGGAGTCCCGCCTCATCGCGGCTTACGTGCTCCGCGCGGACTACCCACCGACTTCACTCTTACATACTTTACTAATCAATGTATAGAGGGTATTAACCACTCCGCCAGTATCCACACACTGACTCAGTGCTGCCAACTCTTCTAAGCGAAAACGCGCTAACTGACTTTTAAAAAGTGCTAGATTTCTGGATTTTGTATGAAACCGTTCGTTTGTTTGTATGAAAACGCCACTGCGCTACCACAGCTCCTCCAAGAGCTTAATTTATATAGTAAACCTTTACCCCTTATTCCAAAACGTGGACTAAAATAGTCCTGGTTTAAAACTGGTACTAAACTGGTGCTGTCACTTTCATTTTCCAAATGAAAGACAGAATTAGCATCAGTTTTAAACAAGGTCTAACTTTAGTCCACGTTTTGGAATAAGGGGGTTAGTATTTTTGTCGTATTACAATTTTCCAAGTAGCATTTCGTTATCCAGCTTGATTACAGTACCTTGTCCAGCAGCTCCCAGCAGCGTAGCAGTAAGATTGACAGCGGCGCGCAAGTACCCAGTACGCAGTAGTTCGCGGAGTCCCGCCTCATCGCGGCTTACGTGCTCCGCGCGGACCACTCCGCGTGTCCCGGCGGAACTCACGCCGAGGTACTTCACTGCTACCTCTTGGAGGGCGTCGGCCTGTAGCGAGACAATCCATACTACTTAGGGCCTGTTTCACAATGTCTATTATTATTATTATTTATAGGGGGGACGCCAGCGAAGCCGGACGGGTGATCAGTCACCTAGGTCGGGACCATTTCACACAGTTCCCCAAGTCCCCTAAAAGCTAAAAAAAATCAGGGGGGAGGCGGGTTATCATTTATTCCACCGGCGTCGGACCCTCGAACCTACCTGTGCGCTTACAGTACCTGCTGAGTTGACTTATCGTTAACTTCTTTAGATCCTCTTCCTTAAGCTTGTCCGGTCCAAAGAGCTCCCAGCGCAGTGATGCGTACGGGTCTTTGTAAACTCGCCATAACAGTTAAAACGTCATCAGAAAAGTCACAAAAATATGTGTGTAAACTCGTCACGGGTAGCATTTTAAAAATAAATTTGTTTTATTCTATTGTAAACTCGCCACTGTAGATGTTTGCGTAGAGACTGCAGAAAAATGAAACATTAAATAATGAAAAAAATGTAAATAAAGTCATTTAACTTATATCTAAATAAAAAAATCACAGTCTTTATAATATATATATTTATATTCAGTCAAAAGTACCAGGGCAACATAACTTACAAGGAGTTATTTCGATTTATATTTTTGAAAAATTAAAGAGCTAAAAGATATATCTTAGCGGTACGAAATCAAAATAACTTCTCGTAAACTATGTTGCCCTGGTACTTTTAGCATTGTTAAAATTATTATTTCCAAATATTTATTAGTGGCCAACTTGCTTGCTAACAGTAGGTACTTCTTGCAAATATGAAAGCAAATCAATAATAGTGGCGAGTTTACAATAACTTTGACGAATTAAAACATAAATTTCATAGGAGTGGCGAATTTACTTTCAATGTATTGAACTTTTCAAATGATGACGAGTTAACTTATGTGGCGAGTTTACAAAGACCCATGCGTACATCGGGCACTCTGCCATAAAGTGGTAGCTTTTTTCTTCTCTTTCTTTGCGTTGCCGACAGATAGGGTCTTCTGTCGTAGATACAGATAGATAGATACAGTAGTGCAGATAGGACAAAAAATTCCGATCTGCACTACCGGTAGTGCAGATTGGTAGTGCAGAGTGGAAGGAATGAATTTTACCGATCCGGAAAAAAACGGATGCTTGTTTTTTAATAATTTAATCATTTATAATAGTAAGAATTTATTTATTTCGTGTAGTTTCAATGTTTCGAACCCTAAACGAAATAAATAAATTCTATTATTTATAATAATTAATTATTAAAATACAAGCATCCGTTTTTTTCCGGATCGGTAAAATTCAGTGTAGTGCACAAACGCCCTTACGCCGCTACTCGCGGAGTGATTCGCGTGGAGCACGTGAGTCGCGACGAGACGTGACTTCGCGAGCCAATTCAACTAAGTATAATAATACCAAATAAGATTTTTCTAAAAATTTCATTTTTATGACAAGCTTTTTTGCTGACCTTACTGTAATATTGTATTGTCGTCTGTACCAAACCTGTATGCAAAATTTCAGCTCAATCGAACACTGGCAAGTGGGTCAAATATAGGTTGCAAGATTTGACCCGTTCGGACATACATGCATACATACATACATACACTGCAAGTTAAATAAAAGCTTGTAAAATCACGAACGACGACGATTTGTTGTTCCGTTTTGATGTGAAAGACGGACAAACAAACACACTTTTACATCTATAATATTAAGTGCCTGTTTCACAATGTCCCCTTAGGAGATACTTTCCATATAAATAAAACACTTTCACGGATTTTTTCACGCTTTTATTTAGCAACTTGGTTAAAGATACTTTCCAGTTTACTTGAAAAAATATATACCTATATAAAAATATTTATAAATTCTACATGACATTTCATAAATAACGTAAAACCGTAGAAGCAAAGAGTTCGCATACACAATTGTTTGGTAGTGCGGTTGGGAATGAAAAAGTAATGCTCTTTATAATTCCATTGTGCACTACTACACAGTAGTGCAAAAAGGAAGAAATAATTCCTAACGACACTACCGGTTTGACAGCTGCAAATACAGTAGTGCAGATAGGACAAAAAATTCCAATCTGCACTACCGGTAGTGCTGATTGGTACTGCAGAGTGGAAGGAATGGTAAAATTCAGTGTAGTGCACAAATGGCCTTACTCAAGTTTTGATACTTTACTGCCACCTTTTGAAGGGCGTCTGCCTGTTGCATTGAGGTCAAAATACAGAAACGATTTGCGACAAATGGTTTTTAGTACTTGAAAAAGATTTCAAGGCTGATCCATGAAACCTTTTTCATGTACCAGACCTTCACAATAATAGGTTAGCTACTCTGCCTACACGATCGTACTTTAGAAAGATAAGCTCATGACAATTTATTTCGAGCATTCGCCCAGACAGTGAAAGGTCGTGAGTCCCATCAGAGCTAGTTGTGAGATGGGTCGTTTTTTTCTAATCATTGAGATTTTATATTATTTTTATGCATTTACAATGCAATTTTGTAAGTATAGGAAAAATGTGATAGTAAAAAACCACGAGCCCTATAAGTAGCTTTCAGGCGGGTTTCGAACCCGCGCCTCCGGGAATCCGGCCCGATGCTCTGACCAACTAAGCTACCGAAAGGCCTACACGACTCGTCGAATTTTGCTATCACTTGTTACGCTGTAGGCCAGCGTTGCTTCATCAATGTGAGGAAACCCTCGCATCCGAAAGAAACATTTTTACAAATGTTTAACAATCGATTAAGATGAAACAGCCATATTGAGATTTTATATTATTTTTATGCATTTATAATGCAATTTTGTAAGTATAGGAAAAATGTGATAGTAAAAAACCACGAGCCCTATAAGTAGCTTTCAGGCGGGTTTCGAACCCGCGCCTCCGGGAATCCGGCCCGATGCTCTGACCAACTAAGCTACCGAAAGGCCTACACGACTCGTCGAATTTTGCTATCACTTGTTACGCTGTAGGCCAGCGTTGCTTCATCAATGTGAGGAAACCCTCGCATCCGAAAGAAACATTTTTACAAATGTTTAACAATCGATTAAGATGAAACAGCCATATTGAGATTTTATATTATTTTTATGCATTTATAATGCAATTTTGTAAGTATAGGAAAAATGTGATAGTAAAAAACCACGAGCCCTATAAGTAGCTTTCAGGCGGGATTCGAACCCGCGCCTCCGGGAATCCGGCCCGATGCTCTGACCAACTAAGCTACCGAAAGGCCTACACGACTCGTCGAATTTTGCTATCACTTGTTACGCTGTAGGCCAGCGTTGCTTCATCAATGTGAGGAAACCCTCGCATCCGAAAGAAACATTTTTACAAATGTTTAACAATCGATTAAGATGAAACAGCCATATTGAGATTTTATATTATTTTTATGCCTTTACAATGCAATTTTGTAAGTATAGGAAAAATGTGATAGTAAAAAAACCACGAGCCTTATAAGTAGCTTTCAGGCGGGATTCGAACCCGCGCCTCCGGGAATCCGGCCCGATGCTCTGACCAACTAAGCTACCGAAATGCCTACACGACTCGTCGAATTCCGGCCGGTTGAAAATTGAAAATGAAGTATTTTCCTATAATACTTCATTTTCAATGACAATTTATTTTTATTTATTCCATGATCATACTTTCAAGGGAAATCCTTACATATTTCACTTGTGAACTTGCTATCTTATTAAAATACATTGCATTTACGTAATTTGTAATGTAACAAGTTATATATTTTGTATGATGTTCAGATATACCTACCTATAATATATGTTTTGTTTGTGTGTATTTGTTCTTGTATATTTATTAGTTACTAGCTTTCCGCCCGCGGCTTCGCCCGCGTGGACTACACAACGTTATCCCGCGGGAATGTGATGTTTTTCCGGGATAAAAAGTAGCCTATGTTCCTCTCCAAGCTATAAAGTATCTGTGTCCCAAATTTCAGCTAAATCCATTCAGCCGTTTTGGCGTGATTGAGTAACAAACATACAAATATCCAAACATTCAAACATCCAAACATCTAAACTTTCACATTTATAAGTAGTAGGAAAGTAGGAAGTAGGATAGTAAATTGAACTTACCAATTCTTCTTCAAGAACTAATCCTGGCATGGTTAATGCTTCTCTTTCTGGAAAGAAAGATCCATTTGGTGATGATTGTGCCTGTAAAAAAGTACAATAAGTAAGTATTTACTTATTCCATTTAGTGTAATTACCTGTGCAAATACATAATTTAAAATATTCACTGCATTAATAAACTTTTGTTTGAAATTGCAATTGGCAAGATATAGAACACTGCTCTGTTATGTTTAATTTCGACTTTCAAAGTATTAAAGTAAATAAATTTTTCATGAGCTGAGCATATTATTATGTTGTTTTTGACAATAGTATTGTCAAGGACAGGACCTTTGCCTCTTTTACGCTGTGTATTTTTTTATCTGGTATTTTTTAAGTATGACAGGCAAATATGGACTTAATGTCGTTCACTGTAGATGCAGTTTACAGTAACAATATAAAATAACGGACAGCGCGCGGTCCGCGAGCTTACTGCCGTCAGACTGCTCGGTAGTTGACGCCTCGCGCGCACCTATAGAGGGAATAGCAGTCGACGCGTGGACAGCTGGGAGTCTGCTAGCTGTCGCCGCGTGGACTGCTGTGTGCCTGCTAGCTGTCGCCTTTGTTTAGAGCGGTGTTGGGATGGAGCGGTGTTGGAGTGGTGCGGTATAAGTGGGCTATGACCTTCAGCCTTCATCACACATCAATCTGTTTCTGTAAATATATTCTTTCCTCCCCCAAACCACCATTTCTCTTGCTGTCCAAGACAAGCATCTTTAATATTTGGATTTTATTTAGCTAGGTATTTTTTTTAACACTCACTTTAAGTAGATTTTTTTGTGCTTCTTCATTAGGGATCCAAGCGTCTCTTCTCCTCTGTTCTTCTTTGTCTACTGGCTGATTCTGGAAAATAATAAATCTAAAGTTTGACTGCAAATTATTACTAGTTCTACTAAGTTAGCTTATGAAAAATAGTAGCACTGACTGTGCTGGATATAATATCTTTGCAATAATAAGAGTTTTCCTACTGATATTAATGTAAGATCATGTTAAAATCTAATCCGATATTTTTTCAATGAAAACATGTGCACTTTGTTTACTTTTAATAAAAATGTAAAGTTAAACAAAGTAAAAGTTAGCAACAGGTACAAGTGTGTATATTTTTATTTATAGTATAAAAAAATGTTTTACCTTTATGCTAAGTCCATCCAATGCTTCTGAAATTGCTGTTGTGTTCGTGACATGGCTCTTAACCAAGCCTATTGGTGGCTCAGGCCCTATAGTATCAAAGAATGTGGAAGGATCTGGCAGAATCTTAGTAGGGATAGCTGTAGATCCACTCACGGTGGGCAAAACATTCATAAAAGTGTCTTGTGACGTATTCTGCTGTGTAAAAGATGCAGTCAAATTTTGAGGGAATAGATCACCGGAGGCTGTCTGACTACCTGCAAGGTAAGTAAAGTAGCTTTGAAATGTATGAATAACTACAAAAAAAGGCAAAATGAGAAAGTGGTACGAGGAATAATGGAAAAAAGAAAAGAATAGTTACCTCCACTGCTATCACCTAAATAAACACTTTGAATCATGTCCGATGGAGATGTTCCGATTTCGTCAAAAAACTGTGAAGCAGGCGGAACTTCTGTTTCACCGAAATACTGGCTAAGGGATGGTTTATCCATTTCGGGAACGGAATAAATAAACTTATATCACTTATGAATTGAATTTCAATCACAATCACAAATTAACAAAATCACAAATCAATTACAGAACAGCTGACAGCACTGACAGATCTCTCTGTCACTAGCGTCACTACAGCCAGCACCACTACAAGTGTCACCACAGTGTCACTGTCATGTCAAACAAGTTTGACAGATTGCAAGTACTACCAACCAAATAAAATGTACACAGGTGTTATCCACTTATCAAAGATCTTTGTCCAATGTCCAATGTACACTCGACAGCACATCAAGTTAGACAGTTGAACTGCGAAAACATCTTTTATTACGTAGGTAGGGCAAAAAAGAGGTCTCAAGGTCAACATGTATAGTCTGATGTGCCACTGTGTGTACATGTCCCCCTTATGAGGGGTTTACACGGGTCGAATCGACCCGAGTACCAAAGGGGCTACCGCGTAACTTTATGGATATGAACTTCATACGTTTTTGGGAACTTTAAGTCAATTTTATAAAGAAAATAGCCGCTATCAGTTCCTTGTTTTGTGAAGTCGGGTATAACGATAACTAGCTAGCAACGTTCAACAGAACAAAGCAGCAAAAATCTACCAGAATAAGGAATTCAAATGACAGTTGAAGCCCATACCCATATCCAGATTTCTTAGCCGGTAGCCCCCCCGATTAGAGACCGTTTCATCAGTTCCCTTGATAGTGGCGCTAAGAAAGTAAAGTTTTAGTTTGACTGATTTGCCAGCGGGCGGACTTCTTATGTGAAACGAACTCGCTTGCGCTTGCATGATAGCATGATCTATTCTATCTTCTTTCGCTTTGCCTGCGTTTATGCCCTAAGTTTTATAGACTACAGAGATTAGACAATTCATAAGAAACAAAAAGTCAAATTATCATATCTGTCAATTTGACAGCTAATTAATAAGCAACAACACCCACGGGTTTTGTAAATTTTCTCAAGAAATCTCTTATCAGTAACTTTACCTGCACTTAAACCGCAAACGTAAACTACAGGTACGTTGCCCTTTAGTGCTATTCCAACTATCTTACACATATGGCGCATGAGAGCCATCCTTTTTTGTACATTTGGTCAACAGTTAGTATGTCACTAACTCACTACTAAGTATGTTTATCTCTATGTAATGTAACAGTAATTACCGAACTGGTGTTTATTTGCAGGCCCAAATGACTAACCAAGCGTCTCCTGTAGAGGAGCAGGAGAAGCTTCTGGATGAGGCTTTGAATGTCGTCAAAGTTCAGGTATTTTTTATTACTTTTTACTATTAAGTAGGTAATGATAATGAAAGACTGATGTTAGTGACCCATTAGTAAACCTCGCAAAGCCGGTTCTATTTAGAAGGGAACCTAGGACAGTACACATTTGTATAGTTATCATAGCCTAACTTGTTTACTCAGCTTTTAGAGATGAAAATGTTCACAGGTGTTATAAATTTTGATATTTCTCTTATTGATTATATTGACTACCTATTTATTTACTGTTCTTATACATTAATTTAAAAATAGTTAGTAATGTAGACATAATTTCTAATATTATTTAACTCTTTACAAGTGAATTATTTAACTGAACCCAATAAAACAGTGTACCTAATATAAAATGTAACCCAATGATCACTTTTTCAAAAATCATATTTTTTAGGCATTTCAAATGAAGAGATGTCTGGACAAATCAAAGCTGATGGATGCCTTGAAACATGCCTCTACCATGCTGGGAGAGCTGAGGACCTCATTGCTGTCACCAAAAAGCTACTATGAACTGTGTATCCTTAAAATATATTTAATTTGCTACTCTTTTCACAGATATTCTATTTCTATTTAGATTGTTTTGACTTATAATATCATGAAATTACAAACTAACATCTGTTAGCAAAGCAATAAGTAACAAAACAGGATGCTGTGTAAAGCACCATCTTTTTATCATTAAGTACTACTTACCTACATACTTTAATATTGCAAAAACAGGTTGATGGTATAATGTCTATTACCTTATACTGAGAAGCCTCTGCATCAACATTAAAACTTTATTAATACCCTTATGATATCCATACTAATATTATACATGTGTGTTTGTTTGTTAATTTGTCCATCTTTCACATCAAATTGGAACAATGGATGGGCATCATTTTTGGCATGGGGGTAGTTTGGGGAGCTGGAGAGTGACATAGGCTGTGAGTGACTGTCACGCGGGTGAAACCGCGGGCGGAAGCCTAAATTTCTAACTTATTTATATATTTTGATTGTTAATACACCAATAAATGTATATCCTTAACGCTAAACAGACATGGCAATTACTGATGAGCTCCGTCACCTAGAGTTGTACCTCCTGGAAGAGTTCCAGAAAGGGCGCAAAGTGGCCGACCTGTACGAGTTGGTGCAATACGCTGGCAATATCGTGCCGAGGCTGTACTTGCTGATCACTGTCGGGTTGGTGTACATCAAAACCAACTCCAATTTGAGAAGGGATTTGCTAAAAGTAAGTTATTTAAGTTACACTTTGATTATTTATTGTTCTAGGTTGGCATTCATTTTTGTACTAAATGGAAAGTTAATTAATTGTGTTTTTTTTGCATTAACCTATGTTATTGTTATTATATGATTAGCTGCACTAGAGGTTATAAAAAGATAGTTTTAGATTCAATGTCTGTCTGTCAAACTGTCTAACTGTCTGTCTGTCAAACTGTCTACCAAAATAAAGTAAAACCGTTAATTTAAATAGGTTAACAACATTTTATATGTTATAAAAATTAAACATATAAATGTTTGCACAAACACATGACCTTGAGTGCGACCTTATCAGAAATATATATGTGTAACAGCTTTTAGCGTAATGTGCTGGTAACTGAACTATTGGAGTTGATTCCTATTGAAAGATAATATAAGCGGTGCGCAACGTGGCTTCCACGCGGCGCCACTCTGTGCCTCCGTTGATCACAAATACATATGAACTTTTAAGTCAGCTTAGTGTCGACCCACACGTACCACAACCACACCACATCAGATAAGATAAGATAAGATAAAAATATTCTTTATTCACTTAGACATAATAAATATGTACTTATGAATCGTCAATATTTTCCTACCACCCATTCAAGACTTTTTTAACTGACAAGAAGAATGGGCGCAAGAAACTTGCCAGCGTTTCTTAGTTAAGTAACGACATTTACAAAAAAAATACATATCGTTACTAATACAACAATTGCTTAGTATAAAAATACATCATATTAAACAGTGATTATGTTATTTATTACATCATGACCATCGCAGCGACAAAATGTGGTCACGTGTGAATAGTGTCGATGCAGCTGCAGCTTTTTGCAGTTGCGTTGTGGTTGTGCGAAAAAAATCGATGTGGTTTCGTTGTTGCTAGTAGTTGTGACGTGGTTATGTCGTATCCGATGTGGCCGGCTGCTAGTTCGCAGCGTCGTCGCTGGTGGTAGTGTTGTGGTTGGTATCACTCACGCGGTCAATAATGATGCCAAAATGTGGTATGTGTGAATTGTACTATTCATTTCCAATATAAAATGCGCCCCGCCCACGTGTTGTGGTTGTGGTACGTGTAGGTAGACCCTTAATAAATGAAAAATTCAAAAAAGGCACTGTCACCGGCTGCTCATTCAGTGGGTATTGACCCTTAGAGATCAGTGTACACAAAATAATAAAATATGCTTAATAATAAAAACTTTTCTCTAACTTTGTTACAGGATCTTGTGGAGATGTGCAGAGGCGTGCAGCATCCACTGCGCGGGTTGTTCCTCAGAAACTATCTTCTGCAGTGCACTAGGAATGTGCTGCCTGATACAGCGGAGACTCCTAACGAGAATGAGGGCACTGTAAGTCGTATTAGTTGATGCAATGGGGATCATGACTGCAATTTTCTCACACCAGGTGGCGCATCGTCGTCATGGCCATTGAAAACTCTCAGTTTCATACAAAAACTAACCACAAATACCTCAAATCAATTTTTTGATGATGATGTTCTTATTGAATCTGAAAATAGTGCCGATGTGTTAAATGAGGGTCGAAGACCACACTGTTTTACTAATAGGAAACACAAATATACCTGTCAAAGTAACTTTGTATATGTTGCTTAGTAATCTTCGGCAATATGGTGGAGCTATTTACATTATGATAAAGTTCTGCAGCAGGAGTTTCAATAACTTGGCTATAATATAAAAAATCTCGAAAATCCTTTGGTAAACAAAGTGCCAACAACTTTGACAGCGCCATCGCGCCGCTGTTGCCATCTGCCCTAAGCTTTGAGTGTGGATCCCCATTCCTGAGTAGTAAATAGGTAGGTATAATAGTTTTATCCTACGAGCGCGGTCCGTCTTTTGTTGTGTGTTTTGATATATCAATGATATGAGCGATATCCTATGATACTATAGACGTTTTATCTCACGAGCGCGGGTTAGTCACGCTTGTGTGTGTAGACCGCAGCCTCCTTTTGTCATACAAACTGTCTGTCAAACCGTGTATATACAAAGCGTGGCTCACCCGCGCTCGTGAGATAAAACATCTATAGTATCATAGGATATCGTTCATTTCATTGATATATCAATGCTACATAGAAAGAATGCTCCACAAATATTTGTTTCCCAAGCAATGACTTGCTAGCTTTTCTAAGTACAAATTTAGCTCATGTATCATCGTTTAATAAATCTATAAATAAATAAATTTCTTACAAGTTATTTGAATTTTTAGTTTTTTGCATTCACAATGCAATTTTTATCACTGAAAAATGGAAAATGAAGTATTTAGAAACAATCTACCCGTCTCACAATGATTGTGAGACGGGTCGATTTTTTCTAAATACTTCATTTTCCGAATTTCTTACAGTCACACCTATTATCTAGCTCAGGAAGTTTTTCATTAAGAAACTGTCTTAAGAAAACTAGACAACGGATAAATATATGTATACTAATATATTTTTTTTTGGTAAATACATAACTAATATACATATTACCCAGACCAAGACAAATAGGCATGTTCATGAACACAGATATTTGTCTTGTTCGGGAATAGAACACGAGACCTCTCTGTGGCGCAGAAGGCAGGTATCCTACCCCTGAGCCAAATCGGTCGTATACAGATTCTTCTTTTCTTCTACTGTTTTCCAAACTAAAGACCAGTATTTTGCTCTACTAGTGGCAAGATAATAATAGTAAAAATACCTGTTTCTTTTGTTTCACAGGTTAGAGATGCAATTGATTTCGTCCTTATGAATTTTGCTGAAATGAACAAGCTTTGGGTCAGAATGCAACATCAAGGGCATTCTAGGTAAGATATTTCTATTTTTACAGCAATAGCTATACTGAAATTATAAATTCAACAATATTCAACCAGATTTATAGACTTAGACAAAAGAACCATTCTAGTTTCATGTTCTTTCAGGAATCATCTGTATGTTCTATATTATGTTCTATGTGTTATATAAATGAATAGCCGCTTACAAATAAGCAATGTCTCATAAAACATTTTCTCTGTGCAGAGACAAAGAACGCCGAGAGCGCGAACGCTCCGAGCTTCGAATCTTAGTCGGCACGAACCTAGTCCGACTATCGCAGTTGGAGTCAGTCACTGTAGATGACTACGGGAAACTGGTGCTACCAGGCATCTTGGAACAGGTTGTCAGCTGCAGAGACGCCATCGCACAAGAGTATCTTATGGAGTGCATCATACAGGTTAATTTTTATATCCTTTATTACATTTGAAATACATACAAAATTATATTTCTAAACATAAATTTTTTACAATGTATAACACTAAAAAATATAACATTTAAAAATTCAAAAATGCATTTCCCCAACGGTAGCAAGATCAGGGTCCCGGCTACCGGTGGTTAAGGATCCAGAGACAGGAACCTTCTCATTATAAGGGCCGTGTCCAGAAGTACTTTTATTATATTATGGATTTGTTATTTATGAAAACCTAGTCCAAGGTGCAAGACGAATTCTAAAATGGAGCGATCTCCCCCAGCAGAGAAGTTACATTTTCTCGGAAATACAGAAGCAGAGAGGTTACATTCTTTTGCAGTGCGCATGATGAAAGATGTTGAGAAGCGCTTAGTTCGGAATTCAGGAATTTATTTTATTTTATTTTATTTTATTTTATTTAACATTCTTATTCATTCTGGTAACCATTGTTTGCTTGTTAGTTTGGTGGTAGGACTTGTTCTAAGTCCGCTTGGCTACCATCTTATCTAAGTCTGTCGCCAGACGCCATAAAATCGTTGTTTTCAGCATTTAGAGATAGTTAGAGATAAGATAGCCACAGTTCTTCAGTGATTGAGAATTCCGGGAGTAGTGCGCTTCCACCTATAGCCTAAATCTTCACTCAATAAAAAAAACTGTTTAACTCAGAATTGCGCCACTGCACTATTATGTTAGACATTAGGATCAGAATCGCTTAAGGATAATGAATCGCAATGTGTTATAGTTTGTGCGGTGTAGCATGGGGCCTATGCTATGAGAGCTCATTCGTGCAAAGCAAAATGTGGCTTCTGCACAAGGAATAGAGTCTAATTTTCTAGCATAAGCTGCATTAAAAAAATGTCTAGTGCTGCTTTTGAGTTTTATTCCAATAGCATAAAGAACTTTTTGCTTTGCACGAATGAGCTGTCATAGGAACCATGCTTCACCGCACAAACTATAGTCACTTGTTTTTGAGCAGTATTAGGTAAATCCTTTGAATCCATAAATAATTTAACTTAACTAAGTGTTTCACAGGTGTTCCCAGATGAGTTCCACCTGGCTAATCTCCAGCCCTTCCTCAAGTCTTGCGCGGAGCTACAACCTGGCGTTAACATCAAGAACATTATCATCGCACTCATTGAAAGACTTGCCACTTATAGCCAGGTAAGGCTTTTGACACTGTAACTACTGATACTGTTCATGTATTTTCTTTATTATTACATTTTCTTTTGAAATGAGATTAGATTACAATTCTTTTCTTAAGACAAAAGTAGTTCTTCTGAAAAATTAGGTCTTCCAAATAAATAAGATATAGGTTTGCCTTATTTGGTGTACCTCAGGGTAGTTTCTTAGGCCATTCTTTTTTAATAATTATTCAAAGTAGCAAATCAGCATATCTTGATTTATATCTAACTAGCGGCCGCCCGCGGTTTCACCCGCGTGGTTCCCGTTCCCGTGGGAATATCGGGATAAAAAGTACATATAAACCTTCCTCTTGAATCACTCTATCTATAAAAAAAAACGCATCAAAATCCGTTGCGTAGTTTCAAAGATTTAAGCATACAAAGGGACATAGGGACAGAGAAAGCGACTTTGTTTTATACTATGTAGTGAAATAGCTTTCCGCCCGTGGCTTCGCCCGCTTGGACTACATGACGTTATCCCGCGGGAATGTGATATTTTTTTCCGGGATAAAAAGTAGCCTATGTTCCTCTCCAGGCTACAAAACTCAGCCAAATCTGTTCAGCTGTTTTGGCGTGATTAACAAACATCCAAACATCGAAACTTTCACATTCATAATATTAGTAGGATAATGGGAGCTTTGCAATGAATATGGTTAAAGAACACAGAAGATGTTTTTGAACATACTATTTTATTACAACTCTTTTACTTTTTGAGCAAAACAAACACTTCAAAATGTTATATTATCATACAAAAATATAATTATTACTGTTTAAACAGCGCAATGAAGGAAACATCAACCTTAGCGTGGTGATGGAGGATGGCAAAGAACAAGAGGTGCAACTGTTCGAGGTGTTTTCTGACCAAGTCGCCGCCATAACACAGGTAATTTTGTGTATAAATATACAGTATAAATAATAGCGATTATTTATAAACATTGAACCATGACTATATAAACTTTGGTATTATAAACGTAAAAAGTTTTAGTGTAGTGTTCCAATTTAATAAGAAAGGGTTAAAAAAATCTCATGCGTTTTTACTCTCAAGAACATGATTTAAAATTTATCAATTTAATGTTCATAGTTTTTGAACGGGGTTAATAATTTATCTCGTATTAAAAGGTTTACAATCATTCCCATTTAAATTATAAAGAACACAATAATTAATTAAATAAAAAACCAATGAGAATTGATGACTGATTTGATTAAACTGTAATAAACAACAATATAATTTAAAAAGTTTTACACGAAACAAGTACTTATTTTGAATTACCTTGAATATTTTCAAAGTTATAGGATATCAAACTTTCTAATTAGACAAGGAGAGAACGACTATCTTGGTGACTTCATCAAGTCAGTAGCGTCATAGTCTCGCTATAGTAGTTTTTTTAGAAAGAGTGAGCTGTAGTCAAAATTAGACAGCTCATAGCTCGCTTGTCATAAAACAGAATGAAAATATTTTTTCAGATTTGGTATTATTAATTGTTATATTTTTTAACTTAATCATTTCAAGAACATCGAAACACCCTATTGTCACTTTTTTACTCAATCCGTCCATATCCAGAGTCGCACTGACATGCCTCCGGAGGATATGCTGAGCTTACAACTAGCTCTCTTGAAGTTAGCACAGCGCTGCCACCCCGACAAACTGAACTATGTGGACCGCGTGCTCGCTCACACGGACAAGATATGCGCCGATATACACCAGAGCAGGTATAGTTCCTAAATATATGTCTATAAACAGTGGCGGTCACATAATTAAACACACCAGTCGATTTTCATCATACAAACGAGGTGACTTTGAAGCCTCGGTTCTCCGCCAGAGATTGACCTAGCTGTGATCAGATGATTGCACTCTAGGGAGTGATTGGAGGAGATTCAGATCGCTATACACACCCAACTGTTCTGATCAGCATTCTAAAAGATATAAGGATATGTTTAAAAAATCCGCAAAATTTGCATAAAATTGTATGGATATCCAGAAACTGAAAACTCTGATTCTTATATCTCTTAGAACGCTGATCAGATCAGTTGTTTGTGTATAGCGATCTGAATCTCCTCCATTCACTCCCTGAATGGCCATCATCAGATCACAGCTAGGTCAATGCTTGGCGGAGAAACGAGGCTTCAAAGACACCTCGTTTGTATGAAAATAAACTGTTGTCTTTAATTATCTAACCGCTACTGTATATATGTACATACACTGCCTCCGGAGGATATGCTGAGCTTACAACTAGCTCTCATAAAGTTAGCGCAGCGCTGCCACCCCGACAAACTGAACTATGTGGACCGCGTGCTCGCTCACACGGACAAGATATGCGCCGATATACACCAGAGCAGGTATAGTTCTTAAATATATGTCTGAATACACTGTATAACGATTACTATAAGTATAGTATCACTATCGTCTAAGCATGGTTCACTTAATAAGTTGCATTTTTTTTTGTCTGGAGTTCACACTAATATAATACGTTTCTAGGAGTATTGAATATACAAAATTCTTAAAAATAGATACATACATTATTACAGTGTTATAAACTGATAAAAACTGTTCGCCCGGCGGCCCGCGCCCGGCATGGTCTAATATAAATCATCCCTTAATCAACAGCTTCTTGACGCTGGTTCTGACATAAGTATTTGTCAGATGTATTCAATCAATTTTGAAACCAATTGCTGGAATGTTAAAGATAAAAATCGATCGAACACAGTTAAAGCCTGATATGATAATGCCCGTGCTTATTTAATTAAGAAAAATACATTTGACCACATTTCTTCTCTTCTGCAGTGGTAAAACTCATCTAGAACACAACACCCCAGTCTTCAAAGAGTTGATGAAGATCCTCAAGCTACCAGCCGACCACTACAAGAACATCTTAACCCTGATCAAACTGCAGAACTACTCTCCCCTCATCAAACACCTGAACCACCATGGCAGGACCATGATAGCAATTCATCTCATCAATGATGTACTAGAGTCGGACACTATGATATCTACGCCGGAAAACGTAAGTATTTTTGTTTCGGGGAAGAAAAATACCCATACACGCCAGAAACTCCTTAGGTGGACAATGATAGCGTATACCAGTTATCAAAAAACTCGTGAAGATCCTCAAGCTACCAGCCGACCACTACAAGAACATCTTAACCCTGATACACTATGATATCCACGCCGGAAAACGTAAGTATTTTTGTTTCGGGTAAAAAAAATACCCAGACACGAAAAAAATACCAGAAACTTCTTAGGTGACTTCTTAGGTGGACAATGATAGCGTATACTTATGAAGATCCTCAAGCTACCAGCCGACCACTACAAGAACATCTTAACCCTGATCAAACTGCAGAACTACTCCCCCCTAATCAAACATCTGAACCACCCCGGCAGGACCATGATAGCAATTCATCTCATCAATGATGTACTGGAGTCGGACACTATGATATCCACGCCGGAAAACGTAAGTATTTTTGTTTCGGGTAAAAAAAATACCCAGACACGAAAAAAATACCAGAAACTTTAGGTGGCGTATACCAGCGTCAGTCCATTCTGAGTCAGAATTTCTGAGCTAAGGGTATGCCACGTGCTCCGCCTACTTTACTTCTACTTTCTTGCCAATAGACTTACCCGTTATTTGACACAAACTAAATTACTTGTATCGACTTGCAAATAAGAATTGTAAAATTATACTAAGGCCACTCCAAGAATTCCGATTCGATGTAGTTATTTGGTTGGAGTAAAGTTCAATTTTGAATGAAACGGTAATATTTTCTGTGGGTTTGACAGCTGTCGAACTGGAAATCTCTCGGCTCGGCGGTCTTAGTACGAGTATAGTAACAGTTTGCCTAGGAAGAGTTTAGATTAAAACTCAAACGCTGTTAATTGAACCGCTTCTTGTGGTCTAGTGGTTCACACCACGCCGGTTTCAGACCCAGAGGTCCAGAGGGTTCGATTTCCAGAAGGGGTACATATTGTATTCGGTGTGTTTTTTTTTTTTTTTATAAAAACTGTAAGCATTTGACCGCCTCTTTGCTAAACAGACAGGATGCAGTCTAGGGTGTAGCATGCTTACCCAGTAGGTGCCCATTCACTCTTGCCTTGAAGAGGCCAAGGTTGTAATGATCGGGGAATACATGCGCAGGCAGCGTATTCCAATCTTTAGCAGCTCGCATCAAGAAAGAATTAGCAAAGCGCTTCGTACGGACGGGTGGAATGTCTACTATGTAGGGATGGTAAGCTAACCTGCGTCTTGTACTCCGATGGTGGAAAGGGGCGGGAGGAACAAGATCATGGAGTTCCTGTGCGCACTCTCCAAAGTGTATCCTATAGAACACAGATAAGCTAGCAACTCTACGGCGGTGAATGAGACTTTGTAGTTTATCTTTATCTAAAGTTGTCTCCAATGAGCTTCTTTGCACGGTTTTCAATCGAGTCTAAAACTGCTAGCTGATACTTCGCGGACCCATCCCAAAGGTGACAGCAGTACTCCATGCACGGACGAATTTGTGCTTTGTATAGCAGAAGCAATTGCTCTGAGGAGAAGTAACGTCTAGCCTTTGAGAGATGTGCATCAAGTTAGCAGCCTCACAACAGAATTAGATGGTTTTGATTATGTCAAAAAATACTGTATAAATAGTGTTAAATAGTGATGTATATTAAATAAATAGTGTAACTTTGATTCAAAAGATATTTGAGTATCTTAGTGAGGCTGCTAACTTAACGTCAAGTTAGCAGTCACCTCAAGAAATACAGTTCGTATCAATGTGATTTATATGTCAAAAAATACTGTATAAATAGTGTATCGTAAACGCAAAATTTCAAAAGTAGTGCTTTAATACAAGCCGAGATATTAGGGTCTCTAAGTGGGCTGCTAACTTGACGTTTCTTGCGTTGGAGATTCCAGGGAAACAGGTACAAGTTTTAAATAAATAAATACTTGAAAAATTACTGTGTGAAATAGTGAATCTTATGATATAAATAAAAAAAGAATTCTTCTTTGCTATTTTCAAAAAATCTAATGTTAACTTCTACCATACATTCGAATTTAGGTACAGTCGTGTACAGTTTTCTTTAGACGTACTGATATTGTCAAATTTTTTATTCCAGTCATTTTAAATGATACATAATCTATCGTATCATCATCATTTCAGCCGTACGACGCCCACTGCTGGGCATAGGCCTCCCCCAAGGATCTCCACAACGATCGGTCCTGCGCTGCCCGCATCCAGCGGCTTCCCGCGACCTTGACCAGTAGCCCGATTCTCGTAATATAAACCGTGACGATATCGTAGCGATTTAGTCGTTGAAACCATATTCGTATTCACAACTGTCGATAGAACTTGAGCGGCAGCGATTCTATCGAAGTGTCGTCGAAGTGTATTCTGGTACATTAATCGTCCTTCAATCGTTTCAAAACGATAACTCGAAGGTATTCTACTATTTAGATGACCTTTGTTTCGATCGGATTTCAACGACTAAACGTCAAAATAAGCGATCCAAGTGTCGTTGGACAAAAGTTCAATTAGCTGGAACTTTTGTATGTGAAAAATAAGCTTGGGGCTAGCATATTTGTTATTATTTCTTTTTTATTTTATTTAATAAACTTTTGTACATAATACATAGGTAATGTAATATACAAGGCGGACTTAATACTAAAAGTATTTTTTGCCAGTCAACCGTTGGGAAACAGAAAACAATTAAAGCGGTACAAATTATATAATTATCTATAAGTAAGTACTAATATTATAAAGAGGTAAGACTTGATTGTTTGTTTGTTAAATTGTTTTCATCGAATAGGCTCCGAAACTACTGGACCGATTTAGAAAATTCTTTGATCATTAGAAAGCTACATTCGTTCAGGTACCACGCAGATGAAACCGCGAGAATCCGCTAGTATATTATAAACAAACAAAATATACAAGCTACATAATCGACGCAAACAGCGTAAACGGAGAAATAAATTGAGAGCTGCAAGATGGGACGCTTCCGAAATGCCGGAGAGACTTCAAAATTTTGGTACAAACACTCATTTATTATTTATTATTTATTATTTATTATTTATTATTTATTATTTATTATTTATTATTTATTATTTATTATTTATTATTTATTATTTATTATTTATTATTTATTATTTATTATTTATTATTTATTATTTATTATTTATTATTTATTATTTATTATTTATTATTTATTATTTATTATTTATTATTTATTATTTATTATTTATTATTTATTATTTATTATTTATTATTTATTATTTATTATTTATTATTTATTATTTATTATTTATTATTTATTATTTATTATTTATTATTTATTATTTATGAAAGAACGATCTAATCTAAATAACCTGAAAGAATACAACTAAAAATCTTTACATATCAACGACATTTGAGGAGTTGTACCTTCCATCACCAGCTCATCAGCATGTGATGATGACTACCAGATGCAAATACTTAAAAAACTTTAGAAAATCTTTAAAATACGTAAATTACCATAAAATTTACGGGTTTTCCTCGATTTCCCCTGGATTCCACCATCAGATCCTAACTTGGTAACAATGTGACTACCTCAGGAGTTTACTCTTTCGAATAAAAAAATAATCATTGAAATTGGTCAATAGTTCGCGAAGATATTGACGTGTAAAGCAGGAATTACCAGTCAAAAACTATGTGTTTTTTCAGGATTGTGAAAAAACTACTGAACTGACTACTTTAACTTTTTCATGATACCACACATAAACTACCTACCTATTTTCTTTCAGATAAAAAAAGAATTATTAAAATCAGTTAACAACTGGCGAAGTTATGGTAAAACATACATAAAAAAATACTGTCGACTTGAGAACCTCCTCTTTTTTTGAAGTCGGTTAAAAAGTGGGTAGAAATATATTTGTTTAAATACCTAATCAATAGCATTAAACCGATTATACGTATGTATTGACACAATCAAAAATATATATTTCACTTTTTTGCTCGATAGTACGCACTTCACGATTGAAATAAAGTTTGAACCTTATTACTAAGGAGCAAAGTTCAACATTGATCGTCAGCATATATTCAGATTATTATGTAGAAGTTTACATTAGATTTTTTGAAAATAGCAAAGAAGAATTCTTTTTTTATTTATATCCTAAGATTCACTATTTCACACAGTATTTTTTCAAGTATTTATTTATTTAAAACTTGTACCTGTTTCCCTGGAATCTCCATCGCAAGAAACGTCAAGTTAGCAGCCCACTTAGAGACCCTAATATCTCGGCTTGTATTAAAGCACTACTTTTGAAATTTTGCGTTTACGATACACTATTTATACAGTATTTTTTGACATATAAATCACATTGATACGAACTGTATTTCTTGAGGTGACTGCTAACTTGACGTTAAGTTAGCAGCCTCACTAAGATACTCAAATATCTTTTGAATCAAAGTTACACTATTTATTTAATATACATCACTATTTAACACTATTTATACAGTATTTTTTGACATAATCAAAACCATCTAATTCTGTTGTGAGGCTGCTAACTTGACGCACATTTTGAGAGGACGCCCAGCTTTTTTGCAGCAGTTTTTGCAATCGAGTCGATGTATTCGCCGAAATTGAGCTCAGATGATAGAGTGACGCCGAGGACTTGTAGGTGTTCGGCTAGTGGTAAGGATACACTCTGGAAAGTCGGAGTCAGTTGGAAGGGACTCCGTTTGGCCGAGAAAAGACACGCCTGCGTTTTGGTTGCATTGAAATCGACAAGGTTGGCATTGCCCCAATCCGAGACAGCCTGAAGTGCCAGATTCATTTGCCTAACCAGGGTATCTCGACAGGACTGGACTTCATCCGTGCTAGCCTTTGCATCTGACAGGTATCTACAGGTGACAGTGGTGTCATCAGCATAACCGAAAGTACCGGGCACCAACAGGTCGTTAATATGGAGAAGGAATAACGTTGCAGATAACACTGAACCTTGGGGAACTCCAGCATCGATTTTCCTTAGGTCAGATGATTGACCATCCAGAACGACACGAATTGAACGGTTCCTAAGGAAGTCGGTAATCCAGATGCAAAGGCTGTCACAGATTCCGTAAGATGGAAGCTTCCGTATGATGGTTGGTGGTAGGACTTGTTCTTAGTCCGCCTGGCTAGCTATCAGTAATTTACATATATCTAAGTTTGACGCCATAACAATGATGATTTCAGAAATATTGTGTTCCGGCAGTTAGAGATAAGATAGCCAATTCCTCAGTGATTGAGGACTCCGGGAGTAGTGCGCTTCCAACTTCAGCCTTACTACCACTTAACATCAGGTGTGATGAAGGCAGTGCTAACCCATTGTGTATTAAAAAAATCACCACATTAAGATGTACCATTTGACTATAGGTAGAAGCAGTGTTGTCTATGGTCGATGTCCTGGTGAAGGACCAACCGGACCAGCCGTCCGATGATCTTGATGTCGAAGACTTTATGGAGGAGCAGGGACTACTGGCCAGGTAGATATGTGATGACAAATTTTTTTTTCACTTCTCATGCTCGTAAAGTTCGTGTTTATGTTGTGTATAGGCTGCATAACATCGCTTTTTATGCTCTAGTGCATAAAGTAAAATCTTCGTCAAAGTCTCAGACTCTAAGACAAAGGTCGTCAGGTAAACAGTCACACACGCAATTAAACTTCGTTAAATAAACTTGTTATTCAATATTGTTATTTATTTTCCTCACACTCGAAGTGAAAAGCAGAGTGTTTAACTCGTACATAAAACCCATTTTACCCTCGAATTGACTATCTACCCTCGAATTGAGTTCTTGATATATACGTCTCGGGTAAAAGGTACGTTTTATGCACTTGTTGTACAATCTACTATTATGTTCATTCATATAGTTTCAAAAATTTTTTAGGTTTTGTATTGACAATGCAATTTTTATGATTGAAAATAAAGTATTAGAAAAATTTTACCCCTCTCACAACTAGCGCCGATGGGACTCGAACCCTATGCTCTAACCTCAGCTACGGACTCCGTAGCCGTAGCAACGACTTCATAGTTCAGTGGTTAGAGCATTCGCCCGGACAGTGAAAGGTCTTGGGTTCGATCCCATTAGAGCTAGTTGTGAGACGGGGTTTTCAGCATAGATTTTTTTGCAAGTTATCTGTTTTACAAAGCTACATCTTAAAAAAAGTTTTGCTACTTTTGCAAAGTAAAATTTGCGACATAATACAAGTTCGAGAATCATACTTTAAGGTATTGATTAAAAAAAAATCATTGATTCAATTTACTAACCTTAAAATTGGCAATACTTACCTATAAATAGGCATTTCTGTTCAAAATAAACGATATATTATTTTGTTGCTATTTATAAAGTTGGTGCGGTTTTTCATTATCAATCAAACAGTGATTTTTTATTCCATCATTAGCCTTCCACCCACGGCTTCGACCGCGTGGGCTACACGGTCTTATCCCGCGGGAATGTGATGTTTTTCCGGGATAAAAGTAGCCTATGTCACTGTCCAGCTCCCTAAACAATCCCCATAACAGAAATCACATCGATCCGTTGCTCCGTTTTGACGTTAAAGACGGACAAACTAACAAACAAAACACACAATAAAAAAACACTAGCGGTTTTACCCGCGTGGTACCCGTTCCCGTGGGAATATCGGGATAAAATACAGCCTATGTCACTCGGGAAGAATGTAGTTTTCTAATGGTCAAAGAATTTTTTTAATCAGTCCAGTAGTTTCGGAGCCTATTCGATGCAAACAAACAATCAAATCTTTCCTCTTTATAATATTAAAATAGAGTAGTTATAGATAATAATTTAAAATACATAATCTTAGAATAATGACGTATTGAAAAATGGTCTTCATACAAGCGCTCTGTCAAATTAAAGTGAAGAACTGAACGGATTCACATTTTCGTGACGTTTACTTGCTTGCGCCCGGCGAACACACACACGTACACTTGTAACTCTGTAGTGTACATTGAAAACTCTGCGTTTGAAGCCATAACTGGCTCCAAAAAAGGTGCTTCAAAATGGGCGCGCTTACTTACTTTCTACACGTAATTATTCTAAAGTTTATTATAATATTAAGTATTGATTAAATTAAAAAAAAATTTTTGTTTTTCGTTTAAGTATTTAAAACGTTTAACAGTAAAACTCATTAGTATTTACCAGCGAATTTATCAACGATATGAAGAGCGGAGTATCCTATTGCGAGTGCTTCTATGCTCAAAAGGGCATTATCTGTTACTATATTGTATTCAAGTTATTAAATTATTATTTTTTATCAATGTTTTTCCTCCTTTAGATTGATCCACCACTTCAAATCGGACTCAGCGGACCAACAGTACCTCATACTAAGCGCTGCTAGGAAAGCTTTACAAGGTGGCGGCGCGAGGCGGATACAACATTCGTTCCCGCCCATTGTATTCCATGCCTATAGACTGGCGTTCACATACAAAGAGCTCAAGGATCAGGTAAAAACATCTCTCAGTAACGACCTTAAAGAGAAGATAATAAGGTATATATTAAGACTAGATCGTAAGCGCTTTCAGAAAAGATTTACAAGGCGGCTGCTCGAGGCAGATACAACATTCCTTCCCACCCATTGTGTTCCCTGCTTATAGGCTAGCGTTCACATACAAAGAGCTTAAGGATCAGGTAGAAACATCTCTCAGTAACAACCTTAAAGAGCAGATAATAAGGTATATATTAGGACTAGATCGTAAGCGCTTTTAGAAAAGCTTTACAAGGCGGCTGCTCGAGGCAGATACAACATTCCTTCCCGCCCATTGTGTTCCCTGCTTATAGGCTAGCGTTCACATACAAAGAGCTTAAGGATCAGGTAGAAACATCTCTCAGTAACAACCTTAAAGAGCAGATAATAAGGTATATATTAGGACTAGATCGTAAGCGCTTTTAGAAAAGCTTTACAAGGCGGCGGCGCGAGGCGGATACAACATTCCTTCCCGCCCATTGTGTTCCATGCTTATAGACTGGCGTTCACATACAAAGAGCTCAAGGATCAGGTAAAAACATCTCTCAATAACAACCTTAAAGAGCAGATAATAGGATTTGATCTTGAACGCTACTAGAAAGACTTTACAAGGCGGACACAACATTCCTTCCCGCCCATTGTGTTCCATACCTATTAGGCTCGCGTTCACATACAAAGAGCTCAAGGATCAGGTAATATATCTCTCTCCCTCAGTGAATAACAACCTTAAAGAGCAGATAATAAGGTATAAGGATAAAGTAATTTCTAATAATATCCTGTCGTAG
Organism: Crambus lathoniellus; assembly: GCA_949710035.1. Lineage (NCBI taxonomy): Eukaryota > Metazoa > Arthropoda > Insecta > Lepidoptera > Crambidae > Crambus > Crambus lathoniellus. The sequence goes on from OX453313.1 coordinate 6,800,094, forward strand.
GCTAATCGTCTTACCGGGTTAATCGAGATCTGCCTGGGCTTATCACGATACGCCACCAATTCTTGATTTGTCCGTGTCACACCCGCCATATCGTTCAAAGCATAACGTTTGACGATTTGCCCGGCCAAATCAACAAAAAGGTTGCTCTCATTGATCTATCAAACTTTTTGTTGGGCACATCATGAAATAATCGGCCAAATCACGAAATTTCTCCACAAGGTGATGCGCCCAGGCAGATCTCGATCGACCCAGTTCAACAATATGGCCACGACACTCATACTTAATTTTATTTTATTTTAAGTATTTTTATTTTATTATATTATAATAAAAGTGTCCCCAGCAGTGGGGACATTAAACGGCTGATGATGATGATGATGATGATATTATAATATAAATCTTACATAAAAAACAGAGCCAATAATAGGTCTTCACATTTAAAAACATACTATAAATATAATTAATAAGAAGAATCTTCTGTAACTTCTTCGATACATGCATTACGTTTTTCTCAATATAAGATCATTCGTTTACAAATGCAGACACAGGTTTTTCCACGGAACACTAGAAAAACAGAAGAAATATTAAAAAATATAGATTAAGTATTTATTTTAATTGCAGGATGAAATGTGGGAGAAAAAGTGTCAGAAGATATTCCAGTTTTGTCATCAGACCATCACAATGCTTGCGAAGGCAGAGTTGGCTGAACTACCCCTCAGGTAAGTTGGTAGAAAAATATTTGAAAATGTTTTCAACACTGGCGTTGAGGCTCGTTAACATTGGTTTTATTTCGTGTTAAACTGCCGCACTCAGAGATGCCAGTTAAATTTGATTGGGCCTAACCTTGTTATTGACGGTTCGGTGCGACAGAAAAGGATAGCAGCATAGGAAAGTGATGTTCCGTGCTGACAGATGTAGTCCAACGCTAAGAGTATCTGTCGCAAGCGATTAAAACACTAACAACCAATGTCGGACCTTACGACCCACTAAATAAAGTCGCATTTCCAGGCTTATACCTTCAAGGGGCGCTAGCGATAAGCGAGATCGGTTTCTCTAACCACGAGACGATCGGCTACGAGTACTTGTCCCAAGCGTTCTCCTTGTACGAAGACGAGATGATTTCTTTCTGTATACGGCCTAAGGGTTGGACTACATCTGAGAGCATAGAACAGCACTTTTCTATGCTGCTATCCTTTTCTGTCGCACCGAACCTTCAATAACAAGAGCAGGAAAGGCATAGCATGCGGCAGAATCGACGAGGCGGCCGCATTCCCGCGCTCTTTCTCGTTCTATCAAATGACAATTCTGTGAGACAGAAGAGGAAAGCAGCAAGAAAGTGCTGGTCCGTGCTGACAGATGTAGTCCAACCCTAAGAGTATCTGTCGCAAGCGATTAAAACGCTAACAACCAATGTTGGACCAAAGTCGCATTTCCAGGCTATACCTTCAAGGGGCGCTAGCGATAAGCGAGATCGGTTTCTCTAACCATGAGACGATCGCCCACAAGTACTTGTCGCAAGCGTTCTCCCTGTACGAAGACGAATGTTGTCAATTGTGAAATGGCTCTTAACAACCAATGTTGGACCTTACGACCCACTAAATAAAGTCTCATTTCCAGGCTATACCTTCAAGGAGCGCTGGCGATAAGCGAGATCGGTTTCTCTAACCATGAGACGATCGCCCACAAGTACTTGTCGCAAGCGTTCTCCCTGTACGAAGACGAATGTTGTCAATTGTGAAATGGCTCTTAACAACCAATGTTGGACCTTACGACCCACTAAATAAAGTCTCATTTCCAGGCTATACCTTCAAGGAGCGCTGGCGATAAGCGAGATCGGTTTCTCTAACCATGAGACGATCGCCCACAAGTACTTGTCGCAAGCGTTCTCCCTGTACGAAGACGAATGTTGTCAATTGTGAAATGGCTCTTAACAACCAATGTTGGACCTTACGACCCACTAAATAAAGTCTCATTTCCAGGCTATACCTTCAAGGAGCGCTGGCGATAAGCGAGATCGGTTTCTCTAACCACGAGACGATCGCCTACGAGTACTTGTCGCAAGCGTTCTCCCTGTACGAAGACGAATGTTGTCAATGGGCGATTTTCTGAAAGCTCAGTCACTAGATGGCGCTGTCCCACCTATGCAGTTAGAAGGAACGGAACGTTATAAATTTTACTTTGACGCTACTTTTTTACGTTAAACGGAACGTCAGACAGATGTTATTTATTTACCGAAATCTTTAAATTTACCTATTTCGTTTCTGTTCCTCACAGTAGTACTATTTAATATATTATTAGTTTCCTTTGGGTTGTTAAAAAGTAATTAATTTAAATATGTTTCATACCAAAATATACCATAGACATGTACATACTTATTCAACGCCATCTAGTGAAGCAATTGGAAGCTTCTTTTTTTTTTAAATGGCCTCTCAGAAAATCGCTCATTGTGAAATGGCTCTTAAGGGCGGCCAACCCGACTTACTTTTCATACTAACGCTCTTACGTGATTATGAGGTTTTAACAGATTTTTCTTTGAAACTTTTGAAATAATAGGTATCTTATGCACTATATCTAGGTTTCTATCGAAATAAAAAATCAAAATTTGAAGAAACAAATTCTGTATAAGCCTCTAAAAATCTGATTTTCTTGCACAAATTTTACCTGAACTTTGGGCGTTCATCACTACTCATAAATTTTAAAAGCAAAGAAAATATTATGATAGAAACCTTGCAAATGTAATGGAGATTCTAAATGACACACATTTATTTCACAAACTTGTAATTCTTACTAAAAAACAAGTAATTCCTGGAACAAGTTTCCGCACACTATTTTTCGTTCAAAGTTATCGCGTTCTCACTTGCTCACTCACTCACTGTCATTGCGCTGGATGAAACAACAAGCTTGTCAACTTCTTCTTAACAATGACGGGAAGGGCCGTCTTAACAACCAATGTTGGACCTTACGACCCACTAAATAAAGTCACATTTCCAGGCTATACCTTCAAGGAGCGCTAGCCATAAGCGAGATCGGTTTCTCTAACCACGAGACGATCGCCTACGAGTACTTGTCGCAAGCGTTCTCCCTGTACGAAGACGAGATATCGGACAGTAAGGCGCAGTTGGCCGCCATCACGCTCATTATTGCTACGTTTGAGCAGATCAATTGTTTCGGTAAGTGATTCTTTTTAACTTTTCTTTGTTACATACAGACGACACAGACGCGCGTCGAATGTGCGTTTAAAAATGCTGTGTACAGTGCCACAAACTTTTCTGTTCCGGTGGTCAAAATGTGAAACTAGCGTGTTTTTTTTTATGTCATTCTGCTGTCAAGTTGATGTCCAACCATAGCGCTGCTGGCGGCTGAAGGTATTAAAAGTCAGGGCCGGGTAAATTGCAATAAAAAAAGAAAAAAGAACACAGCGCCGCTGTCACCGGAACAGAAAAGTTTGTGCCGCTGTACAGTCAGCGTCAAAATGATCTACGAGAAGCGTCGAATTTATCCAATACTTGTTACGCGCTGTATAATAGCTAGCGTTAATTTCATCAATGTGAAGATATTACTACCCCACACACGAAAGAAATACCTTTCTCAAACAATTTAAATTTATCAATAATAAAAATTGCATTATGAATGCAAAAAAGTAAAAGTTTAGTAACTTGCAATAGCAATAATTTCATCTTTAGCGATTGTCAAATATCTGGAAAGGTATTTCTTTCGTGGGTAGTAATATCTTCACATTGATGAATATAACGCTGGCTATACAGCGCGTTAGAAGTATTGGATAAATTTGACGCTTCTCGTAACGTCTCCGTAGCTCAGTGGTTAGAGCAGACGCCTGGATAGCGAAAGGTCGTGGGTTCGAGTCCCATCGGAGCTGGTTGTGAGACGGGTCGAGTTTTTCAAAATACTTCATTTTCAATTTTTCATGCAATAACGTTGTCTAAATACTGTCTCAGGCGCAGAAAATGCAGAACCGATGCGAACACAATGCGCTTTAGCTGCTAGCAAGCTGCTCAAGAAACCCGACCAAAGCCGCGCCGTCGCACTATGTGCACATCTGTTCTGGAAGGCGCCCAAGGACGGGCAGCAGGTGAGACATGCTATATATATAGCCCGCGAGTGGGACAGAGAGCGCAACAGTCGTCCTGTTCCCACATAGCAAGCTGCATTTAAAAATACCAAATGTGAAAAAAATAATTTGAATCTGTTTTATATCAAGCTATTTATAAGCTGTCTAATTTTGACATAGCTGTCTCTTTCTTAAACTAAACTTTCTATGGCGAGACTATGACGCTACTGACTTGGTGACGCACGGTGGATCCTGAACTAAGGACAGCTTGGCCAAAAATACTTTTTATGAAAATGTAGGTAGTTGATTGTTTTATTTCGATTTGATAACTTGAAGGTATGTTACATTAGTTTATGGTGAACTTAGTAGAATCAGTCGTCTAGTATTATTTATATGACACGTCAAACGTTACCTATTTTCTATTTTCTTTGTTGTTCATTTTAAATAGCAAATTTTAGTTCAGACTTTACACAAATATTTCTGTAAAAGTAAGAACGCATATTTTATAAAAAAAATCATGAGTGGTAAGGAAGGTATGTAGTATTTAAAACAAGTAAAATAATCCCGTTTTGATAATTAGTTATTACGTAAAAAAATAAATATAAATATCACTTTGTTTCGAAAATGCAATTTCGCTTTTATTAAATTTTTTATAATTGGGGGATTTTGCCCTAACAATAATTGGTTTCTGGTGACTCATGTAGTAATATAGTATACAGATATGACTTGAATAGTTCGGGCAAAATCCCCTTTTGTAAATGGCAGGGTTTAGAAGTAAGGGCGTAGGGATTTCACAATTTAAACTGTTCGTATTTAGGACAATTTTATTCGGATATTATGATGAATGAATATCGTATTAAACTTTAATTGTAGACGTTTGACTCAACTGCAGGTAGCTGATTTTATTGTTTATTATCCTTAGGAGTAACAGACTACCCAATAAAAAGGAGAGAAATGTGTGAAAGATTGTTTTCAGTAAAGTACAAGAAATTAGATAGCAAGATTTTAAAATTGGAGGAGATGTGATATGAAGATTATTGCTGAAACCAACTGCCCTGCTTCAGATCAACCTCTGCTTAAAAAACCTTACATAGTTTTATTAAACATTTGCAGCTACGTGGTCTTTATCGAATAGTGACAGAATAAAATTCTTTTCAAAATAATTTGTCTTGGTTAGATGGATTTTGCATTTTCAAAAAATATGTTAATAATGAAGGACTTTGCTGAGTCTAGTGGGCGTAGTAAACGTAGAAAAACTGAACATTTACGTGCATCTCCTTCGGCTGATGTACTGCTTTTTGCTGGTGAAATAAAAATTTTGAAGTTAAAGTCAGCTTGACAAGAAATAAAGGTTTTAAAATAATTTGAGAATTTAACGCACGCAAAACTTCGAGGAAAGACTCTCACCGATATTTTTAATTCATTTTTTTACATCTTCAGATCCTGACATTTCATGCTCAAGGGTTTTAAGAAAATATAAGACAGCTCTTCCTAGTGTGGTTTTAAACATGATTTTACCAGAGTAAACAATCCGTAGACTCGTATTTATTATATACTAGTTTTCCGCCCGCGGCTTCGCCCGCGTAGACTACATGGCGTTATCCCGCGGGAATGTGATACTTTTACGGGATAAAAAGTAGCCTATGTTCCTCTCCAGGTCACAAAGTATCTGTGTCCCAAATTTCAGCCAAATCCGTTGAGCCGTTTTGGCGTGATTGAGTAACAAACATCCAAACATCCAAACATCCAAACATCTAAACTTTCACATTTATAATATTAGTAGGAAATAAAGTAAAAAATCTTATGTTATTTGTGGAAAACATTTTTAATTTCCTATAAAATCAACAGCTTTTGAGGAATTGCAGTTATTTTGCCATAACAAACGTCTACAAATTAGTTTCAGTCAAAAACATTCTTTAAATAATTTTGGCCAAGTTGTTCCTAGTACTGGTTCCACCGTGTGACGTCACAAAGATTCCTTCTCTCCTTGTCTAATTAGAAAGCTTGATGTCTTATAACTTTGAAAATGTTCAAGATAATTCAAAATAAAAAGTTATTTGGTGTAGCTAATATTTCGAAAAAGTAAAACATTTTAATTGATAAAAAATATCAGTAAAATACCCCATTGCGTTTATAATTATTCTGATAACATCTCCTTTGTTTTCATTCACTCAGTGGCCCCTAAACGAAGCATCTCGAGCCCTAGACTGCCTAAAGAAAGCAGCAAGAGTGGCGCAGCAATGTATGGACGGCGGCGTGCAAGCACAACTCTTAGCTGAACTACTGGGAAGATATGCTCTACTGAGAGAGAGGGGCAACTCAGCATTAACTACTGGGCTTATTGACGCGGTGAGTCTTATTTTTATACAGGGTTAATTTTTTAACACCAACCAAATTTTTAAGCGCGTCTCAGAATCTGTAAGTAAACAACTTTCTCCTAGAAACATGGGTCGAAATATGACATAAAATTTTTGAATCTTCATACAAAGCAGACTGATCACGAAAGTCCAAAAATTGTTGTACTTCCCATACTAAAAGCTAGCGTCCTTTGAAACGGACGTCACATAACAAAAAATATGTGAAAAATGAGGGGTCTAGTCTTATTAATAAAATACTTCTATTTAAATATCCAAAGATACTTACTGAAAGGCCTAATGAAAATATAAATTAATAAGATACCTATATAACTTGAGATCAATTAATGCAAGTCAACCTTTTCAAATTGTGATACACGTCAGGCTGAATCCGTAATGATCTTTGTAGATAATCTCATAATTACACATTACACAATGATTCCAATTCATGTATTGAGTACCGACTCCTTAAGGTCATAGCCCACTTATACCGCACCGCTCCCACCTAACCAAAGTATGAGCAGCCAAATATGGACTTAATATCGTTCACTGTAGATGCACTTTACAGTAACAATATACAATAGCAGACAGCGCGCGGTAAGCGAGCCTGCCGCAACCTAAAGTGCATCTACAGAGCACGACATTAAGTCCATATTTGACTGCTCATACATTGGTTGGGTGGAAGCGGTGCGGTATAAGTGGGCTAAGTCCTTTACCCTGCTTCCAATTAATGTATTGAGTGTAGGGAACTAATATACTTCTCGTTTTTCGCTTCTCAGCCTCCTATATTGAATACTGACTCCTTACCCTGCAGGTGATCCAAAAGATCCGCGAGGAGTTAGCCAACCTGGACCAGTCCGAAGAAGTGGAGCAGATCACGAAGCACTTCCACAACACGTTGCAGCACATTAAGAACAGGATGGAGTGCCCTGACCCTGACGGCTTGGGCTATGAGGGGTTGGTACTGTCGTAAGAAATAATTAATAATTTTCGTACGAACAGATGCTGCTGACAAGATGCAAGGAAGTTGACTTGATATTCCTATACAAAGAACTTAAAATTTTATTTTACGCTTCTTTTTTGCGCTTTTGGTCCAATCCACTTTAATTAGCGGTTTACGTTTGGTAAACATTCATTCATGGTTTAGTTTAAAACGACATATTGATACTTGTTGGACCAATCCACTTAGGGTTGAACTACACCTGCCGGCCTAGCATGAGCGGCTTATAACGCGCGATATGATATGGTACGGCAAGTTGTCTTGCTTACCCCACTAAGGCGTAAGCAAGACGGCATGCCGTACCATATCATATCGCGCGTTATAAGCCGCTCATGCTAGGCCGGCAGGAGACGTATTTCTGTAGCGCTCGAAATGAAAATCGAATACGAATTAAAAACGTATACGTCAACCAGTCGTCTACGAAATCAAATTCTATTATACCCGTTTTCATGCATTTTTGTAGCATTCGAAATCTGTATTGCCAATAAATTAATATTCTTCAAAATCACAGATATACTTTAAAAATATTGCAATATGAAAACACAAACACTTGTCATATGATTGTCAGTGACGAGACGACATTTTGCGGCCACAGACTAAAAAAGATGATGAATTCTACTAGTAGAAATTCTACGAAAGCAACGAGTGGTCAGACCCACTTGTTGCAGAAATTCATAGGTGTGATTATTCAAAATACTGATGTTAGGAATTCGCATACGAATTTTTCAATTTCGAATGCGATTTCAAACTCGTGCGCTACGGAAATACGTCTCCTGGCAACAGGGAACCTCAGCTTCCTGTGCTGTTATCCTTTGGTTGGGTGGGAGCGGTGAGGTATAAGTGGGCTAAGACCTTAAAAGTTCACTTCTGGCTCGTATTTTCGCACATTTCAAGTATACAAGAATTGTTTGCGGGAACTAAAGCTATTTAATTTTGTTATTTTTATTTAATGTGTATATTGAAAGATGTAAGAATAATCAAGATCAGGAATGTAAACTAATGCTTGGAAGACATTCCTATATAATGTGTGATATAAAATATATATATCTTTAATGGATCTGTCTGACGTGTAAATAGAATGTTGTATAATTTAGGTATTAAGAATATTCAATGTTAAGCATTGAATATTAAGGATTTTTTATAGTTGTATAAAATTATTCTTATTTATTTAAGTTAAATGTGTTTGAACAATATCCTAGTGAAAAAGCAATATACTTTTTAGTTAAACTGAAGAGATGTGTTTTATTTTTTAATTATCAAATTCATGTTATTTTATCTTTTTTTTGCATTTACAATGCAATTTTTATTATTGAAAATGAAGTATTAGCGTAATGAAGCGTGTAAGAAGTATTAGTTAAATTCAACATGGCTTCAACCGTCTCCGTAGCTGTCGTAGTCAGAGCATTCCCCCGGACAGCGAAAGGTCGTGGGTTCGAGTCCTATCGCAAATAGTTGTGAGACGGGTAGATTTTTTCTAGTACTTCATTTTCAATATTCTCAAATTCAAGTCAAGTCAGTTTTATTTTATTATATTCTTTATTGCACTTAAAAAAAAAAAAACACAGTTTAATAAACAATAACATAAAATTGGTATGCAAAGGTGGGCTTATCTCTAAAAGAGATCTCTTCCAGCCAACCAGGATGTGTGAGAGATTAATGTAAGGAAAGTAGGAGAGACAAAGTGCATAAATAAAGGAGGAAAAACAAGACAAATACTTACTAAAATCTAAATTCATAAACATACCTACATAAATAATACATATTATTATAAAATATACATACTTACATAATATTATTATATATACATAATAACAAACGTGATGATTTTAAATGTAACCTATCTGATGATTTCTAGGGATGTGACAACTGTTCTAAAAAGTGCTTTTTTAATTTCCATTTAAATGAATTAGTACTCGGAGAAGTCTGAATGTTTGACGGGAGTTTGTTCCAGAGCAGTGTAACTCTAACGGAAAAGGAATTAAGGAGGAAGTTGGTGTTGCTTCTAGGTAGCTCAAGCATCTTCGTGATACAAGGCCGCCTAGAGCGAGTGGGAGGAGGAAGTATTTGGAAGCGGGAAACAAGGTACTGAGGCGAGTTCGGGTCATAGAGGATTTTATATAGTGTGCAAAGGATACATAGCTGTTATATCTTTTAACGTTATAAGGCAGTTTAAAACTTAATCGAAGTAATTTTCTATGGCATTTTTACGAGTTTTTTTTCTATTCTAAGCTTATCTGCGATATCAATCGCATATTTCGTAACTATTATACAATTAATATAATAGTTACGAAAACTATTTAAGGCATACTGCAATGAAAAAGAAATTCTTATAAAATAATATATTTAACTACTACTTACAGTAATGTACTTATATTTTACAATGATTGAAGGACTTAAACCCTATGATATAATAATAATAATAATAAATAATAATAATAAATAACTTCTTACATTCACACCAATTATCTAAGCCCATGTTAATTTCATTAAGAAACTGTATCATGGAAAACTTGATAACGGATAAATATATACTTAAATACTTTTTGTTTGTAAATACATACTTAATATACATAGTTAACACCCAGACCAAGACAAATAGACATGTTCATGCACACAAATATTTGTCTTGTTCGGGAATCGAACCCGAGACCACTGGCGCAGAAGGTAGGTAGCCTACCCCTGCGCCAAATCGGTCGTCAAAGCAAAGTTTAGTTCCGCTTAACATATTCGATTGCCTTGCACATTGTTTTTGTTATTCAACATAATCTTTTCTTGACGTTTCTTTTCTTCTTTGAATACTTCCTTATTCGCCTTCTTCTCTATTCTTCTTTCTTTCCTGTATTCTTTTAAAAGGCGTTTTCTTTCTTTCTTCTCTTCTGCCGATTCGTCTTTCGCCCTAAAATTATAAATAGAAAGTACATATTTACTAATCGTTTGAAGATGAAGATACAGAATTGTCAAGGAATCATAATGATTTTGTAGAGACTAGCTGCTCCCCGAGTGCTACCAATTCCCGTGGGAATATCGGGAGAAATTAATATAACCTATGTTAGTCAGACACAATGTTGCTTTCAACCCCTGCTGGAAGTGTTTTCAAAATCGGTGCAGTGGTTACAGATCTCACCTCAAACATACAAACATACTTTGCCTCTTTATAAAATTAGTGTAGGTAGATTAAAGTTTTAAGCTACTGCTAGGATTCGAACCCAATAGATTTAGCAGTTCAATGGGCGATTTTCTGAAAGCTCAGTCACTAGATGGCTCTGTCCCACCTATGTAGTTAGAAGGAACGGAACGTTATAAATTTTACTTTGACGCGACTTTTTTACGTAAAACGGAACGTCAGATAGATGTTATTTATTTACCTAAATCTTTAAATTTACCTATTTCGTTTCTGTTCCTCACAGTAGTACTTATTTAATATATTATTACTTTCCTTTGGGTTGTTAAAAAGTAATTAATTTAAATATGTTTCATACCAAAATATACCATAGACATGTACATACTTATTCAACGCCATCTAGTGAAGCAATTGGAAGCTTTTTTTTTAAATGGCCTCTCAGAAAATCGCTCATTCTTTCCTTCATAGGTATTCCTAATTTTCACACTGACAACATGAAGCATACAACTCTATGTAAAATGTTGAGTGGCCGCACCCATGTGGAATTCGATAATATCGCGGTCCTTAGGGGATGACTTTAAAATTTCGCAACAAAAAGTGAACTTAGTCCTTCACCGAGGATGTCTAATTCATAGCTTCTCCAAGTTTCACCAAAATCTGTTCAGTAGTTTACGCGTGAAAAAAGGTACCTAAAAGACAAGCGTTACTTCCAAATTTAAGTATACTACGCGTAAAAGTATTAATGCCAAACCAGAATATGGTAGATAGGAACCATCAAATTGAACAACTTAATAAAAAAAAAAAACTGTTGAATACATTTTCATATTTTCGTTATTAGTTTTTGTATGAAACAGCTGATTTTTTTTTCGCGATTTCAAAGTTGGTGCTATAGTAAAAGTTGTTCAGTTATATGGCCCCTATCTACCATAATAATATTGTGGTTTGGCATTAATTCTGTTACGCGTTGTATAATAGTCGTACCGTAAGGAAGTACGCTAAGCGTAGACAGGACAGACTCGGCATTGGTCTTCCCATCGTCATCGCCGTCACGATCAGCTGACTCGAGAAACTTCGTCGTTAACTTGTTGTTTTCACTTAGATCATAACTTGACATCCATTGAAGATCGGTATGGCACAGAGGTTCGTATACCTGCCTTCTGCGGATAGGTCGCGGGTTCGATCCCCGCATAGTCTGGGTGTTGCCCATAAAAAAAAACTATACAACCAGAACACAAATTCATTTAAAACTTACTTTGGGTTGGGCTAGATAATGGTGTGTTTGTAAAAAGTCATTTATTTTTACCTTAGCGAAAGCACGCTAAGCGTAGACAGGACAGACTCGGCATTGGTCTTCCCATCATCATCAGCGTCACGGCCAGCTGACTCGTGCAGGGCGTTGAACTTGACGAGACTCTTCGTCGTTAACTTGTTGTTTACACCTAGACCATAACTTGACATACATTGAAGATCGGTATGGCACAGAGGTTCGTATACCTGCCTTCTGTCGCGGGTTCGATCCCCGCATAGTCTAAGTGTTGCCTATGCGATTTTTGTATGTATTTACAACCAATAAACTATACAAGCAGCTACTTTGGGTTGGGCTAGATAAATGGAGTTTGTAAAAAGCTATATATTTTTACCTTAGCGAAAGCACGCTAAGTGTAGACAGGACAGTCTCGGCATTCGTTCTGCCGTCGTCATCGCCGTCACGATCAGCTGACTCGTGCAGGGCATTGAACTTGGCGAGAGACTTCGTGGTTAACTTGTTGTCGACGCCTAGCGTGTCCTTGGGTAAGCCCGTCTTGGTGTTGATCTGAATCTTGCTTGGGCGCTGGAATGTTACCAACATTTGAAGAGTCTGTTTAAAATGGGACATTTACCTATAACACAAGTTTTCAGGAAGTAAAAAAACTGATTTTTTTATAAGTTACCTATAACACAAGTTTTCAAAAGAAGTAAAAAAACAGATTTTTTTATAAGTTTCAAAATTTTTTACGCTTTTTAGACATAGTTCGATGATACAAAAGTCCCGTGTTGTATAATGATTTTGAACATTATCTGGTTTAGTATGAAAAGTGTCCCCTTTTGTTCAGTTTTCCTAATGGTCCCGATCCAGACATTAATTTTAGTAAAATTGTCCTGTTTTTATTGAAACTGGTCAATTCAAAGCCGATTTTGTATAGCAAATACCTCTTTTTGATGGGTTATCATGAAGTCTACACATATTAGATATTAGAGCAAACGATTAATAAGATATAAGAGCAAAAAACTGATTTCCGTCGCTAGCTCAAAAATTGTCAGAAGTGTAAATGTCCCCTTTCGGACAGACATTCCTCATTTAGTAATTTACCCAATTATAAAGTCTGTTCGGCGAGAGTTGATAAATATGATACGCCTCGTCTCCGAATAGCGTTACTGTCGTGTCGCTTAATTATCGCAAACTGTATAGCGGTCGTCGCCTATCTCCCGCTGTCGCCGTGTTTCGTGGTTGAGAGGAGAGAGAGAGAGAGAGAGAGAGAGAGAGAGAGAAGAGGCACGCAGTTATTGTCAACCACGGGCAGCACGGCCCGAAAACGGGTGAGCGGACGCGGCGGCCATTTTGCCATTTCTATTTTTAAATAATTAGCGGGCCGAAATTAGTAACGAGTTAAAAACCCCGTCTTCATCAACTCTTGGCAAATATACTTACGTACATAAAATACATCATAAAGCTTTTTTAATTGTTAGACGGCTTTTTTAATTTTTTAATGGCGTCACACGTTCGGCATATTGAATATAAAAAAAGAAACTAATGATACCTCATACTTAAAATCCGTTAAGGTATTCAAAAGTTATGGTGGAATAAAGGAACTCGCATACATAACACAATACACTCCTTTTTTGGACAGTCGTGTAAAAACTATAAGTGTACGAATATAGATTACCTTCGGCTCTTCAATAACTTTGGGATGGTTATAAAGGTTGGAGTAAGTTGACAGGATGGTCTCGCAGTCCCACCGCTCCTTGGGCTCCACTTCCAACGTCACCAGGTCGTCTTCAGACTCTTCGGATATCTCCTCGAGGCGCTTCATTCTGGTGGAAAAGAACAAACATAATGCTTTATTTAACTATGGGATCAGCCCCCTGATTCACAAACCGTCGGAAACACTGAAGACAACGGAATATATGCACTGTCTCTGTCACTCAATATGATAGAATAGATAAAGACAAAGCACAGAATTCGAATCCGATTCCGTTTCCGACGGTTTGTGAATCAGGGGGCAGGTCTAAAAGTATTGATAGTGAAATCATGTAAAGTGCGATTTAGGGCAAACGCAAGCAATAATTTAGAAAAGAAAACATGGCAGAAATAAGGAAATTTCTGCTAGTTTTCACCTGGCTTTATCCTTGTCTCTTTCGAGCTGATGTCTCCGTCTTGTCTTCCATAGAAAAAGAAACAGCTGTTCCATACAAAAGTACAACATCGACTCAACTAAAATGTATGGAACAACTGATTTTTTTCGCGTTTCTGTGGATGGCCCATAATAAAAATTGTTCGTATTGATGGACAATATCATCCCCTAAAATCTTTGTACTAATTAAAATTTAGAGGTGCATAAGAGTAATAAATCGAAATATTGTCCTCTTGTTCTTCTGGTTCTCACTCTTCGGCAGCACGCTGACGTGTCAGTCTACGATGTAATGTCATTTTTGACACTTCGGTTGTAGACGAAATTTGTCTCGCGATCGTCATGCTAAATAACCTAGAAAAGAAAACACGGTAGAAATATGTAAATTTCTGCTAGTCTTACCTGGCTAACTCTTTGTCCCTTTCGAGCTGGTGTCTCCGTGTTGACTCCTCAAACTCCTCAGCAGCTCGTAGCAGCATGTCGTGACTAGCCGGCATGAAGCCCTCGATTTCGTCCAGGTCTAACGCGCCTACTTCTGTGTCGTCGTATTCCGCGAACATCTAAATAGGGAATGGGGTTTAAAATGAATAAAAATAATATAAAAATAGTAGATTGTATTACAAGGGAGCAAAATAATATATTTACGGCGAGGGCGCTATTTTGAATCCAGAGCGCAGTGAAGGATTCTAGAGTAGAATCTCGAGCGCAGCGAGGGATTCTAAAGTAGAATCCTAAACGCAGCGAGGGATTCAATATACGCCGCCCGAGGTGAAAATAATTTTGCGGCCGAGTAATACACTCTGCTTTTCATCCCCCTCTATAAGAAAAGCAGTAAAGACCACTCAAACTACCTACCTTTCTTTGTCGTTCGGATAGATCATAGCGCTAGTCGGGCAAGAAAAAAATTTTGAGTTTTGTAATAATATTTTTAAAATAAAAATATATACTTATGTCCATCAGATTCCTTATAAGTATCTCCGGGGATGCCGTAGGGGGGTTGAAAATTTTGTTAGATTTTAGCTACGACTCACCGTTTACGATATATTCTCAATTTTATAATATTCCGTTTTTGAAAAAAGGCCCGGCCCCATAAAAAATCAGTTGAATTTTTTTTTAAGTACTGCACTCCCTTTGCTACACTCCAACCAATGCTTCTTTAATTATGTTCTAAATTCAAATCTCAAAATTCAAAATTCAATATAGTTTATTCAATTTAGGTTTGTTTAACAACACTTATGAACGTCAATGAAGCTACGCCATCGGTTCGCAAATCCTACGGCAGGAGACCTTGTAGCGAGAAGAACCGGCAAGAAACTCGCCAAGGGCTATTTTTTTCTCCCTGTTTTAACTTATACAGAGTCGTCAAATTTGAAAAGTGACCTTCACATAATAGTAAGGTTACTTTCCATCACAATACAGAATGCCGCTCATCGTTTTGGACCCTGTTATGAAGCTGTTCAAAATTCAAATCTCATTTATACCCTCTTGTCATAACAGATAAACAATGAATCGTTTTGGACCCTGTTATTAGATAAACAATCATCGCTTTTCGAATCGATGGGATGAAAACAACATTTATTTATTCATTCATATATTGTATACATACATGCTTAAAATAAACAATGTAAAACAGTGTTAGGCTGGTTTCACAGCTGTCCAGGAGACTTTTCCTGTGCTTATATAATAATACTGGATAGAAAAGTTTATTCACTACAACACACACATGACATTACAATAAAAACCAAATAAAAAAAGAAACAGATACTATGAGCACATGACACAGACAAACAAAAGGAGTATGCATATGTGTGCAGCAGCAAAATGGGTCAGGCTCGGGGTGTAAATTTGCCAGTCGGCAAAACACCGATTTTCAGTCGGTTGTAGCGCCTCACGTTTGTCGACTACCTGATGAAAACCAGTCTAAAATTCTTTACATCAACCATTGTGAAAATAACCAAAATATGACGCAAAATACCGCTTAATTAAACATCGTAACCAGGTATTTTTTTAAACAAAAAGTTATTCGTTATCAAGCTTTCCATGAGACAGTATCTAAAACAAAATTTACATGGACATAGACATTGGTGTGATTGTAAGAAAAAAAAACATAAGTTACCTTGTGGTTGTGAGACGGGTCGATTTTTTCTAAATACTTCATTTTCAATTTTTCAATAAGTTACCTTCTCAAACCTCCCATCCAACAGCGACAGCCCCTGGGTCCGTCGGATCACGCTTGACGACATGGAGTACTGAGAGAACCGAGACTTCGTGTCGTCCTTGTCTTCCCATGAGGGCATCCTGCCTTTGTGACCACCCTTGAAAGAACACAATATTATAATAATAACTAGCGGATCCTCGCGGTTTTACCCGCGTGGTACCCGTTCCCGTGGGAATATCGGGATAAAATATAAAATGCATTTCTCGATAAATGGACTATCCAACACAAAAATAATTTTTCAATTCGGTCTAGTAGTTTCTGAGATTAGCGCGTTAAAACAAACAAACTCTTCAAATTTATAATATTAGTATAGATTTACCTGTTGATCGCTGTCATCATCGGAATCGAAGTCTGAAGCAAATGCCTTTTCTGAATCACCGCCTTCAGACATACTGTCTCCATCATCATCTTCCTCATCATCATCACCAGAACCTACAAAGATCGACAATTATGTTGTCACACGTTAAGTTCAGCTAGAAGTGTTAGACGAAGCTTGTGAGCGGCGTTATAGCACATTCTGTAATTTAACCTTCAGGACTCTTTCAATTGGGTACTTGACAATTTTTTTTATTGACTTAAAATGTTTATTGAATTAGTAGCAACACAACACAGGTATTTATTTTCAAATATCTTGCATACTTACGGCAATATAGAGCATCAATCTTTCTAATTAGACAAGGAGAGGACTATCGAAATGTGACGTCACATTTCTATAGCGCCATACTCTCGCCATAGAAAATTTCGTTTTAGAAAGAGATAGCTAGAGTCACAATTAAGTAGCTCATAATTCGCTTGTTATAATACAGATTGAATTTCTTTTTTCACATTTGCTATTCAATAATGTTATATTTCTAAGATCTGATTTTTCAATCATCAGATAATGTTTATCAGTCAGTTAAATTAATAACCAACCAACGTAAATGTCAATCTCAAAACAAGAGATATATGAATGGCAACTGCTTTTCAATTTGGAGATATTAAACGATATCAGACGAATAGTTTTTATCCAGGCATTGAAAAATCAGCTCTTAATGTCATAATTTATTATCTACATTTCAACAACAGTCAAATAGCCAATTTGATCGTTTCGTCATAAGAATAAGTCATAACCAAGTGGAAGGGAAACTCGCGCTCCGGACGGGCTCAAGGTCGCGATATTAGAGTACACGTTAAACGGGAATCTCAGTCGGGCTGTCACGGCCGGCGTCACCGCACACGCGTTTGCCTGTTTGCACGTTCCGTACGATTATGGGAACCAATTACAAATACAAGTAATATTTACATTAATAGCTTCATTTAGTATTTTACTTATTATATTAAAAGCTTACGGCGAGACTATGAGGCGCTACTGTACTGAGGGCCAACTCTGAAACGCAAAACCCGAAACTTCGTTATACCCATCCCTCTCACTCTCCAGTTGTGACAGAATCGAGTGAAAGAGACGGGGCTAACCGAAGTTTCGGATTTGCGTTTCAGAGTACGGCTCCTGACTCGGTGATGTCACAAAGATAGTCATTATCTTATCTTTCTAAATTAGAAAGTTTGATGTCCTATCTGTACTATAGCTTTATAAATATTCAATTAATTCAATATAAAAACTTGTTTTGTGTAGCTAGCTACACATTGTCTAGCTATTTAGAAAAACATTTTAAATAAATAAAAAAAGTATCAGCAAAATACCTTAGTGTGAGTGTTCCTAGATATTATCTTAGATATTAGATCTTAAATTATATATATATAGATTTACCTTCGCCCATCGCAAGTTCGATGAAGTTGTCTTCAAGCTCATTGTTAGGGTCTTCAAAGTCAAAATCTTCATCTAAAGCAGCCACCACATCTGGATCCAATTCTAGGCATAGACCTATAAGAAAAAGAAAATAATATTTGACACACATCATCATCATCAGCTATTTAATGTTCCCACTGCTGGGCTGGCCTCATTTATTGATGGATAAGGAGAATGGGCTGCATGACCCACCACGCGGGCCCAATGCGGGTTGGTGGGTATTAACGGTGCGCATTTCGTAATTTTAGGTGTGCAACTTAGTATTTTTTAGTAGGGCAATTATTAATAATATTAATTATTAATATTGCTTTATATTAGTAAGATTCATTCAAATATGTATGAACCTGCATATATTATATACTACTGGGGCTATTAATTATGTATTTTATGTATGCAGTCAATTTGAAGATGAACTTGAAGAAGAACTAATAACATCTGAGGCCTCAGAAGCCAGGGCCGGTTAAATTTCTATAAAAAAATCTACAAAGCAGCATTATTTCAAATATGTATATCATATCAGCTATTACTTTTTATATTTCTCAAATTTTGCTAGCGCCATCTATTAAGAGTTAGCAAAAGCTTAGCCTGAACACTGCAAAACATTGTAACACATCTTTACCTTGTGTAGCAGCCTTATTCATCAGACCAACATCTTCTTCCACCTCAGAAGCAAACACGGAGCTGGGCAGTTGCAATGTCTCTGGCTTATATTCTGGGTCCTCAAGGTTCTCTGTTGCTGTAGTTGGTGCTTTCTCCTTTCTTTTGTGTGTTGTTTTCTATGATAGAGTTAAATAAGATCAATCAACAAGGTCCAAATTATTACTATCGATATAATTACGCCATGGGTTCATAAATTATCATATTTTGACACAGTTCGTCCAAAACATTCATCTTAACAAAATGGGTGGGTCAGGTTGAGTAACAAAATCTTGTCTACCATTAGAAATAATATAATAAATAATATAAATGTCCTGACATTAAAAAAGACACCGGCCTGATCGCCAGTTCGTAACAAAGATGAAAACTGGTGCATACGCCACTCAAACATGCAGGTTGTCAAATGAGAATACTTAATTGGCAATAAAATCAATCCTCTCTCATACATATAATTTAGTCCATCAACCAGTCTCAGTTGCTTATTTCACTACAACAACCAAAGAAGGCCAAGGATGAGCAAGAAACTTACCGGCTGCATAACCATGGTGACTTCTCTGGTGTCCTTAAGATGCTGAAGGTAGTTGTAGTCATCATCAAAGAAGATGCCATATTTAATCTGCATCTGCTTGCGCTGCTCTGGTGTGAGTTCCTAAATATAAACATCATATTTGTTACACAAAGACTGATCTATAAATTTCATATTCACATTGTTATTCATAGGGCCTGGCCACGAATATGCGCGGCAGCGGCGGCGACGACGAGCAAATTCCGTGTCTAATCAAATAAGTCAGAGACGCATGAACTGATGCGAAAATCACTCGTCGCCGCCGCCGCCGCGCATGTTCGGGACAGGCCATTAGGCCCACTTGCGCCAAGCTGGGTTAACACTTATAACTCGGAGCTAGATGCTGTTTTGGAGTTCAATTCTAATTATGTCTTGCACCACTACGAGTTAAGGGTTAGCGTCAAGTTACATTTTGAAATTTTTAACCCACCTATGTGGGAGAGCTATGTAAACTAACTCTGGGTTAAAATTTCAAATGTCAAAATAGCCACACACATTGACAATGACAACAGTGAATATAATGGGACTAAATTCCACGTAGGTGGACCCTCAAGTCTACTGGATGGATCGGACCAAAAGGCAAAAGGAAAGTAGGCAGACCCAGAAAACGATGGTCTGACAATATTGTGTCCGAGACAGGCAAGGACTGGCTGAAAGCGGGAAAGGATAGATAAAAGTGAAATGCAATGGAAGAGGCTTTTATCCAGACGGGAGCCATGTCTGAAACCATTATTTATTATTTAGAAATGATGAAATAATGTCTGAAACCATACTAACAAATACTAATAATTAGCATAAGTTTTAGATTTACTAACAAACTAACACAAATATAATGTAAAGTACTTACTACTAGATATGGAATAAAAAGCTTTTTAACTTTATTTATTTTTGTTTTCGTTTATTAAAAACCACATATCATACCAATCTGACAAAAAAAAATAGAATTTTTCAGTGTAGGTACTTAGTGTAGGAAATGAAGCTAGTTGACCCCCACAGTAATTCGTCAGTTAGAAAAAACTTTACAATGTGATAGAGTATCAATAAATTAAAAGTATTGTATAAAATTCCAAAGAATAATAATAATAGAAGTTAGGTTTTTTTAATGAAAGTCATATTTTTTAGATATCTTTTTGAGGAAAAATGCTCCGTTGAAACTTTCTTCACCATACATATTCATGTAACGTATTAAAATGATTTATGAAACATCCAAAAAAATATCCCAGCAGAAACACAAAATTTTACTAAAATATGTGTTTTTGGTGTGACTCGAACCGTAAAATTTCTCCGTCGAAATTTTTTACGGAAATGCTATTTTATTGAAGTTTTATAACCACAAAATGAAAATCTAAAAAATAAACCATGTAATTAAACTATTTTAAAAATTGCCGTTTTACTCGCAGTGGAAATTTTCTCTATCTGTTTTATTTATTGATTTAAGTACAGAGTTCACTTTATTTTCAACTACAACAATATCCAAAAAAAAAACCAAAACCTAAAAGCATTTTATATAGAAAAACTTAATTCAGCAATCGGGAGCTGTGAGTACGAAGCGGCCCATAGGAGCGGGGCGTGGGAGCCGTACAGGACGGGTTCCACGCCACCCCGCCCCACCGCGCCGCCGCCGTCCGCTCGCGCGATATATTCTATTTTCTCGTATCAATCGTCGAGGCAAAATAATTATGTTGACATTGTCTTTACCAAATAGTTGTATAAATGGTAGACCGAGAGGCGACCGTCGGTAATTCTACCTACTATAGAGTACCACAATTACATACTCATTGTTAGAAGGCAAAAAGTTACGTTAAAAAGTTGAGTTGTGCTGGTTAGGTTGGCGGCTAGGCAAGCCGCAACGTGGCCCTCTTAGTATATTCATGAAAAAAGTGCGGCTAAAATGATGAGAAAATATGTCATCAGGTACCAGCATCATACGCTGTTCATACGATCAGGCTTGATAGATAGACTAGAAAAATGTGGTCTGCCACGCGCCGTCTTGGCCACTTTGTCAGTTCGAGCGATTTTAGCGGCGGCTTGCGGGATGGTTTTCATGTCATGGGGTACCAGACCAGTATCAAACTAACGTTTTACTGTAACTTAGGCCAACCTACTACAAAAAATACTGGTCTGCCGACCCGCAGCCTGGCCGTCTTTTGTGCCCGAGCAATTTTATGTTTGTATTGTTACTTACATCAATAATATGAATGTACAGGGTAACAGGGGAATTCGACCTTAATATTAAACGACACTACTATTTAGGTTATTAATAATGTACTATCATCCAAAAGTTAACCATTTCAGAAATATTTACCTTTTAGTTTTTTTATCGAAACACTACACTACCTTTTGAGTTTTGCTCTTATTTAATTTATTTTTATTTCTTTTTCGCTCCGTTAAGTTGCAGTTTTTGCTATTTTTTGAGGAGGGGTGTACCACCATTTCAGAAATATTTTACTTTTAGTTTTTTTTATCGAAACACTACACTACCTTTTGAGTTTTGCTCTTATTTAATTTATTTTTATTTCTTTTTAGCTCCGTTAAATTACAGTTTTTGCTATTTTTTGAGGAGGGGTGTACCAGTTAACAAAAATAAATTATGAAACTCGAAATAAGTGCTATGATACAATAACTATTTAAATTATGGTTTTTTACGTAGCAATCGCAACTTAAAAAAAAGTTAATCTGCAGATTAATGAAAACACTTCAACATCTTTTTGGCAATACTGCCTTTTTTAACCGCCTCTGTGGTCTAGTGGTTCATACCACGGATTTCAGACCCAGAGGTCCCGGGTTCGATTCCCAGTGGGGGTACATATTGTATTCGGTTTGGTTGGTGGTAGGACTTTTTCTTAGTCCGCCTGGCTAGCTACCACCGTCTTATATAAGTCTGAGGCCATAACAATGATGTTTTCAGCATTATTGTGTTCCGGCAGTTAAAGATAAGATAGCCAGTTCCTCAGTGATTGAGGATTCCGGGAGTAGTGCGCTTCCACCTTCAGCCTTATCACCACTAATCATCAGGTGTGATGAAGGCTAAGTGCTACCCCGTTGTGGATAAAAAAAAGCAAATAGGTATAACACTCTAGGTAAAGTAGCTAAACTAAAAACGTATTGACAGAGAAAGCAGTGACATATAGAAAATATAAATATGTAACGAAATAAGTTTGTAAAAAGAAGAGGATAAATTGTGTAAGACTGTTATTAAAACAAAGTTAAAAAATTACCCTTTTAGAGAAATTAGCCTCAGAATGTTAAATTTGCCTTTAATTGTTTTTATTGTATTAATATATTATTATGTCAGGTTATGTATATGTTATAATAAGTATTGTGATTCTTTTGTTGCTTCTACAATAATAAAATTGTTATAGCCATAATGTAGACGTACGTGTAGCAAACACAATAATAATGGATATTAGTGCTTTTCTTCGCCAACAAACTGCCATGCAGTTTGGCGATTGAAATTGAAATTGAAAGACAATTAACAATTGTGTGTATAGCTTTCAGTTTTACTGTTTAAAATCTGAAGTTCAAATAAAATAAAAAAATATTGTTTGATGTAAAGGAAAAAATTATACATTACATTCAAAGAATAATAAAAATTACATTCATTCATTCATGATCATTAAATGGCTTAATTTTCGAAGCATGATAGAGGCACAAAATAAATAGGTACAGAAGACAATCTACATACAAAGTTCGCTCGAGCAACGCACACATAGATACCGCTCACAGACATGATATCTCGGTTTGTCTCGGTCGTGTACGAGCGCGAGTGCTATCCGCTTGAGACACGTGTCTGTGAACTTGTGCAAAAATGGAACAACAAAAAATAAGTCATATTAACTGTTCAGTGGACGGTTGTTTTAATTAAACATTGAACAGTGAATTCTCCCTGATCCATGAGTCAGAGCGTGTGGCCGGAGAGTTTCTTTGATTTGTTACGGCGAGTTTTATAATAACTGGACATTTCCGTGCGGGCAGTATCCACCACCATGTTGTATATAGATTGTCCACATCGATGCTTGGATGGAAGGGCTTAGAAGCGGTTTTGAATCTCGAGCGGAAAGCACTCGTGTTTTTTAATTTGAGCTGGTTTTGGTCGGAGCGTAGATTTTTTAGTCGAGATCTTTCCAGCTTGACTTTGTTACTCAACTCAATGTGCTCTAACTGTGCGGTGATCGCTTCCTGTCTTTACGAGGTTGAATACAATGACATCATTAAATATTTACATCGTCGACATATAAAATCTATCTTGTTTTTAACTATACCCTCCGGCTTAATCCAGGTCCATTTGCGACTTACGGGCTTTTTAAAGGAGTTCATCAGTAGGAAGAGGTTTTCCCCCGCTCCATAAAGTCTGCCAGCATCAGGCCTCTTTCGTTTCGTTGCCAAAATCCAAATTGCCCCACTCTCAACTCATCACCGTAACGTTGCCCCAATTTTGCATTGAAATCCCCTGTCACAAACGTGTAGTGGGTTTTGTATAGCTTTGAATGGCTTTAGAGATCTCCCCATACATAGCCTCCACTTCAACATCGTTGTGTTTCGAGGTCGGAGCGAAGACCTGTATGATATGCACCATATACCTACCGTTTCGATATTTTGAGTAGGAAAACGTTGTTAACGAGGGATTTGTGGACGATGAACGCAACACCACCAATGGACTGCTGGTTACCCACCCGGTGGTATAGCAAGGTATAAGCTGAATAGTAGGATAATCAAGTCCTCTTCCTCTCTTCGGACCTCAGTTATGTCAATGAAATCCCATTGTAACTTGCTAATCGCCTCTTCCAACTTGAAAGCTTCGCGTCGGCCCTTAATGTGCGCGTGCTTTAGGTTACCAGGTGAGCAATTTAACAGGATAGCTTATAAATTGAAAATAATATAATTTTTTTCGAGTTATTTTTTCATTAACTTGCCATAATCCCTATCTGCTAAAGCGCGCGGATGCACTCAGTTATTGTTCGCTTGATTCGATATCATCAGGGTATTTCGACTTTTTAATTCCAGCTATTATACATCTTTTGGACTTCATTGGGTGATAATGCAGATTTTAAAAAAAAAAAAAACCAGATGAAATTAGGTAAAGGTTATTCTAACTAGGCCTACTATCGAGTACTACAAATTAAAAGGATGTAATTTCTGTTAGTTGTACTACGTCAATTCGCCATATAAAAAGGCCCATTATCCTTTGTGTTAGTTATGATTGATAAAAATACTGCAACATGTCATTTTTAACTGTGTTTAACGTAATGCTTATTTTTCCTTTCGTCAAACAATATTTTTTTTACTACTCGTCACCGCTCTCTGACCTTAAGTGACCTTAATTTTTATAAAATAAATAATAAAAAATATCTGTATTCAACTTGACTTAATAAATAAGCTCTTTTGAATCGTCTATATTTTTCTACCACCCGTTCAAAACTCTTTTAACTGATAAGAAGAACAGGCGCAATAAACTTCCAGCTTAAATCATTTGGAGTAACTATATTTACAAAGATTTATATCTTTAACTTTTACAACTTTTTAATAATAATATAACACTAGTTCAGCTTATGTTATGTGTTACATCAAATCCATGCATTACGGTCTTTCAAATAGTCGTCTACTTTATAATATGCTTCGCCCATGAGCGATTTTTTGACATGACTTTTGAATTTGTTCAAAGGCAGCTCTACTAAATTCTGTGGAACTTTATTAAATATAGCTACACTTTTCCCCAAAAACGAACTTCTTTCTTATACCTTTTTGGATTGCCAAAAAGATGTTGAAGTGTTTGCATTTCATCTGCAGATTAACTTTCTACGATTTTATCCAACCAACGTGCTTGAAAGTTGCGGTTACTATGTAAAAACTGAGAGCAGTTATTTCGAGTTTCATTATTTATTTTTGTTAACTGATACACCCCTTCTCAAAAATAGCAAATACTCAATAGTGCGAAAAAGAAATAAAAATAAATTAACTAAGAGCAGTAAAGGTTTAGGTTTTGTTTAGCAAAAAACAAATTTAAAGTGAAATATTTCTGAAATGGTTAATTACTATTAATATAAAATATTAGTCTCCTTTGTCGAATTTCCCTGCAACCCTCTACATTAATATATGTGTTCGTCCAAATCAAAAGGGACCTTATTGCGGCCGGCACATACGTCTTTATTTTTGTTGTTTTGTATTCGAACAACAGCAATAAAGGCGTAAGTGCCGAGAGCCACAAGGTCCCTTTTGATTTGGACGGCCAC
Source organism: Crambus lathoniellus (assembly GCA_949710035.1). Taxonomy (NCBI): domain Eukaryota; kingdom Metazoa; phylum Arthropoda; class Insecta; order Lepidoptera; family Crambidae; genus Crambus; species Crambus lathoniellus. Next base: position 6,825,480 of record OX453313.1, read on the forward strand.
ATATAATAGATGTCAGTAACATTACAAACATAAAATTGCTTGGACACAAAAACAGCCAGGCTGCGGGTCAGCAGACTAGTATTTTTGGTAGTAGGTTGGCCTAAGTTACAGTAAGACGTTAGTTTGATACTGGTACCCCATGACATGAAAACTACCCCGCAAGCCGCCGCTAAAATCGCTCGAACTGACAAAGTGGCCAAGACAGAGCGTGGCAGACCACATTTTTCTAGTCTATCTATCAAGCCTGATCGTATGAACAGCGTTTCATGCTGGTACCTGATGATATATTTTCTCATCATTTTAGCCTCACTTTTTTCATGACTGTACTAGGAGGGCCAGGTTGCGACTAGACAACCTAGTCTATTTTTAACGTAACTTTTTGTCTTACTACTAACAATGAGCATGTCATGATTGATGATGACGACCGATTTGGCGCAGGGGTAGGCTACCCACCTTCTGCGCTAGTGGTCTCGGGTTCGATTCCCGAACAAGACAAATATTTGTGTGCATAAACATGTCTATTTGTCTTGGTCTGGGTGTTAACTATGTATATTAAGTATGTATTTACAAATAAAAAAGTATTTAAGTATATATTTATCCGTTATCAAGTTTTCCATAATACAGTTTCTTAATGAAATTAACATGGGCTTAGATAATTGGTGTGAATGTAAGAAGTAATTTATTATTTTATTTATTATTATTTATGATGATACTCGAGCAGGTAGGGTTACCGACGGTCCCTCCCGGGACCTCCCGGTCGATGGTTGTTTTGCGTTTATAATACACGTTACGGTTGTTGTTGCTCGCTATGGAACGTTGTATTTTTGTGTGCACGTACAACCAGTAAAACTTGGTATGAGTTTGGCAAACTGTATTCGTAATCGAAAACTATCGCTCTATCCCATTCATGTCGTTTAACTACTTTACCGACATGAGCAGTTCATCCAATAGTTTTCGTAAACGTAGACAGTTAAAATCAACTCGCCCAACTCTCCCTAATCGCTTACATATTGTTCTAGGTATCATTTAGGTACCAGGTATATCGGTATATATAGGTAGTTTAATAAATAACCAAATAGTAAAAAAAAATTTTATAAAAAAGGAAAAGCGCTTTAAAAAAATGCCACAATAAAATTAGAAATAATACTATTCACTCCAAATAATGTAAGTACGAGTATTTTGAAGTCGGGTGTGAAACATGTACACACGGCGGCACATCAGACTATACATGTTGACCTTGAGAACGCCTTTATGCCCTACGTAATAAAAGCTGTTATCGCAGTTCAACTGTTTAACCTGATGTGCTGTCGAGTGTACCTACATGTTTTGGTGTTTTTGTTTAATCCCGCCCGATTTCAAAGTACTTACGATATTTGGTGTGAATACAGTACCTATTAGAGCTATTATTTCTAACTTTTTCGTGGCATTATTTTAAATAGCTATGTTAGTAGGATGTACACATAAACCGCATCAATCAAAAATACTTGCCTGTTGAAAAAAGCATCAAAAACGGTTAAGAAAACATGACATAATCGCGGAAAAACATACATACAAACAGATCAAACTGAAAACCTTTTTTTTAAGTCGGTTATAATACCAAAACCTTCTCCTAAATGTAAAGAAATAGTTTCATGTAAACCGCATCTCAACTCAAAGACAAACATACATACATACGGGTCAAATTGAGCACCTCCTTATTCAAAGTAAGTTAAAATGCCGAAACCTTCTAAATGTAATAAATACTTTTCTGAAAACCGCATCTCAAGGACAAACATACGGGTCAAACTAAGAACCTCCCTTTTTGAAGTCGGCCAAAATTCCAAAATATTCTCCTAAATGTAACAAATACTTTTCTGAAAACTGCACCTCAAAGTCAAACATACATACATGCGGGTTAAACTGAGCACCTCCTTTTTTGAAGTCGGTTAAAATGCCCAAACCTTCTATATGTAACAAATACTTTTCTGAAAACCGCATGTTAGAGACGAACACAAACAAACGGGTCAAACTAAGAACCTTCTTTTTTAAAGTCGGCTAAAATTCCAAAATATTTTCCTAAATGTAACAAATCCTTTTCTGAAAACCGCATCTCAAAGACAAACATACATACATACGGGTCAAACTGAGTACCTCCTTTTTTGAAGTCGGTTAAAATGCAAAAACCTTCTAAATGTAACAAATACTTTTCTGGAAACCGCATCTCAAAGTCAAACATACATACATACGGGTCAAACTGAGTACCTCCTTTTTTGAAGTCGGTTAAAATGCCAAAACCTTCTAAATGTAACAAATACTTTTCTGGAAACCGCATCTCAAAGTCAAACATACATACATACGGGTCAAACTGAGTACCTCCTTTTTTGAAGTCGGTTAAAATGCCAAAACCTTCTAAATGTAACAAATACTTTTCTGGAAACCGCATCTCAAAGACAAACATACGGGTCAAACTGAGAACCTCTTTTTTTGAAGTCGGCTAAAATTCGAAAATATTCTCCTAAATGTAACAAATACTTTTCTGAAAACCGCATCTCAAAGTCAAACATACATACATACGGGTCAAACTGAGTACCTCCTTTTTTGAAGTCGGTTAAAATGCAAAAACCTTCTAAATGTAACAAATACTTTTCTGGAAACCGCATCTTAAAGTCAAACATACATACAAACGGGTCAAACTGAGTACCTCCTTATTTGATGTCGGTTAAAATGCAAAACTTTCTAAATGTAACAAATACTTTTCTGAAAACCGCATCTCAAAGACAAACATACGAGTCAAACTGAGAACCTCCTTTTTTTGAAGTCGATTTTAGTACCAAAACCTTCTCCTAAATGAAACAAATACTTTTCTGAAAACCGCATCTCAAAGTCAAACATACATACATACGGGTCAAACTGAGCACCTCCTTTTTTGAAGTCGGTTAAAATTCCAAAATATTTTCCTAAATGTAACAAATACTTTTCTGAAAACCGCATCTCAAAGTCAAACATACATACATACGGGTCAAACTGAGTACCTCCTTTTTTGAAGTCGGTTAAAATGCCAAAACCTAAATGTAACAAATACTTTTCTGGAAACCGCATCTCAAAGACAAACATACGGGTCAAACTGAGAACCTCTTTTTTTGAAGTCGGCTAAAATTCGAAAATATTCTCCTAAATGTAACAAATACTTTTCTGAAAACCGCATCTCAAAGTCAAACATACATACATACGGGTCAAACAGAACACCTCCTTTTTTGAAGTCGGTTAAAATGCCAAAACCTTCTAAATGTAACAAATAGTTTTCTGAAAACCGCATCTCGGAGACAAACATACAAACATACGAGTCAAACTGAGAACCTTCTTCTTCGAAGGAGGTTAAAACTCCGAAACTTTCTCCTAAATGTAACAAATACTTTTCTGAAAACCGCATCTCAGAGACAAACATACAAACATATGAGTCAAACTGAGAACCTTCTTCTTCGAAGGCGGTTAAAATACCAAAACTTTCTCCTAAATGTAAAAAATACTTTTCTTAAAACCGCATAAAAATCGGTTCAGCCAAACGCGAGATAATCGGCCAAACATACATACAAACATAGTCAAACCAAACCAAAGAATACTATAATATGGTCAAACTGTGGAGCTACTTTTTTTTGAAGTCACACTAGCTACACAAAAATAAGCAGGAAGTGGTTCACCGAATTTGTCCCTGACTGTACAAAGAAAACAAAAAAGAAAGAATCACACCACACAGCGACCGACGACACGAACGCGGCCCCCCAGTTGTGCCCCCAGTCACAGGGTCACGCGTTCAAGGTCGTACTATTAGCACGAGGACGCTAATCTGCACCCAACTGGTAACGAAAGACGGTACATTATTGCGTAACAGGGGATAGATTTATCTTCGCTTTCAAAATGTTGGTGTTCCGGATGATATTTCTTTTGGATATTTTAGATTTGTGTGTATATGTGACTTTTTAACATAATTTTAAAGATAAATAATGCAGAGCAATTTTCCATATTGAATTATTCATAGTTTAAAATAAATCAATATTGGTAATATATTTTTTTTGGATGTTCTTACTCGTAACGTCAAATTACATTCTAAGGTTATATAAGTAAATAAAAACGACGGAGCAATTTTTCAATGAAAATGAGAGTCAAAAAAGGAATTATCATTCAAAAGCAGTACTCATGTTTGAAAAAAGTTTTGGATTTTTATCAAGTATCACATACTAGTATAAATAACTCATTTGGTAAAATAAATTTGGGTTGAGAAATTACTCGGTTCAATATATAAACATATTTGTATATTTAGGTATAAATACCTAACTTCCGTTTGAGTTTTTTTTTGGATAAGCATTTAAAAGTTTATGGCTCATGCTATTTTATAACCCAGCAAAGTTTCATCGACTGAGGAATTAATGTATGGGTCTCCATACAAAGAATCTGTTCATTGCCTACACTAACTGTAGTGTAAGAGAGATTAAATGCCCTTATATCATTCAGCATTTGTCCTACTATATTGGGCCGGATGTAAAAAGAATGAATGAACGTGGAGTTTAACTAGCGTTATTTGGCTCTGGTTTAAATTCTACTGGTGCAATTAGAACTGTCAGTTAAAAATTCAAAACAATAGCAAGTGGGCCTTAGTTAAGCTTAAAAAAGCGTCAGATAAGTTCTGTGTGCAAATGATTCCTAATATAAGGTTACCTATTTTTTCATTGAATTGCAGTTATTAGAAGTTTGTTACTAAATTATTTCGTTTTAATGACTAAAGTATTTTTAGATATAAATTGGTTGAATTAAAAACGTCATATTTAGAGATTAAACGAACTTACCTGAAGTGAAGTTCTATCTTAATTATACGAAGGCTTCGTCCGAAGAGATTAGCTTGATCAACACTTGTAGTACGCCCTAGTAATCGCCAATTTCACACTATATTGAGAATATACCTACTTATAAATTAAAAAAGTAATAAAAGACAATTATTATTTTTTAAATTTCAAATGCGGGTAGTCAAGAGCGATCTGGCTCAAGCGCCCGTCATAGCTGTCATTTAGTTTGGAGTATTATATTTTTCGAATAATATAGGGGAGTAGGTAATAACTTTTGGGAGGGAGGGATGCTAATCTCTTCGGACGAAGCCTTCGTATAATTAAGATAGAACTTCACTTCAGGTAAGTTCGTTTAATCTCTAATTATACTTCATGCTTCGTCCTCAAGATTAGCTTGATCAACACTTGTAGACGTTTAGAGACTAAGTGTTCGAAAAATATGCAAAAATTGTAATAGGTTACTGAATAATATAGATTGAAATTATAACATAGCTTGCTTCTTTATTTTCTCAACATAGAAACAAAAAGCAATAAAAAAGTATTATTTGTTACATAAAAAATCAACATCGCTTATGAAATAAACGAAAAATATTTTGATTAAGCACTCAAAACAGTGGTGCTAAATTTTCTGTTATAAAATTTGACAAACGTATGTAATTCTGAAAACCAACCTGCAGTTTTATATTCTGGTCTATGCTAAAACCTAAATTTTGCGCAGCTGACGTAGCAGCATACCGGGTATTATGCGCAGTGAACGTAGAAATATCAATTCCATTTAAATGTAACGTATTTTTTATCCATTTGAATAAGGTTTGTGATGTAACAGGCTTATATGGCTTTCGGTAACTAATAAATAAATTTTTGGAATCAGGACAGAGAGACATTGTCATTTCAAGGTAAGTAATCAAAACTCTTGCAGGACAAATACTTGGTTTTTCGTTATAGAATGGTATAACGAGCAATGGTTGAGCTGCGCTACCACTAGATGTCTTTATGAGAATGGGAAATTTTGATTTTAATTGCTAAAGAAGACTTTTTAATATTACAAATATTATTTTTTGAAAGGGTTCGTCATACCCTATGGGCTGTGACAATGGCTAATAAAGTTTTTTTTTTTTCTTTTTTATACATATTTTTCCTGATTCAACACTTTTCAAGACAATTTAAAACCTGTGCTATATTCCAGACTTCATTAAATTTAGGGGGTGGAGGTCTGGTACGAAAACTCCTTTAATAAAACTTTTTTTTTTTTTTTTGTGAGATAATAATTTTAGTTATTAAAGCCAAAGCAGAATGATAACAGTTAATTGTGCCATACTGAGCGCCACTGTTAAAATCAGATGCAAAAAAATGTTGTATATCGGGAATTGATACTTTCGTATAAGTTTAGTTTATTTAGTTGACAATAAATAGACCACTTTTAATAGCAAACTTCGTATTGTTTATACGAGTTATGTAAAAGGGAGTTAAGCATGATGCCCAGAGAAAATTGTTTGACGCCTCTTCGTATCATCACCATCACCAGGGTAATGGAGTTGCGCATTTGTTTGCGGCTGGAATTTGTAGATAAAATTAGGTTTGAATCTGCTTTGAAAACGAATTGTTTAATTATTAAAAGACTCTTAAATAGTGGATACCACTGTTATGTGAACCAAAATGCAACAACTATTAAGTATATCTGTGGCATTGTCAGAGATAATCTTTCTTAAACATTTAATAATCATTGTGAAAGGAGCAAAAACATAAAATTGAATTTCGACCACGACACTGAAAAAAAAACATTTACGGCGTATGCATCCGGATCCTTATGCCATGATATAATATATCTTGGACATTTATTATTTCAACGACTAGCGTATCAATGTCAGGCCTATGAAAGTTTTCAACAATTTGTTGAAAGGCATATTTAGCTAGCTGCCATTCTTGGTCTGCCTGCATAGTATTATCTGAAGATCGAATATGAGATGCAAAAACGTAAAGATTTTTACGTTTACGCCATTGCCAGAGGTCTTTTGCGATCTCTGTCAGGTGTGGGGAGTGTATAACACCCATACGGTTCACGTAGGAAATTACCGTGGTATTGTCAGTTCGTAGAAGTACTTGACAGTTAATATCTTAAACCAATAAACACAGCAAGAATTCCTAAATAATTTATTGTCTGCTACTTTCTTTTACACTCCATAAACCACTAGCTCTGTCGTCTCCACATGCAATTCCCCACCCCGTAGTTGAGGCACCTGAAAAAATTCCAGGTCATACTTGTCTATTTTTATTTTGGTGCGGCTCCACCAACAGAAATCCTGTTCCAAATAACAAGGTATATCCATGTACTTATTATACATATTTCAAATAATTTAGTATACAACCAGCTGCATTTCACGGCGGGACAGGCGGATATTAACAGTACACCTTTTGTTAGAAAACTTTTGTATTGCAAATTCAATTTTTGGCAAAGTGACCTAGAATTTCTTTTAGTCTAAACTACATCCTAAGAACTTACAAGACTGAGAAGGTATAAAATTACTTTTATCGGTATTTATAATGAAACCTAAGCTTGTAAGCAACTTTACGGTATCTTGTAAGTTTTAAGACCCTTATATTAGACAGAGGTGATCCAAATATATTGTTAACAGGTAACCACATAATCTTAAGAATTTCATGACCGGTTTCATGATGACTTTAGTGAATACCAAAGGAGCTGTGTTTAAGCCAAATAATAAGACATTAAATTCATATGTTTTTTGATCAAATTGGTATCTTAGATATTTTCGGTCTCCCTTGTGAATTTTTAACAAAAAGTATGCATCTTTCAGGTCTACTGTGCACGGTTACAATCTCTCGATATCAATTTTATAACTGTTCTTAAATTCTCCAGTTTAAAATGACTTGTGTCAAAAAATTTATTTAGTGATAAGTTTAAGATGAAGCGCATCTTCCCATTTGGCTTAGGTACTAAAAAATATTTGATATATTGATCAGATCTGTTATCTCCGAAATTGCAGAGACAGCAAATTTTTAATTTCGTGTATGAAAAGAGCCTTTTCCTTTTCACTACATTTTCAGGTTGACGGTGATACAGGTTGCATCGGTTTTCGATTGAAGGGAATCTTGTATCCTTTTATATGAAAAAAGAACCAGTGGGTTCTTGGTAATCATTAAAAATTCTTTATAGAATAATGATAAACGACCTGCATGCGTTAACGTATTTAACGACGGTTGTTGTTCTGTCTCTGTCACGGATACTGCGACTGCTTCGATAAGTTGATGAGCCGTCTACGCGTCGAAGTTGTTGCAGGCTCCTTCGTCCTGGGAGGGCCCGTCGGCCTGCGACTAAGACCCGGACCCTTCCAGTTTAAATTTCGCGAAGAACTGTATGGATTAGAGCTTGGCTTCTTATTAGGAAACTTTTGTGTCGTTGATTGCTTTGGGTCTGTGCCAGACTTGGTAATCTGATTTTATGGTTTCCCTTAAGTTTTCGCCGAATAATTGTTTATCAATTTTAATATTATGAAGAGAATCCCTTAGATCCATCTTCACGGCATTCAGAATAAAAATTGTAAATTGAATTAGAATGTTGGCAATCACACATGTTTTTTGCCAAATCCATAAGTGTTTTTAGCAAGACTGTATTTTTCTCATTTGCAGACAATATAATAGTATATATTTTACCAGACAAGTGTTTCCAGCAGTCGATTCCTTCTGTTTCAGTTGAATGGCCTTATTGCGTTTAGCAATAATATCTGAAACAGCTGCTTTAATCTTAGGATCAAGCTCAGGTGGGTCAATCAATTTGCAATTTTTTGGGATACATGATCCTTATGAGTTCTTTACGCAATTCTTTGTTAATACCTGTTGTGACCCAGTGCTGGAAAACTCCAGCACTCCTGACTGAAGTAGGGTCAGTACCTAATATTTCTAATACTTCAATATCTAACTGTATGTTTTCTATTTCAAGAGCAGACGTTTGATCTGAAGGTAGATCACGCTTCGGAGCCTCAGTCGACGAATGACCATCCTGTATATTTGTAATGTTTTTAGACTGGGATGTACTGGGTTGGTTCCAAAAGTGGCTCCAGCACTTGTTCTAATTGTCCTTCAGGTTAACCCTTAGAACATGGTCAACTATGACCTCTTGGTCGTATGTAAGGGACAAAGCAAGCCTCATGTTCCTAAAATTTTAGCATGTCAGTATAATATTGTAAGAGACAGTCCCCAGTTATAACAACACGTACTGTCCGCAAACAACACTTAAAAGTACCTTATAACAGTCCCGTTGTACTGTTTGTAGGACCCAGTAACTGCAGTGTATATAATGATGATTATGTTATCATTATTTGAGATTATGTATTGCTTAACCTTAGGTATGCAATTAAATTTCGTAAGAGACAGTCCCAGTTCGAAAAAAGTACTGTCCGCAAACTATTGAAAATCGACACATCATAATAAGCATAATACTTTAGAGTACATAGCTGTTTTTTATCTTCGTCACTTATGTGAATTATTTTCAGTAAGAAGCAGTCCCAGTTTATAGAAAGTACGGCCCGCAAACTGTTTGAAATCTACTTATACGAGAACTTGTAGAAGTCTGTGCCGAACTAATGCATTTATGTTCAATTATAACTTTAAAATTAATTCATAATTTTGTTATACTTTATCAAAAAGTATTTATTTTACAAACTTAGTAATAAGTAGTTAAATAGTCAAAACGTTTTATCGTTGAACGTAATTATCGTTTGCATTTTTTTTTGCGAAACATTAGAAAACCAGGTTACTGAACTTCAATTTGCAATATAATATGTCAAGGCCAGTGACTTATGAATGTATTAAAATACATAACGTACCTTTAGATAAGGACGACGAGCGATAGGATTGTTCCGATAACTCAGAACAAGACGGTGTGGTGGTGCTTCTTTTTTCGCTCCAACTTCCTCCCCAATCTTATAATTTTTCGTTTAATGTGTTCACAATTATCTTTTTTGCGTTTGGGCATCCTAAATAATCACTTTTAACAACAACTAACAACTTTTTTAACACAATTTAAAAACTAGATGTGAAACGGCGACGCACTAGAAAGCGAATGACAGCTATGACGGGCGCTTGAGCCAGATCGCTCTTGACTACCCGCATTTGAAATTTAAAAAATAATAATTGTCTTTTATTACTTTTTTAATTTATAAGTAGGTATATTCTCAATATAGTGTGAAATTGGCGATTACTAGGGCGTACTACAAGTGTTGATCAAGCTAATCTTGAGGACGAAGCATGAAGTATAATACTAGTAGATGCTCACGACTTCGTCTGTTTGGAATTTTATTAGCTTTTTGTCCTTCACTTCTTTGCGACTTTTAAAACAATATCAAACCAGAATTCTTGGTATTAGACTAGCTTTTCTTAATTTTTAAATAGTGCGCAATTTGAAACGCTTCCACAACCTAGTTTCTAAGGACGGTAAAGTTCTATGTATTGTAAATTGAGGTTATAGGTTACTCACTGGATCTTTCTCTTTACGAGTAGGTACAGCTGCATTAACGGGCAATAAAACTCTTTGGGGAGCTGTCTCGTCTGCAGCAAGTGGATCCTTTTGAGAACGATGCACCAAATTGAAGGTAACTGCCTTCTTGCGGTCTATAAACTTCTTAGTTTTTGGCTATAAAAACATTAAAGATTATTAGAAAGTGAAAGACACTCAAACAAAATTTAGTTTAGCGTAGTCTTACCATTCTCACTTATTTTTAATGCACTCCAAAATAAATCACAATACAAAAATTGGAAGCAAAACAGAAAAACATGTGTTGTTTTGCATGCAGCTCACGTCACGTTACGTCAAAAAGGGAGTGACATTGACGTTGTACTTTTTTATTTTCTTTCGCCTTGAAACTCTTATCATAGGGTTTTATCCGTCTTTGCTATCATTTTAATATTACTTAAGCCTTGGTTAGGTGTTATTGTTGATCAAAGGTCTTGGTGCTTAATATTTATTAACAAGAAATAAAATAATATTTTCACAAATAAATAGGTAAGATAAATGTTTTGTATCTCTTTGTGTACATACATATACTATGATGTATTTCAAATAAATAACTTAGATTTATATCTAGTTTTATACCTATGATAGGATGAATGGTTTGAATGACTGGTCCACTCTACTGAGTTATAAAAATAAAATAAAATGAAAATTAAAAATAAAAACATTATGAAAGAAAAACTACTAATGACGAGGCAGTATGGTTTTAAACCCTAGCCTGTTCTTTAAGGAACGAACATTAAAAAAAATTACAATTTGACATTGACAACACATTGACAAGTAGGAAACTGATAAGAAATAACCTACAAAATGTTTATTTCCAAAAATTACAGGATTTTTACTCTAAATCTTAGCAAAAGGATATTAAATTTGTCTTGTATAAATTGTATACGTTCAAAAAGTTCAGCAGAACCAAAAACTAAAACATACTCACATACAGTTCTTTCGCCGAAAACAAATTTTCCGGTGCGCTCGAATAATGTTACAAAAGAGGAAATTCAGAAAGTAATTTACTTTATTTATCTTTTTATTATTTAACTCAGTCTAGTATTAACCTTAGTTAATTCATTAAATTCATGTGTTTCTTTTGTAAGACTCTTTTCTCTCATGTTCAACTTTTGTTTCCTCTTACTAGCTCGCTCAGTTTTCTGACCTATATAACTGGCAAAGAGAAAATTTAACTGGACCTGAATATGTTTTGCACGATGGCCCTCCATATGCTAATGGTGATCTACATATGGGTCATGCTGTAAACAAGGTAATTTTTTATAAATATTGTTTTGAAAATATTCCATAGATCTATACATTTAAAAGTATTTTTTATGAATTTTGTAGATCATAAAAGACATCAATAATAGAAGCCAAGTACTACAAGGTAATAAAGTGCACTATGTCCCAGGATGGGATTGCCATGGCTTGCCAATAGAGCTGAAAGCATTACAAAAAGCCAAGAAAGTTAAGAAAAAAAACCAAGTCACAGATCCCGTAGAAATAAGACAGATTGCTCGAGACTTTGCCCTAGAAACAGTAGAGAAGCAGAAAGAAGCATTCAAGAGTTGGGGTGTAATGGCAGACTGGGAACAGCAACGTTACTTGACTTTAGACAAGAGCTATGTCCAAAACCAGCTGCGCCAATTCTATAAAATGTATAAATCTGGTTTGATTTATAGAGCTTTGAAGCCAGTTTATTGGTCTCCATCATCAAAGTAAGTACAAATAAGATAGATAAGTAGATATTTATATTCAATTAAATGTTCTTTGAACATCTGTATTTTTAAAATGTTATATTATTGATATTACAAAAGTTGTGAAAAATTATAAGTGAATACTTTTTTCTTAATTTATTTCAGTTTCTATGTACAGTTAGGTCCCTCAAGAATAAATGAATGATTGTGTTAATTGTGAACTGTATTATTTAATGTTTTAAGTTCCAAATAAATTAAACTATACAATATTGACATTGATTGGGTATTCATTGTACTTAAGAATTAAAAATTGATTGTGATCTGTGATTTTTTTGTCAACATTTTTTTTTTAAATGAAATGAAAATGAAAATTGAATGTAATTCAATGCAGATCTGTTATTTTAGGACTGCATTAGCAGAAGCCGAGTTGGAGTATGACCCTCTGTTCAAGAGCACAGAGGTGTATGTTTCATTCCACATTGAGAAAATGCCTCCAAATATAGAAAAAGCTGCAGCTGGGTAAAGTATTTATTTTCTTAAGAAATGAATTTAAATTATAATGTAGGGATAATCCACAGGCAATATTTGCAACTTATATTGTGTATCATAAAAGTAAAAATATACAAATAGTTTATTGAATAATATGAAGAAGATAAGTACAATTTGCATACATACAAAAAACTTTTTAGAAAGTGTGTAAAACGTGGGGTACTTTTGCGAAAATACTAACCAAGTAATTTATTTTCGCTCACTACCGCAAATTCGTCACTATACCAATGCAAGGTTTTAACCAGCGCAGCGGCGACCGCGCATCAACAGGCAACGAAGATTGACAGTGTGTGTGTGCAGTAGCGAGACGAGGGAACAGAATCACAAAAACTATGAACTTAAAATACAATGAAATTTTTACATTGAGTTCATAATAATTTGGAAAGTTAAGATTTTAATTTATTTTATGCATTCACAATGCAATTCTGTAAGTATAGGAAAAATGTGATAGTAAAAAACCACGAGCCCTATCCCGCCTGAAAGCTACTTATAGGGCTCGTGGTTTTTTACTATCACATTTTTCCTATATTTGGAAAGTTATTGTGTCATTATTAAATAATAAAAGTGAAGCGGAAGAGTATTTTTTTTATTTTCTACACATATTTTTTAGAAGGTTGTGTGGTTAATGAAAATTCTTTCACCAGTAGAAAGCTACATTATTTACATTTCCCAATGTTCCCAAGCACATACCTCTAAAGTCTAAATAGTATCTATATGTTTAGTTTATTACTATGGAGCTCTTGTTTTGCTGGGCCTGACTAAGCTAAACTTTATTATGTGCAAAATTTTATACAAGGGGCCTTAGGGGGTTATTAAAAAAACAAGCAACTTTATTCCATAGCCAGCAAGTCTCAGCATTAATCTGGACCACAACTCCATGGACCCTGGTGGCAAACAGAGCCATCTGCTACAACCCTCAGCTGAAGTACAGCCTGGTGACTTTGAACTGCCGAACAGGGCTGTTCTTGGTCGGCAGTGACCTTATTGAGGGATTGGAGAAGATGTTGGCTACGGAGATCAAGAAAGTTGTTGAATTTAATGGTAAGTTTGAGAAGTAGACAAACACAAGATGAAAACTAGACAATGTGCATTACATAATTTTAGTTTGTAAATCATCGTCAACTAAATAATTAATATACAAATGCCTTCAGGAATTGGTATTTACCTCAGAATAATATGAACTTTAAGGAAAGTAGGTATAATAGTATTAGCACAGATTACTAAATAGTTACTATGTAACAGAAAGTTCACTCCGCTAAGTCATTTAAATAAATAGCAACTCTAACTATAACGCAATAAAGTAGAATTCAGCTTGTACGGCGCAGCAAATTACGAACGGCCACTCGTTGTCGTTGCATCTCTTTCTATCGCATATATTCTAGCTCTTTTGCGGACCTAATTTCTATGCCATGGCCTGCCCGGCAGGCGCGTCGTCCGAACGTACCTAAACTGCGGAGTGATACCCCCCTGGTATTATCACACACACTCATAATTTTATGAAATGCATTTAATGTTAACCTTGCTTCAACAGGGCAAGATCTCCAAGGTGTAACATACACCAACAAGCTAGTGGGCCCCAACCTACCATTCCTGTCCGGAGAGCACGTGACCGCTGGCAAGGGCACAGGGCTGGTGCACACCGCGCCTGCTCACGGGCCCGACGACTTCTTGGTCGCATTAAAGAATAATATGGATGTGGTGAGTAATACCCCTAAAGATGCGTCCACACTTGTAACATTTTGGCGTGTCCGAACACCGTGTCTTTATAATACATTGTCTCTTTGATACAGTATTACCACAGCTCATGCCCAACAAAACTAGCGATGCATGATAAAGACACGGTGTTCGGGGATACGCCAAAATGTTACACACAAGTGAAACTTGTGAGGAAGCATAAAAGTTTATTTTATTTTATTTGGGGAGCCCTCAGCATAATTTACAATGTACTTATCTTAGTATCACACCGTGCTGTGCGTAAGAAAATCGTTGAAATCATTGTTAGATGGTAACCATAGAACACAAATATAAGACCACCAACCAGCCCTTGAAGTAGCTTTCAGGCGGGATTGCAGGGCTGGTGGTATTTTTTCTATTACATGTTTTTTATACTTACACAATTGCTTTGTGTTGTGAATACATAAAAATAACAAAAAAAGTCACTCACACTCGCATCTAGTCTGCGCTCACCCAATAGCGCTTGTAAGGTGGTCAAAGTGATCGTATCCTAATTCCATTCAGTATTATTATATGGCTTAAAGTTCCTAAACAGTTCAAAAAGAGTTGGTCATTATTATGATACGTCTCCAAACAGCGTAACTGTCGCTTTATTATCGCAAATTGTATGGCGGCCGTCGCTTGTCTCTTGTTTTCGCCGTGTTTTGTGGTAAGAGACACGCAGTTCTTGACAACCTCGGCCCGAACAGGCGAGCGGAAGAGGCGGTCATTTTGCCATTTTCTCTTTTTAAATATTTAGCGGGCCGCAATGAGCAATGAGTTATGAAATCCTGAATTTATCAACTCTTGTTGAATAGAGTATAGCAGTAAGAGTAGATTATTACCTGTCAACCCAATAAGTAAAAATTTCCAAGACTACTTTCTCAATGCATGTTAAGTTTTATGTTAAGTCAATCACATACACTGTGAACGTCAACTTAAAACTTTTCTCCTCAGCAATGTGACGTCGACGAATCAGGCCGGTACACCAACGTAGACCCCGAGCTAAACGGCCTCTATGTCCTCACCGAAGGCCAAGATGCTGTGATCTCCAGACTGGGAGACGCTGTCCTGCACAGAGGCTCGTACGTCCACGCCTACCCACTGGACTGGAGGACCAAGAAGCCGGTCATCATCAGGGCCAGCCAGCAGTGGTTCATTGATACTGCAGCTCTAAAGGACAAAGCCTTGGTAAGTTTGTTTTAGTATTGATTCTCTTACCAACTAACATTCCTCTTAAAACTAGGATGTAGAAGTCACCAGACTTGGATATGACGTATGTCCACGCCTACCCACTGGACTGGAGGACCAAGAAGCCGGTCGTCATCAGGGTTAGTCAGCAGTGGTTCATTGATACTGCAGCGCTAAAGGACAAAGCCTTGGTAGGTTTGTTTTAGAGTTGATTCTCTTACCAACTATCATACCTCTTGAGACTAGGATATAGAAGGCACAAGACTTGGACATGACGTATGTCCACGCCCATAAATAAACTAGACTGGCGGACCAAGAAACCGGTCATCATCACATCAGGGCCAGCCAGCAGTGGTTCATTGATACTGCAGCTCTAAAGGACAAAGCTTTGGTAAGTTTGTTTTAGAGTTGATTCTCTTACCAACTAACATTCCTCTTAAGACTAGGATGTAGAAGACACCAGTCTTGGACATAACGTATGTCCACGCCTTCCAACTAGACTGGCGGACCAAGAAACCAGTAATTATCAGGGCCAGCCAGCAGTGGTTCGTTGATACTACAGCTCTAAAGGACAAAGCCTTTTTTACTTTTCATACAAATCATACTGATCACGTGATTGATTTAGTATGGGAAGTTCAAACATTTTTGGCGTATTTCGACCTATGTTTCTAGGAGAAAGTAGTTCACTTACCGATTCTGAGCCAAACTTGAAAATTTGGCCAGTGGTTTCAAAATAACCCTGTATTATGTACTCAATAAGTACTATGTTTTAATTAACGTAGAAAAAAAACATTCCTCATTTGAATCCCGTTCCACAGCGTGCGCTAGACAACGTGACTCTCCTGCCCCGCTCTAGCGCTGACCAATCCCGGCGCGGGTTCGCGGGGCAAGTACAGTCGCGCGCGTACTGGTGCGTGTCCCGGCAGCGCGCGTGGGGCGTGCCCGTGCCCGCGCTCTACGCCGCTGGTAATGTGGTGGTGCACGAGTGAGTGTATATAGTATCATGTGTTGGCTATACAGTGAGTGAGCACTGAGTCGGGGCAAGTACAGTCGCGCGCGTACTGGTGCGTGTCCCGGCCCGCGCTCTACGCCGCTGATAATGTCGTGGTGCACGAGTGAGTGTATATAGTATCATGTGTTGGCTATACAGTGAGTGAGATCTGAGTCGGGGCAAGTACAGTCGCGCGCGTACTGGTGCGTGTCCCGGCCCGCGCTCTACGCCGCTGATAATGTCGTGGTGCACGAGTGAGTGTATATAGTATCATGTGTTGGCTATACAGTGAGTGAGATCTGAGTCGGGGCAAGTACAGTCGCGCGCGTACTGGTGCGTGTCCCGGCCCGCGCTCTACGCCGCTGGTAATGTGGTGGTGCACGAGTGAGTGTATATAGTATCATGTGTTGGCTATACAGTGAGTGAGCACTGAGTCGGGGCAGGTACAGTCGCGCGCGTACTGGTGCGTGTCCCGTGCCCGCGCTCTACGCCGCTGATAATGTCGTGGTGCACGAGTGAGTGTATATAGTATCATGTGTTGGCTATACAGTGAGTGAGCACTGAGTCGGGGCAAGTACAGTCGAGCGCGTACTGGTGCGTGTCCCGTGCCCGCGCTCTACGCCGCTGATAATGTCGTGGTGCACGAGTGAGTGTTTATACTATGACTAGACAACGTGACTCTCCTGCCCCGCTCAAGCGCTGACCAATCCCGGCGCGGGTTCGCGGGGCAAGTACAGTCGCGCGCGTACTGGTGCGTGTCCCGGCCCGCGCTCTACGCCGCTGATAATGTCGTGGTGCACGAGTGAGTGTCAACATTGTCAAGGGGGTGTACCGAAAACATATGTTAAATAGTAATACCACAGTCTATATATTTCCCTTCCCTACAGTCGGCCAACGGACACGTCTAGACAGAGCAATCGTGCTGGGTTCGCGGGGCGAGAGAGGGGCGGTAGCGTCCCCAGCTGCCATACACTCGCTGGGGACACACCGGTCAGGAGTGTCGCATTTTATTATTACATTTTACATAACATCAATATGCATAAAATATTTTTTTGATGATTTTAATTTTGAATATAATAATAATTATGCAAGTAAACGTTTTTTTACATAATTTTACACTTTGACTTTTATATATAAATCCAATAGGTACCTAACTAATTTTATCGTTGCCTTTTTGTAAAATTTTATATAGTATAAATCTATCTGGTTGTAATTTCCTAAAAATTACAACCAGAGTAGTCCAGCATCGAGTAATTGAAATCGTAAATCTATTTCGAGATCCAAGATGGCGGACTTGACAATAAAAAAACAATATGGGTATCGAATAAATGGTTTTCGGGGGTGCCGATTACGAATATAACATCTTTTTCGAGATCCAAGATGGCGGACTTGACATTTTAAATAAAGTCAATATGGGTTAATAACAGGGGCGTGCATCAGTTTTCCAGCGCAGTAGGCACTGTAGATCTAACTAGTGGTAGTTGCACTGATCATTTTAAAATTCGTAATATTTAGGCCGAGCGACGGCGACGTGACGCGGACAAAGTCGCGAGCGGAAGGCTATGTTGGATATAAATTCGCTTACCATATATTGTCCCGCTTTCTTCAGACTGTAACTAATGTTCTGTATGTTATGTGAACTTACTTCCTAGTGAACTTGCTCTGCTCTTATCCTTTGGCACCTGGCGGTCGTGTGCGGTGGAGCGAATTTTTAACCACCACAGATATCTCAAAAATGCATGAATATAGGTAACATGACTCGTAAAGAATCACACATGTCATTTGAGCGATAGCCGTAGTGGCTTTTAGAAAAGCCGTTGTATTTGTTTTATGTCACTTCACATCACTCACGATCACGAATACCGGGTTTAATTAATTAATAAACGAGTTATAACACACATATTGAGAGGTATTTAAATTTAACTAGATTAAATAAAATTTAGAAATAAACACAGTCTTCGCTGTAGAAAACAAAAGACACGAAAAGCAAAATAATAAATTCGTATGGCGGCAACCAGCTAACCAAGTATAACTGTCGTAATATTTGGTATTAAAATGTCTGAAATTTTTACCTTTCTGTTGAGTTAAACTAATATTTGGCATAGGTCTATTCAATGAAACAATTTTTGTTTTATCTATGAACGAAAACTGTGCGAAAGGATACGTACGTAATTTCTGTAAGCAAATCGAATCCGGACAATCGGCACATTCTAATTTCTCCATTATATTTTAATTATTGATTACCTATATTAAGCACAAACACACACAGCAATTTCTTTTTATCACATTACAAACACTCGATCACTCAACAGTAATTATCTAATTAGGTCTCGCGCGCGTGTGATGCCAAGAAGACAAAAACGAACTAAAAACAAAATGGCAGGAACTTTCGTTGTTGCAAATTACATCCGTAATTATTAATAATTCTATAACTCAATCACGGGTGCGGGCGGTTAACAATCACTCTTAAAATCAGCGCAATAAGGTTGAAACTCGTTGAACGTACACGCACTGCAGCGCGCGGAACTAGAAAGAGACGGGTCGGAAATCATCGGTTCATTTCGCGACAGTTCGTCTAAGTAAGCTCAACTACCTTACCCGGTTAAATTGAGAACATATGCATGTCCTTAGGACGACGCACATTTTCGGTAAACATTATACGCGGTTGTATTACCTTGACCAGTACTTTTTCTAATTTATGTTGTATGAAAGGCTGCTTGCATCGAATAGGCGATTCGGAGTCTGCCTACCTTAGAGTTAGGTACCTAAGTATTTAGTATTTAGCGAGGAAAAACTTATTGGGTGAGGTGTTGAATCATCATCATCATCATCATGTCAGCCGAACGACGCCCACTGCTGGGCATAGGCCTCCCCCAAGGATCTCCACAACGATCGGTCCTGCGCTGCCCGCATCCAGCGGCTTCCCGCGACCTTGACCAGATCGTCGGTCCACCTTGTAGGGGGCCTGCCCACGGAACGTCGTCCGGCACGCGGTCGCCATTCAAGAACCTTTCCGCCCCAACGGCCATCGGTTCTCCGCGCTATGTGTCCCGCCCACTGCCACTTCAATGATGCAATCCTTCGAGCGACGTCGGTTGTTTTAGTTCTCCTGCGGATTTCATCATTTCTGATTCGATCGAGCAGGGAAATACCAAGCATCGCTCTCTCCATTGCTCGCTGGGTGACTTTGAGCCTTCTTATGAGACCCATAGTAAAAGACCACGTCTCACTTCCATAGGTCATTACTGGCAACACACACTGGTCAAAGACTTTCGTCTTGAGACATTGAGGTATTTCGGACGCGAATATATGTCGGAGCTTCCCAAACGCTGCCCATCCGAGCTGGATTCGACGAGAGATCTCTTTCTCAAAGTTGGACTTACCTAACTGGACCGTCTGTCCTAGGTAAACATAGTGGTCAACAACTTCGAGTGTAATGTTCCCAACGTTAACTGGAGCGGGTGCAACATGGGCATTGAACATGATTTTCGTCTTGTCCATGTTCATCTTAAGACCCACTCTTTGCGAAGCATTACCGAGATCTTCGAGCATTGTGTTTAGGTCTTCCAAGGTCTCAGCCATAAGAACTACATCATCGGCAAACCGTAGATGTGTTAGGTACTCGCCATTGATGTTGATGCCGCATCCTTTCCAGTCCAGCAGCTTAAAAATATCCTCCAACGCAGCTGTGAACAGTTTGGGAGAGATGACATCTCCCTGTCTCACACCTCGCTGTAGTTGGATAGGATTAGAGCTCTGGTTCTGTAATCGGACCGACATGGTGGCGTTTTGGTATAGGTACCTCAGCACCTCGATGTACCTGTAGTCTATTTGGCACCTCTGGAGAGACTGCAGCACGGCCCAGGTCTCGATCGAATCAAAGGCTTTCTCATAGTCCACGAACGCCAAGCAAAGTGGCAAGTTATACTCTTCGGTCTTCTGTATAACTTGCCGCAGCGTATGAATGTGGTCTATGGTACTGTAGCCTTTCCGGAACCCGGCTTGTTCGGGAGGTTGGAAGTCGTCGAACCTGCGAGCGAGACGATTCGTAATGACTCTCGAAAACAACTTATAGATATGGCTCAGAAGCGAGATGGGTCTATAGTTCTTCAAGAGAGTTTTATCACCCTTCTTGAAAAACAGCATCACATCGCTTCTGCCCCATGCCTTTGGCGTTTTGCCCTCGAGGATGACAGAGTTGAAGAGCTTCTGGAGGACCTTAAGTATCGGCTTACCGCCCGCTCTCAGAAGTTCTGTTGTAATTCCGTCATCACCCGCCGCCTTGTTGTTTTTGAGCTGCTTGAGAGCCATTCTAATCTCGTACAGGCTGACGTCCGGGATATCTTCGGTATAGTGTCGGGTAAGCTTGGCTCTAGGGTCTTTAGCCTTGCTTTCAACAGGTGTTTGCGAGGAATATAGCTGTCCATAGAAACTCTCAATCTCCCTCAGGATTTCAGGTGTTGACGAAACGATACTACCTTCCTCAGTTTTCAGCCTCGTCAATTGACTTTGCCCGATAGACAGATCTCTCGCGAACACTTTGGAGCCTTTGTTCCGCTCAATGGCTTCTTTAATACGCTCGGTATTAAATTGGCGAAGGTCGCGCGTCAATGACTTAGATATCTGTCTATTGAGCTGCCGATAACGATGGGCATCCGCTGAGTTCTGCAGCTTCATTTCGTGTCTCTGATCCATGAGTAGGAGAGTCTGACTGGAGAGTTTCTTCAATTTGGGACGGCGGGTTTTATAGTACTTAGACCCTACCGTGCGGACAGTATCCACCACCATGTTGTATAGATCGTCCACGTCTATGCTGTTCTCAAGGGCTTTAAAGCGGTTCTGAAGCTCGAGCTGAAAGCACTCGGGGTTTTGAATTTGAGCTGGTATTGGTCGGAGCGTGGATTTTATCAGTCGCGATCTTTCGAGCTTGACATCGATATTCAATGTGCCTCTTACCATACGGTGATCGCTTCCTGTCTTAACAGCGTTGATCACACTGACATCATTGAATATGTGCTTCTTCGTCGACATGATAAAATCGATCTCGTTTTTGACTTTACCGTCCGGACTGATCCAGGTCCATTTGCGGCTTACGGGCTTCCTAAAGAAGGAGTTCATCATAAAGAGGTTCTCCCTCTCCATGAAGTCTGCCAGCATCTGGCCTCTATCGTTCCGTTGCCCAAATCCAAATTGCCCCACTCTCAGCTCATCACCGCAACGTTGCCCCAACTTTGCATTGAAATCCCCCATCACAACCGTGTAGTGGGTTTTATAGCTATGCATGGCTTTAGAGATCTCCTCATACATAGCCTCCACTTCGACATCGTCGTGTGTCGAGGTCGGAGCGTAGACCTGGATAACATTCAGCGAATATCGTTTCGATAATCTGAGTATCAGGTACGCTACCCTGCTCGACACACTTCCGATGGTGATCACGTTGTTCACAAGGGACTTGTGGACGATGAACCCGACACCACCAATGGACTGTTGGTCGCCCTCCCGGTGGTAAAGTAAGTTACCGGATTGCAGGGTTATCGAGTCCTCCCCCTCTCTTCGGACTTCAGATAACCCAATGATATCCCAATGTAACTTACTTATTGCCTCTTCCAACTCTACGAGCTTCGCGTCGAGCCTCAATGTGCGCGTGTTGTAGGTTGCCAGGTCGAGTCGTCGGTGTTGGTAGCCGGAGCCTACCCGGAGATTCTTAGCACCCCCTGCCCCGCCGTTACCATAGCCGCTACCGTAGCTAGGAATAGCGGGGCCGCCGGGGACTGGGGGCCGATATGTTGGTTGTGTTGTCATGTTAGGGGGGGTTGTGCCATAATCGCCACGCTTGGCAGGCGGGTTGGCGATCGCAGTATTGGCCTTTTGTAGCTGGAGACGCTGCTGCCCATCTCCTGATGGCAGTTTTCCCTTAGTCGCCTCTTACGACACCCACGGGAAGAGAGGGGGTAGTGCTATTCTATTTATGTGCCGGCACTACACGGCACCAAGTGTTGAATAGACGTTTTATTATAGAATATCTGAACCATATTAAACTAAATTAACTTTAAGTATATAATTAAATAAGTGGAAAATTAGTAGCATGTTATTTAGGTTTTTAATGAGGTAGGCACAGCCTAATTGCCTATATGGTATGCACGCCCCTGGTTAATAAATGGTTTTCGGGGGTGCCGATAACGAATATAACACCTATTTCGAGATCCAAGATGGCGGATTTGACATTTTAAATGAAGTCAATTTGGGTATCGATTTCATGGTTTTCTGGGGTGATAATTACGAATATGGTCTGCGTAGACTTCAGGAATGTCATCAATAGGAAATCTTTAAAAGTGATGAAAACTATGATCTATCTGTGCACCAAATTTTATCCAAATCTGTCTAGGTGTTACATCGTAATTGAGTAACAAACAAAGAAATATCCATAATTCCGCATATGTATAATATTACTTAAATTAGGAACAGACTACGTAAAAATAAATAAAAAATGTGACAACCCTGCGGCAATTACGAAAAGCGGCATTGCGCGAGGCTTCAAAGACGTTGTCCCACTGTTAGTTCTTACGCTGTGGTAATACTATATATTAGCCCAGTCAACGAAGAGATATAAAGGGAAATGTTTGGAACACAATTTTTGACTTGGTAACTTTGTTTCGACTACTTACTTAGGAGATAAACATATCAAAAGTTCCCGCCCGTAGCCCTTATGCCGGGGCGGAGGGGGCGATTTGAAGGTCTCATTTTTTGGTTTTTGGATTATATCTTAGAAACTTTGCGTCCCAGCGACATGTTTTCTATGTGCAAAATGAAAGCTGATTAAAATTGCAATAACTACTATTCAGTCAAATTATTCGATATCTTTTATATTTTTTGAGATATTCGATCTTGAAAGTCTGTAATTTTGGAATAAATATTTTTGCACCTTTTGACCGGATAACTTTTCAACGATGAAATATGGATTTAAAATTAGTATTTTAATTAAAAAAAATCTATTTTCTTACAATTACTATCTTGCTAGCATAGAATTACTGTTGCAGTCACTTGCTTTGATAAAGGACCTTATAACGCTAACATGAAGATTATTTACAGAAGCGTCATCGAAAGGCTGTGTTCCCTGATAGAGGAGCGAGGTCCAGACGTGTGGTGGACATGTGACGTCGAAGAGTTGGTGACTGAAGACGTGGTGGAACAACACCAGTTGAAGAAAGGAGAGGTTACTAAGGGAAAGGTAAGTAAATATAATAGCAAGCTTGTGACCTTCGATCAACAATAGTAGTTACTAGATGAAGGCTCACGAACTAAATCAAAACTTTCTATGGCACTTTTAAACGGAAAAAGTTTTTTTGTAAAAACTTCTTTTTTGTGACAAGCTTTTTTGTTGACCTTACTTTAATATTACATTGTCATCCAAACCAAACGTATATGCTAAATTTCAGCTCAATCGGACACTGGAAAGTGGGTCAAATTTAGCTTGCAAGATTTAACCAGAACGGACAAGCATAATATATACATACACTGTAAGTTAAATAAAAGCTTGTAAAGAAAGGTTAATAATGTTACGATCTTACGTCATAAATGACAGGAACTACTTATAAATATACTCGGAAGTGACTCAAGTGGGATTATAATCTCTCGGCCGTGTTTGTCACTCCAACTAACCAACTATGTATCTAGACCTATAGGTGTTATTGTTGATCGAAGCTTTTGACACATTTTGTTCGATAAGATAAATTTAACTATAAGTATAAGTTAAGTATAAGTTTTTGTTAGATAAGATAGCTAGTTCCTCGGTGATTGGGGGTTTCGGGTGTTTATGTTCAATCCAAACAACACTATAGAAGGCGACACTTACAGTGAATCACTTACTAAATTAGGTATATTGCTGTCGCACCGTAGCCAAAAACCAGCGAACCGAAAGCGAACCACATAGAGAAAAGTAATACAGAATAGAGAGCTGTGATAACGTTTTATAAATCGATCAACGGCGGCTGCACGCACGAAAAAGTGTCACGTTCCGCGTGCAAGTGAACGCGGAACGCGGAACGAAAGGGTAACGAACGGTTTGTGGCTCGGTTTGCCTTTTTTATCCACAACGGGGTTGCACTTAGCCCTTATCACACCTGCCGGCCTAGCATGAGCGGCTTTTATCACGCTATATGATATGGTACGGCATGCCGTCTTGCTTACACCTTAGACAACTTGCCGTACCATATCATATCGCGCGATAAAAACCGCTTATGCTAGGCCGGCTGATGTTAAGTGGTGATAAGGCTGAAGGTGGAAGCGCACTACTCCCGGTATCTTCAATCACTGAGGAACTGGCTATCTTATCTCTAACTGCCGGAACACAATAATGCTGAAAACATCATTGTTATGGCGTCAGACTTAGATAAGACGGTGGTAGCTAGCCAGGCGGACTAAGAACAAGTCCTACCACCAACCAAACCGAATACAATATGTACCCCCACTGGGAATCGAACCCGGGACCTTTTGGTCTTGGTTGGCTTGAAGTAAGTAAAGAGTGTTCGATTGTTCGCCAGGACATAATGGACATCTGGTTCGACTCCGGAATCTCTTGGACGACACTGGGCGGGAAGAAGGCGCGCCTTTACTCTGAAGGCCAAGACCAGCTTACTGGGTGGTTCCAAGCTTCACTGCTGACGTCACTGGCTCTCACCGGAGAAGCTCCTTATGAGTAAGTATTGATTTTTATTTTTTATTTCATTTTGTTTATTTCCATGATACAATGAGACAAGTGAAACTCCGAAGCTACAAATGTTGCTAGGTCCTCGTTTCTGAACATGGCGAGACCAAATTCTGCGAATGTTTTATTGATAAATTAGCTGTAAAATTTGGAGGACTCACTGTTTCAATTCCTTGTTAGTACAGGTATTTTACTGTCAAGGAATGTTGTTACATACTTAGTTATTGTAAACAAATGATTCGTGTAGGAAAAATGTGATAGTAAAAAACCACGAGCCCCATAAGTAGCTTTCAGGCGGGATTCGAACCCGCGCCTCCGGGAATCCGGCCCGATGCTCTGACCAACTAAGGGAGGCGCGGGTTCGAATCCCGCCTGAAAGCTACTTATGGGGCTCGTGGTTTTTTACTATCACATTTTTCCTATACCTACTTACAAAATTGCATTGTGAATGCATAAAAATAATATAAAAAATCTCAATATGGCTGTTTCATCTTAATCGATTGTTAAACATTTGTAAAAATGTTTCTTTCGGATGCGAGGGTTTCCTCACATTGATGAAGCAACGCTGGCCTACAGCGTAACAAGTGATAGCAAAATTCGACGAGTCGTGTAAGCCTTTCGGTAGCTTAGTTGGTCAGAGCATCGGGCCGGATTCCCGGAGGCGCGGGTTCGAATCCCGCCTGAAAGCTACTTATGGGGCTCGTGGTTTTTTACTATCACATTTTTCCTATACTTACAAAATTGCATTGTGAATGCATAAAAATAATATAAAAAATGATTCGTGATTGAAATAATATTTTCAATTAGAAGGAATAACCGCCTTCAGTTAAGATATGCACTTTAGGTATTCCCCTATATTATGGTCCGGGAGAGAAATTAAAGAAATAAACTTCGTTTCACTGTTTATAATGTCTCAAATCACACACTGATATAGTACAGTAACGTAATTAATATTTAGTCAACTTAAGGTAAACAAATTGTGACCTAGCGAGGCGGGATCCTGTAGACGACTGCGGGGCGTGTGTCGCGCTCGCAATTCTATTATTCAAAAATGCTAACTTGCAGTTTGCCCGCGCCGCTATGTCACTACAACCATCCCCCTCCTTTTTCAAAAAAAAAATAATTCCCAAAAATAACATCTTAGTACTACTAGTTAGCGCGCGGAAGGCACACAGGAATGCGCTGATACAGTTGAAAAGCGTGGTCGCCTACGTGACGGCGATCGCTCGCTGCGATGACGCAATCTAGGTTACTTGCAATACAATGAACTCTAGCTAGTCATAACAAACAATATTAGAACAAGCATTATTACAATTTACAATTTAAAAATTTTGTCACTTGAACAACAATACAACATTTATTACTTATACTTATATTTTATTATAATACGTACCTACTTAATAAACATTTTATCAAACCATTTCTTGTCTTTTTATTTCACAAAAAAATATCTTCATCCAAATAGCTTTTTGACATATTTATACTACCTATCATTCTACAGAATCGAGATTATCAACATAATAATGATGCACAAAATACCTATTGTGGTACAAATACATAAATGACGTTGTACAAGTTTAGTGATTATTACAAACACGTAAACTAAACATACATTATAAAAAAAAATACTTATTACTTGATTTAATTATCCATAGCTCTTAATGTTATGCACGAAACAATATAGTTGTGTTATCACTATCGCAACACAACTACGTCACTCCTATGTTCAAGAGTGCCATGACAGCAATACTATTGCGCGCGCGTCTCATTCCAACGCTTAAGGCGCGTACTAGCAATCTATTTTTAGAACACTTAAGGCGATGTTTACGCAATCCTTGACAACGTTATTTGAATACTTTAAAGGACTAAGAATATTATTCTTACGTTGTTCTTTGTAAAAGTTTATAACTGAACACAATCATTATAATAATTTAATTTAATGTTTTTTAACCAAAAATTTTGTAAACATTACATTCATATTACGAAAATATTATTACTTACTTACTATATTTGCGAACACCTGTTTTTCAAGGGCCGACTTTAAATTTACACACGAGTAAACATAATAAAAAATAAAAAAAATATTAAGGGTATATTGTCCGAGAGGCTGGTCTGCAATACTAAATAACACTCCTTAAGGCTCACCTGGCCCCCTCTCGCGACAATAGCCAACTAATTTCTCCATTAACACACACTTTCGATTATTCCGACGAGTAAACCACCTGCTGCGGGGTTTGTAATGTAACGTTTGCGTTACCAGCTGACTTCCACATGGCCCTGATTCTATCATCCATCCAGCTTCGAGTGCTTTCACGACATTTTCTTATGCAAAAGTATATGAAAATTAACGCCACCATTATGAACATTGCGAACAAGATTGCTCCATAGAGCTTAAATTGCATCACCACATCACTAGTGCTGGCATTATTCGCGCCATTTTGAGCAATGATTATTTCCTCTTCTTTACTATAAGTTTTACCCATTTTACAGATAAAGAAAAACATATACTTTATAGGCAACCAATTACATTAACTACTTTTTCTCGAGTGAGATGTGCAATATTATAAATAAATTATCAACATTTTTAATCTAGATCAGATCGTTACGGCACCAAAAATCGCACCGGCGGCTTAATTGTACGGCCACTGCGCGTACTAAGCTTAGGCGGTAGCGATTTTTGCGCATCTGGAATTAAGACAATAGCTTCTTTTTGACTATTTTGACTATTTTCACACATTTTGTTATTAACTCTTATATTTTCCTTGTTCACATGTTCATAATTGGTTTCAGATTCGTTCAAACAGTACGCGGGTTTAACTCTGTCTATAGAAACGGTTGTTTGACGGTCCCCTATTTTAACAACCATGTTTTTTGGTGATCTTTTTACTACAAAATACGGTCCACTATAAGCAGGCAACAAAGGCTTCTGCACTAAATCATTGCGTACGAAAACATGCGTACATGAACTTAAATCTTTATGCACAAATATTTTTCTACAATCGCTATTCTCTCGTGTCTGAGGCCGCAGACTTTGTATGATTTGACGCAATTTACTTACATACGTCTCATCTGAAATTTCTACATTCGCGCAATCGGTATAAAAGTCGCTAGGTAAGCGTAACGTGTGCCCTATTACCATTTCTGCTGCGCTGACGCCGCTGTCGCTTCGACACGCTGCACGCAGGCCCAGCATGACTGTTGGTAGTTCATCGACCCATGATCCATTTACCGTTTGTAACAATCGGGCTTTTAAAGCGGCCTTCAGAGAACGATGGAGTCTTTCTACTTTCCCATTACTTTGTGGATGGTACGCTGTAGTACGAATCTTATGGATACCTAATATTTTCATAAGTTTACTAAATAAATCGCTTTCAAACTGCCTCCCTTGGTCGCTGGTTACTCTACTCGGACAACCAAACCGGCAAATCCAGTATTCATAAATTGTTTTAGCGATGGTCTCGGCTGTAATATCGGTTACCGGCACTGCTTCCGGCCAGCTAGTGAACCGGTCTATCATGGTAACTAAGTATCTAAACCCTTCCTGCGTAGTCGGCAGGGGACCCACAATATCTATATGTAAATGCTCGAAGCGTTCTGCAAGAGGAAAAGTACCTAACCCCGAGTTTGTGTGCCTATGCGTTTTTACCTTCTGACAGTGTATACACGCTTGGGCCCACAAACTAATATCTTTGTTCATCCCCGGCCAAAAATACCTATTCGCGACCATTTTGCGCGTGGTTCTGATTCCAGGGTGATTATTATTGTGAACTACTTCGAAAGCTACTTTTCTAAACTGCTGGGGCAGGTAGGGTCTCACACGGTTCTCTGAAGTATCACAATAAATAGCATTATTACACAGCGGCGATTGCAATTTTTTAAGCACTATATTACCTTGTGGCTCTGTCAGCATTTTAGCCAGCTTATCGTCCGCTTCCTGCGCCCGGGCGACTTCGTCGAAATCTATAACCGACGGACAAACAATAGTCTCTACTACCCGGGATAGCGCGTCAGCAACCGCGTTATCGTTACCTTTGACGTATTGTATATCGCTCGTAAATTCGCTTATATACAATAGCTGTCGGGTTCGCCTGGGCGTTTCTTTGTTATCCGTACCTATTTTAGACAAAGCATGAGTTAGCGGCTTATGGTCTGACATTACTATGAGCTGTCGCCCTTCAATCATGTTACGAAAATGCACTATAGCCAAATACACTGCTAGAAGTTCCCTGTCGCACGTGCTATACTTCTTTTGCGCTTCCGAAAGCCTTTTGGAGAAGTACCCTAGAGGCTTCCAGGCGCCTTTTACCTTATGCTGGAGCGCTGCACCGACGCATGAATTTGACGCGTCGCACATCAAATATAGCGTACCTTCCTCTCCCGGGTGTGATAACGTCACTGCGTTTTCCAGGGCTATTTTGCAGTGTTCGAACGCGGCGATTGCCTTATCTGTCCATTTTACCTGTGACTTATCCTTCTTTATTCCTTCTTTTTGTTTTGTGCTGTAGCGACGCACAAAACAAATATTTTTGATGTTTTATGAACGTCTATTTGGGTAACAAAAATTCTTACATTGGGCTAGATAACTGTTGTGATTGTAGGATAATGTTTCAGTTTTACTCCCATTCTAGGTCGGTGTTCGTCCACGGGTTCGTAGTGGACGACAAGAAGCGCAAGATGTCCAAGTCTATCGGGAACGTGATCGAACCGGCCACCATCATACAAGGCGGGAAGGACCGCAATGCGCAGCCAGTGTACGGCGTCGATACTTTACGGTAAATACAATGGCGGTCAGATAATCAAAGACAGCAGTTGATTTTCATACAAACGAGGTATCTTTGAAGGCTTGGTTCTCCGCCAAGGATTGACCTAGCTGTGATCTGATGATGGCCATCCAGGGAGTGAATGGAGGAGATTCAGATCGCTATACACAACCAACTGATCTGATCAGCGTTCTAAGAGATATAAGAATTAGAGTTTTCGTTTCTGGATTTCCATACATTTTTATGCTAATTTTGCAGATTTTTAAACATATCCTTATATCTTTTAGAATGCTGATCAGATCAGTTGGGTGTGTATAGCGATCTGATTCTCCTCCATTCACTCCCTAGATGGCCATCATCTGATCACAGCTAGGTCAATCCCTGGCGGAGAACCAAGGTTTCAAAGTTACCTCGTTTGTATGAAAATCGACTGATGTCTTTAATTATGTGACCGACACTGTATGTGTACAGTCGAACTAATGGAATCGTCAAGATGTCCAAGTCTGTCGGTAACGTGATCGAACCGGGCACCATCATACAAGGCGGGAAGGACCGCAACTTTACGGTAAATATGTGTACAGTTGAACTAATGGAATCGTAACTATAAGCCTATTTTCCAACAGATATATAAATTCAATATAAAATTCAAACTTATGACACTGACCTTTATAGTTATACTTATGACGCTTTCAAACAAATTATTAGCAAGATGGGTCATGATTCAATTGTTTCGACTGTACATCATTATTTTCCTCGTATGGCGACATCTAGTGGCCGCACATAATATCAGCATAAAAACGTCACCTATCACAAAGATGCAATGATGCAGACATTGTGTCATAACACAAGATGGCGCTGACAACCTATCTACTATGGGCGCCGCCAAATAGTAAAGAAAACCACCTCGCGCTCAAGAAGTTCATAACTTCAACGATAGAAGAAGTTCAACTTAGAATATATAGAACTTCCGATGTATATATATATGCCGGGCCGTTGGTCCCCGGAAGAAAGACATTTCTTCAGTCTTCAAACGTTACATTAGCTCTACTACAGATACTCCAGATAAGTTTCATTTGGGTTAATTTTCCTTTTGTTTCAGTTGGTGGGTAGCAAGTCACGCCACGCAACATTCTCAAATAGTCATCAGCAAAAAACTTCTAGACGATTCCCAGGCTGAAGTCATCAGGATACGAAACATCTTAAAATACCTTCTAGGAGTCATCTCAGACCTACCCAAATCTGAATTTGACAAGGCCCCAAATCTGAATTATCTTGACCAATACATGGTAGATGAAAGTCATGAGTTTCTGAGTCAAATTAATGAGCATTATAACAATTTCAGATACAACCATGTCGCACAAAGCGCGTTGTACTTTATAAGTAATAAAGTATCTGCCCTTTACTGTCATTGCGTAAAAGATAGATTGTATTGTTCACCAAAAAGTTCTGATGAGAGATTAGCAGTCCAGTTAGTAGTTCACACGATTCTCGCTTCTATTTCAAAAGCATTAGCACCCATTTTGCCTCATCTAATTGAAGAGGCGTGGAGATACCACCCTCTTTTTGACAAACCTTTTTATTTTACCAAAGCTATTCCGACTTTGAAGCCAAAAAGTATAGATTTGTCTCTAATGGACACCATATTGGATATCAAAAGAGATATTTGTGTTTTAGCAAAGAATGAAAGTTTGAAGAAATGTAACGCTAGTATTAAGTTAGGAAATGATTTATTTACTAAGTTAGGAGTTTTAAATGTAAGCGATGGTATGACCGATAGTGTGTTGTGTGAAATACTTGAAGTGTCAAAAGTCAATTTGGAGGTTATAAATGGCGGGAAGAATTGGTTGATTGATTTGTCCGCGACCGAAGCTAGTCAGTGTCTGAGATGTAGAAAATATAATGTTTTTGATGATAGTGATAAGTGTCTGCGGTGTGAACAAGTTGTTAATTCGTTAAGTTATTAAATAATGTTGGTAGATTTAAAATTAAAATGTGTATTATACTTTAAACAAATAACTGCTAGGTACGGGCTCCCGGTAAATAACTTTACCCAAACCGTAGAAAATAAAATCTGCGCAGAAGAAAATTTTGTACTATTTATTGCAACTGCGCAGGTTTTTTGTCTATGGTTTAGGTCAACTTATGTGCCGCGTTCTGTACTAGTCTGTGCCTAAGCCCCAGAATAAATAATAGTACACTGGTTCAGAAACTTCACTCCGCTAAATAAACCATTTAAATAAATAGCAACTCTAATTACAACGCAATAAAGTGGAATTCAGCTTGTCCGGCGCTAATTACGAACGGCCACACGTTTTATCTCTTTCTATCGCATATATTCTAGCTCTTTTGCCGATCTAATTTCTATGGTTTCGCACCGCCGGCGGTGCGGGCGAGACTAACGCGCAAGTACTTCGAGTGACAGACGCCCGCCTAAACTATTCAAATTTGATTTGCCTTTATTTATTTGTATACTTAAAGTTTATTTTATTGTCAAGATACAGACGAACTTATTGAATCGTTACGCACCAAAGGGGTTTAAATACAGATATTTAAATATTCAAGCTTGTTGACATTGATACTGACTTTTATAGTTTTGACGCTTTCAAACAAATTATTAGCAAAGTCGGTCATGATTCAATGGGTTCGGCTGTACCTACAATATCATTGTGAATGGCAAAAAGGATAAAAAAAAAATTTAATTGATGTGATCGTCTGAATAAAGTGACATAGGTAGCCTAAAAATGTAACGCTAACGTAAAGAAATAAAATAGTTGTTAATATTACTTGTGGTAATTGTTTCTTTTAACTCTTTAGGTCCTGTTGCTCGTACATTTAACTTTTGTCAAAATTGACAAAAGTTAAAATTTTACTTATGTCAATTTTGACATCGGTAAAAGAAAAATACGTTGGTTATCTTAGGTCCGGTTGCTCAAAGCTTGGTTAGGGTTAAATTATGGTTAAAGTAAAATTAACCGGCGGTCAAATTTAAAAAGCGTTGTTGAAGCAGCGGTTACTTTAACGAGCAGTCAAATTACAGATTTAACGGCGGTCAAAATAACCGACAGGGTGGGGTTGGTTTAAATTTTGCCATTAGTAATTAAGGGAAGGTTAATAAAATAGTACAGACAACACTATTAACCCTAGGTCCGGTTGCTCGTACATTTAACTTTTGTCAAAATTGACAAAAGTTAAAATTTAACTGATGTCAATTTTGACATCGGTCAAAGAAAAATACATTGGTTATTTTAGGGTTAATAGTGTTGTCTGTACTATTTTATTAACCTTCCCTTAATTACTAATGGCAAAATTTAAACCAACCCCACCCTGTCGGTTATTTTGACCGCCGTTAAATCTGTAATTTGACTGCTCG
The DNA here is from genome assembly GCA_949710035.1 of Crambus lathoniellus. NCBI lineage: Eukaryota > Metazoa > Arthropoda > Insecta > Lepidoptera > Crambidae > Crambus > Crambus lathoniellus. Next base: position 6,858,784 of record OX453313.1, read on the forward strand.
TTAAAGTAACCGCTGCTTCAACAACGCTTTTTAAATTTGACCGCCGGTTAATTTTACTTTAACCATAATTTAACCCTAACCAAGCTTTGAGCAACCGGACCTAAGATAACCAACGTATTTTTCTTTTACCGATGTCAAAATTGACATAAGTAAAATTTTAACTTTTGTCAATTTTGACAAAAGTTAAATGTACGAGCAACCGGACCTAGGGTTAATAGTGTTGTCTGTACTATTTTATTAACCTTCCCTTAATTACTGATGTCAAAATTTAAACCACCCCCACCCTGTCGGTTATTTTGACCGCCGTTAAATCTGTAATTTGACTGCTCGTTAAAGTAACCGCTGCTTCAACAACGCTTTTTAAATTTGACCGCCGGTTAATTTTACTTTAACCATAATTTAACCCTATAGTTAACGTAACCAAGCTTCGAGCAACCGGACCTTAGTGAACATACGTGACCTTTGTTAAAAATGAAGTATTAGAAAAAATTTAATAGGTGAATGTCGCCTGTATAGTGAAAGGTCGTGGGTTCGAGTCCCATCGGAGCTAGTTTTGAGATGGCACGATTTTTTTCTAATATGTAGGTAACTACTTGGTGTTCAATATCAAAAATTGCATTGTGAATGCAATAAACTAAAAATAATTTGAAAAAAAAAATACGTGACCTTCTTCGTACATATCCCTCGTGGTCCCATTGATAGGACAAAATCATGGGACCACGAGAAGGTACCTAGGTAGGGGTACCTACCCCAAGTGTAAGTTTGTCAATGTGCATACGGTACTATTTCGTTCAAGTTAAGAATTCTATTCTAGATCTTATTGCTTTACTGTAAGATACAATCTATCTGCCAAAACGATATGTAATTGCAAAACTTAAAAAAAAGATAGTATGCGAATTTACTAACTTGCCGTTAAAAATGCACATCAAGGTTACAGAAATACACACTTCCAAGATCGGTGCATGAAGATCCACTGTGAGAGAGCGAAGCTAATTCCATCTATCTATAGTAAGTATAGATAGATGGATCCATAGATTCTATACTAACTAATATTATAAATGTGAAAGTTGTTTTTTTGTTTGTATGTCTTTTATTTCAAAACAGAGCAGCGGATCGTCGTGATTTTTGGTATAGGGGTAGTTTGGAGCTGGAGAGTGACATAGGCTTTTTTTATTCCTGTAAAAATAACGCCGTTACGTACACGCGTGTAAAGCCGCGGGCGAAAGACTAGTAAGATATAGAGGTTCATACGTTCCGCTCTACTCTACATAGACCTCTCTTTTTGCTTGGCTCAACTTCCAGTTCCTGCACTACAAATAAGAATACCTAGATAAATAAAACGTTGAAAATGAAGTATTAAAATAGCCCTTTTTTGGCTTCGCCGCAGACGGGTAAAAAAGGACCCGTCTCACAACTTGCTCCGATGGGACTCGAACACACGACCCTTCACCGTCCGGGCGACTGCTCTAACCTCTAGCTACGAAGTCGTTCACTGAGCTACGACTCCGTAGCTTAGTGGTTAGAGCAATCGTTTTTTTTCTAATAAGTACTTCATTTTGTACTTACCTATTAGAATGTCAAAAATGCACGTTATTAATGAAATAGTTTGTCGATTATTGTACAGCCTTTTAATTCGACCGTAGGTAGAGTGTGTGTCAGATAACTCTGCACGTGCCTGGCGCGTTTTTGGCGCTAGTTACAGTGCATTTTTTTGTTCTAATGTTATAGAAAAGATTAGTATTCGATTTTTACCGCGTGCAGACTTTATCTTACAAGCACTTTAAGTAGGTATGTCAGGTGTTAGACAGATTACATAAGTGGGTGACATATTAAGTTATTCTCTAACTAGTGGACCCGGTAAACTTCGTAGGTATCACGTCCGTCGTTTTTAGTATTTTCCGTTATTATTTACCTTTGTTTCTCATCGTTTAAACCTTCCCTGAAATTCCCACAAATAACCTATTTCAAGATCAAAATTTGCCAAATCGGTCAAGCCGTTTCCGAGTTTTAGCGAGATTAACGAAGTACCTATATATTTATGTATAACGAATATAGATTAGTTTAATATTTTTCATGTCTCATATTCTGAAAGTAACTGCTAACTTGCCTAAAATGCGGGTTGAAAGTGGTATGTGGCGGCCCTAGGGCCGTCATGAAATTTAAACTTAAAAAAGGAATAGGAGGGGTCATGTCAAAATCTGTAATAGCATCTACACACATTCCGATCCGACAGCCGATTTGGTCTGCTCCCAGACCAAATCTGCGCTACACACGTTCCAGGTCGGATAGGAACCTGTGTAAAGTCTTTAAGTATCTCTTTGGACCATGAAGTTTGACTTAATACTCTGAGGTAACTGGAGCTCTCACCCTGAATAAAAAAGTGTCGCCAGCAAATTTGACATTTATGTATGTTGTGGCTGACAGCTGTCTCATATGACCATACGTATTTTTTTAAAGTGTAGGTGAGACGGAAGACAGCCACTGTGTTATTTGTGGTATTCAAAAAATTGTTCGTACTGCACTCTCCAGTTACCTCAAAGTATTAAGTCAAACTTCATGCTTTGGACCAAGGAATTTATAAGTACTACGTACAACAGGAAGGTGCACTCCGTATTTTTGTGTATTTAAAAATACACTTTAATTTTAAGAGATAAGGTTTATATTTCAATACAAAATGTCAACGGTCCAGCTGAGACCGCAAGAACGAGGTGAGGGTGTCCCTTTCTCTAAAATTGCCAGCACTATTAAATAACAGGTTTAGTAGATTTATGGTTCACAACTTTCGTTATAAAAATTAAATTTCGTAAAATTTCCGCTTCGTATTAAGTACTTTTAGTCAATAGAAAACATCGCATTTTAATTAAAGTATTACCGTATGAAGGATAAAAATGAATCAGGTCGTCTAAGTTTTTTATGGCTTATCCTAGAAAAGAATTCGAATGATAGATTTCAGAATGTTAAAGTAGCAACATTACAAGCCGAATGACGTTTTCTGACGTTTTCCGTCTTCGTTGTGTCAAGTTCGCAATTCGCTCGTCGCCGCCCGCCGCCCGCCGCCCGTCGCGCATGTTCGTGGCCGCCGTCAAGGGTCTGACATGCTTTGATAGAGCGAGATCGTCTTATTGAGATTCCTATAAGAGGAAATAGAGAAGAGTGCCATGTTTTTTCTCTATCACCGACCGGACTTTTTTTCATGGTCGGGTTATAGGCACAGTTCAAGTAGGCAAAACAAACAAGTGGGGTTATATCAAAAGTGCCAAAGAAATTGAAGGTTTTGTGGATTTCTACCTAATTGATACTTAAGATTTATTATAAATGGAATGTGTAGTGTTTGTGTCTAGCATACAAAATGGTGGAGTGTTCGATATTTGGCTGCAAAAGCAACAATCAAAGAAAAGAAGCGGGTGTTATATTTCATGCGTAAGTACACTGTTTTCTATATTTTCATCACATATTTCTTTCTCAAATCTCACAGGAACCAAGTTTCTGTGCTAAATCATTAGTTATGTCATGAAAAACTTGATAAATAGGAAAAATCTAAAAATTATTTCTAAAAATAACCTCAGAAACATATGACATGAAAACCGGTAAAATTGAGTACTATATATCTACGATAGAAGCCAGCTTAGCATTGACGTCCACCAAAGTCAGTAGGTTTATAATTCGATTTCCGGATGCCAACCATATAGAAAAATTTCCCCAAAAATTACCCCATATTTCAGGGAATTTCAAGCGATTTGATGTTTACAGATTTCCGACGGAAGATAAAACTCGTGAGAAATGGATAGAAGCAACTGGAAAAAATAATTGGGTCCCACATAAGTACACACGAAGTTGTACGAAACATTTTGAAATAAACAGAAAAACTAATATTATTATTGTAAGATCAGCAAGGGCTACACTCCTGAACATTCGAGACCTACATAACGATGACCGATTGCCTGGTGCCTAACCTGTGATGGGCGGGTGGGTAGCTCTCCTTCTGCTGTGGTTCACACTGATCCCAAGACTTGTCGTAGCGTAGGGCTGCGGAGGGGGTGTTCCACGTTCAGCACGGCTTATAAATACTATTCTACTTCTTACTATTACCTATTGTCCTAGTATTGTAAGATCTGTAAGAAAAATATTATTATCAAGTCATATAGACCTATGAAAAAAATATACGTCGAGGGACCGCTAAGTTGGTTAATGGATTTACATCTAAGCTCTTCACATGTATAACGATACTTAATGGTACCCCGACATCAATCTTTTTCATAGACCTATATGAGTTAATGATATAATTTTTTAAGAGTTAGCTTTTACGTGCCGGAGCTTTTTACCACACTTTTATTAGCTTCACTTGTAACTAAGTCACAATGTAAGAAAATCTTGGAATTCCTAACCTTAATTAACCTACTTCTAATTGTCGTATTGATTTGAAACTTTGCAAGTCTATATGAATCCGATGACAATACAATAATTTGCTACCATCGAGCTGATCTGATGATGGAGTCAAGAGGTGAACAATAGAACTCTTCAATGGCTGCTAGGAAACCCCTCGAGTTTAGGCTCATTTGATTTGTTCTGATGAGACCTATTCGCTACATTTAATGGTGAGGGTCTGATGATGGAGCAGGGAGGAAGCCAGTAGCACTTCTTAATGACCACTAGGAAACCCCTCGAGTTAGGCTCCGTTGTTTCGTTCTGACGAGACATATGAGCTGCACTTGGTGGTGAGAGTCTGATGATGAAGCAGGGAGGAAGCCAGTGGCACTACTTAATGACCAATAGGAAACACCTCGAGTTCTGACTCATTTGTTTCGTTCTGATGAGACCTATTCGCTACACTTGGTGGTGAGGGTCTGATGATGGAGCAGGAAAGAATCCAGTGACACTTCTTAATGACCAATAGGAAACACCTTGAGTTTGTGCTCATTTGTTTCGCTTTGATAAGACCTATTCGTTACACTTGGTGGTGAGGGTCTGATGATGGAGCTGGGAGGACCCAGTGAAACTCCTTAATGACGTCAAGAAAACTCCTCGAGTTTGGGCTCATTTGTTTCGTTCAAACGAGACCTATTCGTTACACTTGGTGATGAGGGTCTGATGATGGAGCATGGAGGAGGTCAGTGGCACTCCTTAATGACCACTTGGAAACCCCTCGAGTTTAGGCTCCGTTGTTTCGTTCTGACGAGACCTATTCACTACACTTGGTGGTGAGGGTCTGATGATGGAGCTGGGAGGAAGTAAGGGTTCGGCTTGCGCATCTGGTAACTAATAGACTCCATTTGTAAAACTAAATACATACAATCACGCCTTTGAGTTATAATGTTTACGGGGTGGGCAGACACATGAATGGACTGTGAAATCGATTACCATCCCCATCCATAGCTTGCCATTTGTTAAACTAAAAAGTAAAAAATAAATATGTAGTTTAAAAAACTATAAAAACACACTTTTATTGGAACAGACTAAAAGTACAAAATAACCGTCTATTCAGTAACTGTAAAGGAGCAGGGTGCTTCCACCCAGCACTCTTTACATGCGTTGGAAAGGGTAGAACTAAATCCTACTAGACAACCCTAGTGCCCTAAAGCCCTAGCGCCCTAACAGCCCTACAGCCCTAGCCCTAACCATAGGTTAATAAATACACATATAAATAAATAAGGATGCTTGTACCGGGCGACCTAAGGTAACAAGCGGAAAGGTGGAAGGAATAAGGTATAAGGATGGATTTTCTCACTGCCAATCCAGCAGGCTCACAGGACTGATCAGTTATCTGACGGCTAAAGGTGTCTTGGCCGCAGTGAGAGGATTTGTAGATGATGGGTCGATCTGCCAACCGACAGAGTAACAACGTCTGAAGTCTAGTTACTAAGTGTCTGTTTAATTTTTAAATTACATGCTATTTTATACAAATTTATTTACATATGTGTATACTAATTTATTAACAAACATGTGTGGGTAATAAGATTAAGATGCTGCGTAAGTTTTGAAAATGCAGCAACATTATTCTGGGTCAGTTCCGTATTCCGCGATGTGCTGTGAGTTGCATGTTTACGGCACGTGAACAGTAACTGAAATTAAAAAGCGTGGTGCGCCCTTTGCAAAGTATGCATTCAAGTACTATTAACAACGCGCACCACGCTTTTTAATTTCAGTTACTGAATAGACGGTTATTTTGTACTTTTAGTCTGTTCCAATAAAAGTGTGTTTTTATAGTTTTTTAAACTACATATTTATTTAAATTTTAATTTGTTTTATTTGAAGCTCTTTAAACTGATTTTTTGGCGGCCATTTTTTTGCCGCAATTTTTTTTATTTCATCCAATTTTTTCTAGGTTGTACAATATTTTAGTCAAAGCTCCACCTCTGTATGTTTTACCGTTTCGGCAGACAGTTGACTGTCTCAGTTGAAATCGCTTGACCTGTTTAGGCACTACGATACGATGATACGTACAGACAGACAGAAACTTATAACACCCCTTTTTGCGCTGCATCGGGGGTTAAAAATGTCTTAAAAAAACAATTATTGTAAATATACTTAGTTATATTATGTTTTCAATAAAGAAATTACCTGTTTTAATTTAAAGTTTTATTATTTTATTCCATACCACACAATCTCATATTTTTTGTAACTTTTTTTTGTAAGCCGATTTTGATAAAACTTAGTTTCTGGTACTATTTTGACAAGAAAAGAGCAACGCGATGTTAAAAGTATAAAAAAATCCAAGATGGCGGCCAACTTTTTTGTTTGTAGGCCGATTTTGATGAAACTTAATTTCTGGTACTATTTTGACAAGAAAACAGCAACAGAATATTAAAAATCCAAGATGGCGGCCAACTTTTTTGTTTGTAAGCCGATTTGTTTACGGTCAAAACACAGTAAATTAGGAAGTAACATCTTAAAGCAAATTAATAATTAATTAAATCTTTGTATACTGGACTGACTGTATCTCAAGCTTTCAAACAAAAACCTGTTACATTTTAATAAGCGAAAAAGAGAGAAAAAAAAAAAATGGCCACCATCTTGACCATTTTTTTATTTTTTAACATTGTGTTAAGAACTGTTTTCTTGACAAAATAGTACCAGAAACTAATTTTAATTAAAATCAGCTTACAAACAAAAAAATTGTCCGCCATCTAGGATTTGTAATTTAATCGGATTTTTAATATTATTAACATTGCATTGCTGTTTCGTTGTCAAAATAGTACCAAAAACGGTGTTACCTAGTTACTACCTAGTTAGGTACTACATCAAAACCAAAAACAGAGTTTCATCAAAATCGGCCCACAAACAAAAATGTTGGCCGTCATCTTAGATTTTTTTGTATTTTTAGCATAGCGTTGCTGTTTTCTTGTCAAAATAGTACCAAAACCGAGTTTCATCGAAATCATCCCACATACAAAAATTCGGTCGCCATCTTGGAATTTTTAAATATTTTTGACATAGCATTGCATAATTAATTATTTTAATTATTTAATATCGCAATACCAATGTACCCACCCGGGGTCGTAAAATAAAAGGTCCACCTTCACATTTTAAAGTCACAACCCTTTCGTACTTACGTAATTACCTATACAGGCGTCGGCATCGCCTAACTTCAAGGGCGTCGACCAACTGTATAAAAAGATTGCTTAAACTGTGACTATACTATGTTTAATTAGCGAGTCAAAATGTTGACTTTTACTTACTACGGAAATTGAATACCTACTGTAACGAATCCGACTACATTTTAGGGTAAATTTTTTGCGATCATGGCATCCCCATATTTTGACGTCTTAATATGTCTATCTCTTACACCCGGTCGCTCGGTAGCGCATCTACCCCTTTTTAATATACTATATCTATGGCCGCCGTAATGGGATGGAGTGAGATAAACTGACCTCGTTCTTACTATCTCATTAGGACCGTTTTTTAGCAGCAGTGCACCTTCCTGTTGTATTATAAATTCCTTGCTTTGGACATTTATTTACCAAAGGTATGCATGCAGGCAAAGGCACAGAAGCCTATACAGCCATGTTTTGCTATTATATAAAATAATTAATATCGTAGAATTATTATTTTAATATCTAAAACATTGTTTTTTTTAAAGAATGCGTTTTTAGAAACAGATTAAACCAAATAAGTTATTTGTAACATAAAAAATCAGGCTATTCATTTCATGGAATTGCATAGAGTACGGGTCAAACACCAAACAAGACTGTATGGACTTAGTTTCCCTTGCCTTCCCTAAAATAGAGAAAATGAACAAAAAAGTTATTGTCTTTCGAAAATTCCGCGGCCATAGGAAAAATATTTTTTAGATTATTTCTGTTTATTTTTACTATCCTCATATTCGAAATGAAAAGTAGAGTGTTTACTTCGGGTGAATGTATGATACCCGTCTAAAAATACTAGACTAGCCCTAAAAATTCCCCGTAAAGTTTCATTAAAATTGTGTATTAGAATACGCGGCGGCGCCACTTTCGGTCAGGGTACCGCCGCAGGGTACATATAGGACAGTAGGCTTATCTGGGTTAAAGTGTAAGACTAGGTACCATTTTTCCGATGTATTTTGTAATTATGCTTTGTATTGATTTTTTTCGTGCATGTGCATATAAATCGATCTTTTAGGTAGGTATTACTCCGTTATTTACAGTATCTGTTTGAAAATGTTAAGGCTAAAAATTATTTTTAGTAAGTACCCAAACCCTCTTTAGTAAGCGACGAGCCTTCTCACATACGAAGGCAGCGTCCCACAATAATATTGTTTTTGGCAGAATAACAAACAAGAATGCCGCGAAATTGTTTAACTTCGCTTATTGAAATATCGCGGATTCGTCGTATGTTTGTCTCGAGATGTCTGCACGAATGCCTGGGTAGGAATGTTCATGTCTAGCCTTATTTTTATTTGCGCAACATGAATGTTTCATATATTTGGTTTACTTCCTCGTTTTGGCGTTTTTATACTTAGTATTAGCACAGTCTATACAGGATAATTTTTTTATCAGTGCACAAATTTTTAGGATCGACTCAGAATCGGTAAGTGAACAACTTTCTCCTAGAAACATAGGTCGAAATATGCCAAAATTTTTTTGACCTTTCATACAAATCGGACTGATCACGTGATCGAATTAGTATGGGAAGTCCAAAAATTTTTGTCGTATTTCGACCCATGTTTCTAGGAGAAAGTTGTTCACTTACCGACTCTGAGTCGATCCTAAAAATTTGTGCACTGATAAAAAAATTATCCTGTATATTTCCCTTCCCTAGCTGTGGTATTAGTAGGTAGCTGTCTAACGTGATATGCACAGAACATGAAGAGAAAAAAATCTTTTCGTGTTCTGTGGTGATATGTTAGAAAACTATCGAATTATCACGATCGCGTTCGTAACTTATTTGTATTTGGATTGTCTGGGGGTATATATGGCCCCTCCGATTGAGCTTTCAAAGTATCGATATAGCTCCCTGTGTGTCATACCTTTATGAGAATCAGGACTGAGAATACAATAAAAGATAGTAGGTACCTATTGCTTGCTGTTCCCTACCTTGCCTGTGAATTGGCCAACTGCCCAAGCTAGCGACTATGCTTACCTACTCTTAAAATACATATCTACACTACCTAATCCTCCACCTTAGTCATCAGAAATAGGTCCTACCATACCTTTAGACCCTGGGTCCTAATGGGGGGCTACCGGCAAAAAATATGGATATTACCATGGGCTTCGTTTGACATTTGAAGACCATATTATGCCCACATATGGACATATATATTATGGACTTCAAATGTCAAATGAAGCCATAAGCGAAAATGTTTCAAAAAAAAAAATCCTTTAAAGCACTTAAAGTGGTGTCTACAGTATCATTATCCGGATAGGACAACTCCTGGGTAACTCAACAACAGCTTGTCACCCTAATGATGTTGACATCTCGTTGTACGAGTACAATAGCAACAATAGGTACACGACATTTACTCGCTGGCGCTGCTAATTGTCCACTCATTACGGAGACTGCACTGTTTTCCTGCACATACGAAAAGAATTGAGTAGATTTTAAAGGGCCCCACAGACTATCAGTCCGCATGCGTGCAACTTGATGGGGCCCCCAGCACAAAATGGGGTTGATCAAGGGAACATCGAGGCTTTTGGGGGACTCGCAGGATAGGTGGCCCGGAGCGTTTGATAGGGACTTAATCAAGGAAACATCGAGGCGTTTGGCTTCTTCGCGCATGCAAGCCGAGTAGGGCAGAGGTACCCTTTGTGGCCACTTTAAGGATTTTTTGACTTTTAAGCACTAAGTACTAAATGGTCTTAGATATTTAAGGCACAAATTATGTCTTATATTATATATATATTATGATAATTTATCTACCTTTAATAGTACATTACATTCGAGGCAAGGTAATTTGCTTACCGTACAAGGCTTGTATAGTGCTTTTCGCAAGAAATGCGAGGAAATAAAAATCTGTTTAACTAAGTAAAATTTATTAAAATTATATGACACATGTTCGGGCAATTATTAAGTGTACTTAAATGTTATTGTTTTCCCGGGCACACTTATGTATAAATCGCCCATAATAATATTATTTTAATGATGTATCATTAAAATACGCCAACAACACAGATTCCGAAAACGTATGCTCCTTTTTTCACTTTTCCAAATCAGATCGTAGGTTTCATATACCTATCTTTCTTTTGATTTTGCTGGCAGTAAGTTTTCTGTTATTCATTTTGCTTCTGCTCTCAAATTTGGTGGAGTAGGTACATACAATGTGTGTATATTTTTCATTGGCAGAACTCATTTTGATAATTTATTACACAATAATAAACTGTACTGATATCAAATCAACCGCTGAAAATCATTCCCGCCGAGTTTTTTATTATTGGTTTGTGAGGCCAAGTGGAACGGTCATACAGCCTATTGATACTTACTACTTGCTACTAAAATGCGCAACTTCAATACCCGCTTCTGGGTGGTAGATGGCGCTGTACATATGTCCCATACAAAATTACTAGTAAAGGATATTTTGTCTATGATAAATCTCATTTTGTTTTTTCGATTGATGTTCGTGCTAAGGGTACATAGCGCTTGTAAGCGCGTACAATACGAAGTAATATACTCTGTGCGCACCGTATTTAAAAAAAAAGTTAACCTAATTATGATATAATAATTACCTATATAATAATAATAATAATGTGGATGTATGGTGCAAATGTCCCTTTGCTTTTTCTGTTTTTATACACAGGAATAACGAAAGAAAAAATAAAGAAAAAATTTGGTAATAATATCTTTGGGTAGTAGCTTTTCCGAAGTAAACATTCTAAATTTGAAAATCACTGCAGTAATGAATTTCAGTACTTACTTACTGCACTAAAATCAGTTTACCTCGGAAAAGTGCCACGTACTGCATTCTTTTCTCAAATATAATATTAACATTTCAGAGCATAAGTGTGAAAAGGACATTTTTCAAATTTATAAAAGTAAAATAGTTTTTTTATATTACACACAATGTGTGAGAGGTGCCAAATGTACCGGTTTTGGCCACTTACTTAGTATTATATTATCTGTGCTGATAGTTAAACTTTTGTAAGTTTTGCGAAAAATCAAAACCAAACCCAGGTAAAATATATTCTAATGCGCTAGAAGGCAGTCAATTGCAAAACAACAATTTAATTGTAAAAAACAAAGGTTTATAAAGTATTTCATCCAAAACAAATTTCTTAAAATTTTCATACAAAACACTTTTTTTAAACAGAAAATGGAATTTATTTAAAAAAAATCGTATGACAAGAAGTTCTAACGGTTGTTATTATTACCTTAAAATACCTTATTTTAATTGCCTTTATCAAAGCTGGCTAAAAGTTGTTAAGAAAACTTTTAGAGCAAAAAGTGGCCAAAACCGGTACAGTGGCCAAAACCGGTACAGTGGCCAAAACCGGTACGCCTGCCCTACCTATGGTAATTAGTAATATGGGTTCATCAAGAATTCTTTTAACTTTGTTAAAATTGAATGAGGATACCTACATTTCCTAAATACCTACCTACTTAGATTCTGATACTTATAGGTAGTCTACGCCTGAGCAGATAAACTAAGATCAATATCAATGCAGTTTGTGAATAGGTAATTAACACCGTAACAAACAGGATGCCCGTCTGTCGGGAATAATTGCTGTGTTAATTATTCAATTCGACTGTTTGTTTACCCGCTCGGATCCAGGCTTTGTTTGCAGAGAAAATTATCAAAGATTAGTAACTGCCGCCGAGTCAACTCGACTAATAAGCCGGCTTCGCTTGGCGAATAATTGATTTTACTATTGTGCTCGGAGTCTAGTTTTGGTGCTTGTATTAATATGAAGATGAGGTTTGATTTATTAATAGGTACCTATGTCATAATCATAGTAGACAGCAAATCTAACTTATTATGTATGAAGTCTAGCTTATGTATTGTATCTCATTAAGGCGCACTTACGCAAACAACTAAGATTGCGCAATAATTCCTGTTAATTCCCGCCAAATATAACGTCGCGATCACATGTCAAAATGTAGCAACTGGTTGCTAAGATACGGCCACACAATATTACGAAATATGGAGCAACACCGCTCCACTAAATTACTCTAGTTTTTTTTAAATATTAATACTGTTTATTTCTTTTTATCGTTGTGGAGATCCTTGGGGGAGGCCTATGCCCAGCAGTGGGCGTCGTACGGCTGAAATGATGATGATGATGATGATACTGTTTAAAAAAGCATTTGACCGCCATCTTGCTTAACAGACAGGATGCAGCCTAAGGTGTCGCAGATTGATTCATTACAGGGTGCCAGGCAGGCCTTTAGGACTGTTTAGTTAGTGGCTTCCCCGTGTCTGTGAGGCGCCAAGCCGTCGCCAAGTTAGGTATGGTTAGGAATGTTGTAATAGATTAGGAAAATATTGACGATTCATAAGTACATAAGTACATCCTTGGGGGAGGCCTATGCCCAGCAGTGGGCGTCGTACGGCTGAAATGATGATGATGATGATGATAAGTACATATTTATTATGTCTAAGTGAATTAAGAATATTTTTATCTTTTATCTTTTATTTGACATGTTTTGATTAGCCACGGTTGCCGGCTTCGCTGCATTGCACTACGTCAAATGTTCATGTTGAGCAGGTACGCGATATTAGAGCACACACACAAGTGGATAATATTTAGGATTCTGGACAAAAGCGCACACATTATTGTTCCCAGTTCGTAATTGTTCGTAAACAATACTTAGTTTAGAATAATTCTGTTTAAACGAGGCGCTGTCGACAAGTCTTTCGTCCACAGTTTTGGCGCCCAACATGGGGCCGTAGTGATAAAAGACGAAATAATTACCAACATTCTAGCACGTACTCAAATACATACATAACAAAAAAAAAACAGTGTTTTGTGTACAGCCGGCCAAGAAAGTGGTCTACCAGTTTTGACAGTAGTTCCCGTGTCAACAAAATATCGCTAAAGGCGAATCTTTAAAATTGTTTGTTTACTGAGAAAACTGACATGAAATCATAGAGCAAACACACAATGTTATTTTCGCCATGTTTTTCATAAACTTCAGAACTAAGGAGGATTTTTAAAGTAGAAAACTCTTTCACTGAAAAAGAACATAATATTATATCACTGACAAATTAATGTCACAGGTTTTCCTAAACTCCCTAAACTAAAGTAAAATTTATTCATTACTAGCTGACCCAGCGCGACTTCGTTCCCGTGGCTCTACCCCCTACTCCACCCTACCCTACCCGTACTCTACCCCTACCCTACTCTACCCCTACCCTACCCCTACCTTTACTCTACCCCTACCCCTACCCTACTCTACCCCTACCCCTACCCTATTCTACCCCTACCCTACCCCTACCTTTACTCTACCCCTACCCCTACCCTACCCTACCCCTACCCTACCCTACCCTACCCTACCCCTACCCCTACCCTACGTCCCTACCCTACCTATACCTTACCCTACCTTTACCCTACCCTACTTCTACTCTACCCCCACTTACCCCCTCTTCCCCTATTTTCTCACCGTAAGAACCTTCCTTGGACTTCCACGAACATTTGAAGACCAAAATTAGCCAAATCGGTCCAGCCGTTCACGCGTGATGTCGTGACCAAGGGAAATAGGTATTCATTTTTATATATATAGATTTTACTACAATGCCTCAAAATTTATCCATCCATAGCCGAAAGAGCTCAAATAATCGCACTTCACAATTATGGATTCAATATTAGTGAGATTTCTAGAGAATTAAATGTGTCTTATGGTTCAGACATGATGGAACCGCAACTAAAGAACAGCAAAAGCACTGCAAGGGCACTGCAATGAGGTATGGGAGGAAACCCGTGAGTCTGACATCTGCTCGAGGCTGGTGGGCTCAATGAGGGACCGACTCCGAGAAGTCATAGAGGCAGATGGCGGCTACACAAGATTTAAACATTTAATTTTTTTAAGTGACTTATTCCATGTGAAAAATAATATTTTTAACAACCAAATAATTAGCATTTTCACTACCGCTTCTTGTTACAACCCTTGTCCCGTCCTTTTCTAATCGAGCAAAGTGGATATCATTCCCCCAATGATATCCACTTAGCCTACGTTTAGCAGTGGACATCCATTTATGCAAAGTGTTAAACCAGGCGACTAAAAATTACTAGGTTGAGCGACTAAAAATACTAAGTGAGCAGTGAGCAGCGGAAAAATAGGTTTAGGTTAGGTTACATTGGCGACTAAGTCGCTCACCTAGTAATTTTGGTACCCTAAAATGTTTTTTAGTCGATCGGTTAATTACTATCCTTACAAAAATACCCCTAAATACTGAAATTGGCAATGTAGGCGCGTATAGTATAGGCGTGCCTTTTGCCACACGCGCGACTCATACGAGCGTTGACATGCTTGTATGCTTGTATAAGCGCGAGCCATACGCTACCTAATCAAGCGCAAGGTTCGAGCGAACACGCCGAAATATGCCCGTTTATTTAGTTTTTTGAAGTCCGTATTGTGGCTCGCGTGAAAGCGCGTATGCCGAAACGACCGTATACGCTCAGAAAAAAACGCCAGTTTGAAACCGCCCTTATACCGCAATATTAGAATCAAGAAATTGGTATGTTGTTGATGAGAATCAATATTCGACAATTCGAAATTCGAAAAACGAATTCGCGAAGTGTCATAAAATTCAAGCAAAGGAAAATCAACCTTGTTCTTAGTTGACGAACAAACGAACTTCACCCTTACGGTGGTAGACCACATATTTGGCCGACTGTACATAATAACATACCTATAACGCACTTTTTTATTTTTACAAGTCGTGAATATACTGACTATGGCCTAGGTAAACCATCAAAATTTAATCAGTTGTTTTATGAAAAGATTTTTCAAATAGACTGATTTTCAACACTAAAAAAGAGCTTTATTAAAATAGAAAATCAATAGGTACGTACTCTCGGTACCAACTTGTTTGGAAGATAGACGAATATATCTTGTAATGGTAGCGAGTTGGCACCCCAGTCCATAAATCCAGCATTATTAGATTTATTTGGACCCGGGCCCAGGTCCCAGGGACCGCGATGCGTCTTCGCGGCCATCGCAAATCCGAGTGGTGACGCGCCCTTATAGGGCCTGTTCATATTGGTCGAGTAAGTGATTCTGTCTGGAGGTAGTAAACTTGCACTATTTTACAAGCTTTTTATTAACTTGCCATGTTAGTTAGTATGTATTAGTTAGTTACCGGGGGACAAATCTTGCAAGCATAATTTGACCCACTTCCTAGTGTCTGATGGAGCTGAAATTTCGTATAGGTAGGTACTTACAGTTTTGGTTCAGATGACAATACAATATTAAAGTACACTCAGCAAAAAAGCCTGTCATAATAAATGAAATTTTTACTAAAAACTTATTATTAACTTGCCATGTTAGTAAGTGGGGGACAAATCTTGCAAGCTTAATTTGACCCACATCCCAGTGTCCGATGAAGCTGAAATTTTGTATACAGGTTTGGTTTAGATGACAATACAATATTTAAGTACAGCCAGCAAAAAAGCTTGTCATAAAAATGAAATCTTTACAAAAAACTTATTTAAATTTATTATACCTATTTACTAAATAAAATAGGTTCTCAGTACCTACCTACGAAAGTATTTATCACTATAATTATTATGTAAAACGGGTATTACTTGTGTAATGTTAAGATTAATGTTGTTTGACGACCACCGTGGCCGGTTTTCAAGGTGCCGCCTATCTCTAGAAGTCCCGGGTTCGATTCCCGGTCGGTTATAACGAACTTTTCAATATTTCCTAGGATCTGGTTTACCTATGTAGTCGTAGTTGTTTCCAATTTCCGTAATACTAGTGCTCAAGCTACTATATTTTGCTATTGGAACAATGTATGTGATGGTGTCCAATATTTATATTTATACTAGCGGCCGCCCGTGGTTTCACCCGCGTGGTTCCCGTTCCCGTGGGAATATCAGGATAAAAAGTAGCCTATGTGTTATTCCAGGCTATAAACTATCTCTGTTACAAATTTCACCCAGATCCTTTCAGTAGTTTTTGCGTGAAAGAGTAACAAACATCCATACTCACAAACTTTCGCATCACGACATAGTATAAAACAAAGTCGCTTTCTCTGTCCCTATGTCCCTTTGTATGCTTAAATCTTTGAAACTACGCAACGGATTTTGATGCGTTTTTTTTAATAGATAGAGTGATTCAAGAGGAAGGTTTATATGTACTTTTTATTCCGATATTCCCACGGGAACGGGAACCACGCGGATGAAACCGCGGGCGGCCGCTAGTTTTTAATAAACTACACAACGTTATCCCGAGGGAATGTGATATTTTTCCGGGATAAGAATTAGTCTAAGTTACTCCTTAGTACAGTGAAAGTTCCGTCAAAATCGGTCCAGCCGTTTCAGAGATTAGGCGGAACAAACAGACAGACAGACAGCCAAAAATTTTAAAACATGTCATTTTGGTATATGTACCTTATATATAATCTTATGCATGTAGTAAAAAGCGGTTATTTTAATGTTACAAACAGACACTCCAATTTTATTTATTTGTATAGATGTATAGATTTTGTTTCACAATTTTATTTGACTGTCGATATAAGTATGTACCTATGGATATCTGCCTTTATTCGGCGCTGAATTCAAAATAAGCAAGGGTTGGCTAAATTAGGACCTACAATGGGAATACGTTGTGATGTGGTTGTGATTGATACAGGAAAAAGGTGAATTCAAAATAGTTCGTCTTTAGTTTTCACGCGTACACTGTTCATGGAAATAAAACAACTTATAGATTTACCTAAACGCTTACTTATTTAGGCTAATATTATAAATAGGAAAAATTTGATACTTCTTTTGTTTGTATGTTGTAATGGATGAAATCAAGAACTACTGGACCGATTTAAAAAAATCTTTCATCAGTAGAAAGCTGCATTAGTCCCGAGCAACATAGGCTATACTTTATCCATCTTTTACTGTGGGAACGGGAGCCACTAGTAAAATACTTATTTCTATAAGTATTTTGCGATTTTTAAGGTTTCTTGGATTTCTCCCATGTCTCAGCTTCTTTTCAGAGGTCGTGTTTGCGGTATTAATACTCGCGACCACTGCTCCATGTTTTATTAATATTTCACAATAAAGTAAAATAATTTGCATTTTTAACCGACTTCAAAAATTGAAAAGGAGGAGGTTATCTATTCGTCGCGTATATTTTTTTTTTATATGTATGTACACCGATTACTCGAAGACGGCTGAACCGATTGAAATGATTCAAACGTTATAACATCAGGTTTGTTCCCAAGTTGGTCCCATTTTTTGAAATTTTGAAATCGGTTCAGTAGTTTTCAGGGAATCTTGAAAATACTGTCGTTTTCGTTACCAGTTTATGTGAATTCATAACGTATCTTTAGGCATAACTCCTTTGTTTATAAACCGATTTAGATGATTCTTGTTTTGTTGAAAAGGGGATACCTTAAAAAGAGTGAAATAAAAATTATTTTAATAAAAAAATAAAACCGCCTGAAAAAATGACATCAGAAAGTAAGAAATAATCCCTCACCAAATAACGTACTTAAGTACTTTGAAGTCGGGCGGGTTTTAACAAAAACAACAAAAAATTGTAGGTACATGTTTCACGCCCGACTTCAAAGTACTTACGTTATTTGGTGAGGGATTATTTCTTACTTTTTGATGTCATTTTTTTGAAAGCGGTTTTATTTTTTTATTAAAATTATTTTTGAAAATGAAGTTTCTGAATAGGTAATTAAAAATAAAGTCTGTCTTCGAAGCTTCGTTACAGACATTTTTAACTAGGTTTTTATAACTAGACCCAATTAAAACACTCCGTAATGTATTTTCTAATTTAAACTTAAATTGCATACAGCTACGCTCCAAGTTACCCATCTAAGAAAACATCTAGCGATCGAAGTTGGTAGGATTGGAAATTTCAATTAAAGTGGCACACTTACTTTAAAGTACTAAGTAGAGACTGTTGGCTAAAGAAGTACAGTGTAAATAATAAATAAATAGGTATATAAAAATAGTTTCTACGCTCCGCTTTCATAAATCTTCTTCTTCTTCTCGATGTTGAAATTAGGTACTATATGCCTTACAGGCGCTACATAATATTTGCATGCTTAAATATAAGTAAATTTTGACGAACTTTCTTCATAACGAACACCATTTCTTGTACTCAAAATTATTGCAAATAAATATATCATTCATTCATTCATTCATTCATTCATTCATTCATTCTTTTTGGACAGTTTTTAGCTCAGTTTTTTGTGCAGACTCTGCTTCTTCAAGGCGTCTCGTAAGAATACAACGTGGGTGTGTTTAAAGGTGGTAAATTTTTAGAAATCTATACATATATGATTTGTCCTGAATGACTGACTGACAGATCAACGCATAGCCTAAACCGCTGATCGTAGAGACCTAAACTTGGAGGGCGTGTTCTTTGTATGACGTAGGTATCCAATACGAAAGGATCTTTCGAAATTCTAACCCTAAAGGGGTGAAAAACGGGGGTAAAGTTTGTATGGGACAACGTGATTCCTTGGTCTAATCTACTTCAAATTTTGCATAAACATTCTTTAACAGAATTGATGGACGACGTGTGTCGTATTTTATTAAAACTCATCGCCTAACAGAGTTAAAAAAGGGTAGAAAGTCATTTTAGGGGTGATTTGCATCGAAGTTGATATCATCTCTTGCTTTTGAGTTAATAATTACCTACATTTTATTCTGAGACATGTTTGAAAACTCAATCCGATTTTATTCAAAAATTCGTTGAACTCACCTAATCAAAAAACTAACTTACCTGGGGCAATGCAATAGGTCCTTTTTAAAATTTGAGTTGTTTGTTTAATAAATTTATAAACGCTAAAGTTTCAAGTGTGTGGCTCACGGCAAAACGGCTGAACGCATCTAGATTTTTGAACCCAGACCTATTTCCTTCAGCACATGTGCAAACATCTCGCAATTAGAGATAATGTCCTGAAAGCGTTGAGCGGAGACACGTAACAAATGAGAAAGTCACTAGTGAAAAATGTTGGTAACAAGGTGCTCGAGACATTACACATTTTTACTGGAGACATTTTTGTGACTAGCAGCTGCCTGCGGTTTGCCAATTTCCTGTTCCAGTTGTTCATCCTTCCTTCGATTTTTCGATGTTCGATTCCTTCGAGCAGTTTTTTGGATGTACACGTCTTGTCTTCGAGTGGTGATATGAGATCTTCCTCCTTGTCGCTCGGCCTCGCTACCCGTGCGTGATACGATAGCGTGTCCAGAGGCGGCCTATGACACTCTGTGTAGCGTCAATGGCGGCAGCCACAGCACGTTGCCTGGAACTAGCTTCCAACATTCCAAAAACGGTTCGTAACTTCCTTTCTCTTCCCTTGTCAAATGACACCGTCGCTTCATATCGTTGCAATTTTTTTCACTTCCAGTAAGCTCCAGTGCAGAAATTTGTACTGATTTTGTTAAATTGCTATTAACTACGCTCTTTTATAGGACTTCAGATTTACAGTTAAGTTTTCATATTTAAACAATGTGAAAAAGAAAATCACTAAAAGGAATCAATAATGATCCAAAAAGTTAAAATATTAATTCTCCTTCCACCAGTTAGTCCACATAATAGATCAGAATATTGTCTAGATAACAAAGAGTTAAAATTTGTTAGCCGTCTGCCCGGTGGCGGTCCTGCATAGCCAATACTCTGCAGGTGTATTCTGTAATTGACACTTGGTACCGTTAGCAAATTTGATTATTTAGAAACGGATTATTTTCACACTAATGAAACTTCAGGGGCGGCTTGTATGATTTATCAAAGGTATTTGGCCTGAGCGGTTGTGTAATGTAAGGCTAAACATATCAAATGTTGATTGACCACCGCAATCATATCTCATAAGTTACCTACTACAAATTGAGTTACCTTACTTCTTTTTGATTAATTTACAACCGCTCCCATACCTCCACCGCCGTGCACGCACCATAATAAAAAATAGTGGCTATCCATGATCAAACAAAAAAATTGAAATCATTCCCCGTTATAATATTAATGTATATATTAGTATAAATAAATAGATCACTGGTCAACCAATCGAACTAAGATAATATTCTATTAGCCTGTCGGAGGCCCGGGGCGGCAAGCCTGTGATCAGTTCACATTAGTTGCCCCCGCTTTCACTTATGAAGTTGGAGGCGAGGCGCTTGTTTTGAAATTTGATCAAGGGAACGTGGAGCCCTTTGGATGCCTGGGCCCAGGGTTTACCCTTAGCCCGCCACTGCCCATCCCCAAACTGACCATAATGAGAGTTTAACCACCGCAATCGTAGGCTAAACACGCACTTTTACACGTACAAATTGAGTTACCTTTTCTCTTTCAAATTAATTTTCAACCGACCGTACCTCCACAGTCGTCCACGCACCCGTAATAAAGATTAATCGATCACTGCGCGAGCAATCGAACTAATGTAAACCTAGCACACGCAGAGCAAACTTTACAGGTTCACCTTCAATACTACCATATTACCTAGGTCATAAAACGGATTTTGTTCTGCAATTGTCGAGTTTGATGTGTTGTCTGTGTACACATAAATTGCAATTTAAACTGCCTGAGGGAGATTGATGCGGGATCCTGTTTACTGTAAATAAGTTTAATGCTGAAATAAAATACGAAACGCAGTTTTATTAAAGTAAGTAGTTTTCGTGATGTGACCTCTGAAGTAGTGTAGGATATTTTAAGGGAGGTATAGATAGAAATAGAAATAGAAATAGTTTATTCAGCAAAAAGAACACACCATACATAGCTGAAACGGCCTCATCTCAGCTTTAACCACAGCTGAGGCTGCGGCGCTGGTTTTCAGATGCAGCCGTTTTGTTAGATGACGCTATTTTTAACCGACTTCTAAATCAAAAAGGAGGAGGTTCTCTATTCGTCTGTATGTATTTTTTTTTTTTTTTTTTTTTTTGTGTATGTCCACCGATTACTCGAAGACGGCTGAACCGATTGAAATGATTCAAACGTTATTACACTTCAAACTTCAAAGTACTTACGTTATTTATTTGGTGAGGAATTATTTCTTACTTTTTTGATGTGGTTTTATAGAAGGCGGTTTTATTTTTTTATAAAAATAATTTTTTTAAACATAATTTTAAAATTTTACCTACTCACTACGACTTATTCTACTATACATACAGACTGTTTTACCACTGTTAAAACTGTTATACAAATTTCAAATTACTTTAACTACCTACACATTCTTATTTTATTTGTTCCACACATTATCTCGATATAAAAAAGAAAGAAATGTTATTAATAAAAACAAAATCACAAATCAATCCCTTAATAAATTATGTTTTTTTTTTAAATATTACTTACACTGACACTGCCACGTTGCAAATTCAAGAAATAAACTTTAATTTTACTCTTAAAACTATATACTATATAGAAAGATCATGTCATTTCAAATCTAAAATCTCGGCTCTTGAATTTCAGGTCTACCTACCTCTGGAACCTATCGAGTTTTGAACCTAGAATCTTAAATTTCTCATTACATTTACTTATTCTTATTCATATTCAGGAATAGGACTCGAAATGTTTTTTCACACTTATGCTCTGAAATGTTAATATTATATTTGAGAAAAGAATGCAGTACGTGGCACTTTTCCGCGGTAAACATTCTAAATTTGAAAATCACTGCAGTAATGAATTTCAGTACTTACTTACTGCACTGCTTTTAGTGCAGTAAGTAAGTACTGAAATTCATTACTGCAGTGATTTTCTATGGTACTACCAACTTTTTTTCTTTATTTTTTCTTTAGTTATTCCTGTGTATAAAAACAGAAAAAGCAAAGGAACATTTGCACCATACAGCCACATTATTATTATATCATAATTAGGTTAACTTTTTTTTAAATACGGTGCGCACAGAGTATATTACTTCGTATTGTACCACAATACGAAGTAATAACGCTATGTACCCTTAGCACCATGAAGCTCGACTTAATATTGAGGTAACTGGAGAGTGCAGTACGAACAATTTTTTGTGACCACAAATTACACAGTGGCTGTCTTCCGTCTCACCTACACTTTAAAAAAATACGTATGGTCATAAGAGACAACTGACAGCCACTACATACTAAATGTCAAATTTGCTGGTGTTCACTTTTTTATTCAGGGTGAGAACTCCAGTTACCTCAGTATTAAGTCGAGCTTCATGCTTAGCACGAACATCAATCGAAAAAACAAAATGAGATTTATCATAGACAAAATATCCTTTACGAGTAATTTTGTATGGGAAATATATACAGCGCCATCTACCGCCCAGAAGCGGGTATTGAAGTTGCGCATTTTAGTAGCAAGTATTAAGTATCAATAGGCTGTATGACCGTTCCACTTGGCCTCACAAACCAATATTAAAAAAACGGCGGGAATGATTTTCAGCGGTTGATTTGATATCAATACAGTTTATTTTATTGTGTAATAAATTATCAAAATGAGTTCTGCCAATGAAACATATACAGACATTGTATGTACCTACTCCACCAAATTTGAGAGCAGAAGCAAAATGAATAACAGAAAACTTACTGCCAGCAAAATCAAAAGAAAGATGGTATATGAAAACCTACGATCTGATTTGGAAAAAAGGCGCATACGTTTTCGGAATCTGTGTTGTTGGCGTATTTTAATGATACATCATTAAAATAATATTATTATGGGCGATTTATACATAAGTGTGCCCGGGAAAACAATAACATTTACATTTAATAATTGCCCGAACATGTGTGATATAAATTTTAATAAATATTATTTAGTTAAACAGTTTTTTTTATTTCCTCGCATTTCTTGAGAAAAGCACTATACAAGCCTTGTACGGTAAGCAAATTACCTTGCCTCGAATGATTAAAGCCCTCGCCTGCGGCTCGTGCTTCAAACCATCCTCGACAATGTAATTTCTTACTTACCTGTCCTCGGCTGTAATGTTCTATAGCTCGTTTATCTACTGTCTCTCCTCAGTTTCGATTTGCTGCCACTCCACAAGAGCGTGGCGATCGGGACGGGACTAATTCAAATACTAGTACAATTCCTGGGTAATTGTCCGCTGAGAATGGATCGAGTCGAAGCCCCCGTCGATTGATTGTCTGACCGTACACTGTTTACTCCTAACCAGGATTACTATCTACCAGGATTTACAACTGAAATCATAACAGACTCTAGATAGGTCTACATACAAATGAATGTGTTTTGCATCAATTAGCTAGGTATATTTTGGAGGACGTTAATCATTTGAAATTTTACTTTTACGTTTAAACGTTCAGTTTCTAGCAATTTTGGATCTCGAATCTCGATTCTTGAATGTTGAGTCTTGAACCACGAATTTTCAGCGGTTTTGTCTAGAATCGCAAATTCTCATTTCCTTACATTTAGATTTAGTCCCATTCATCTAGGAATAGGACTGGGAATGTCTGCGCTCCTTTACCTTCATCTCCTCTCAGTTTTAATTTGCTGCCAGTCCACAAGCCCGGTGGCGGTCGGGACTGATTCAAATGATACTAGGTACAATTTCTCGTTAATTGTCCGCTGTGGATGGATTGAGTCGGAGCCCCTGTCGATTGATTGTCTGACCGTACACTGTTTGCTCGTAACCAGGATTACTATCTATAGATGGCTCAGGGAATTGAATGCAGTTGGCATTCAAAACTCTTGATATGTTATCTTATCTTCGGCTGACATGATATGTAGACCAACATACAAATAATTGTCTTTTGCATAAATGAAATCAAGTTTTATGGAGGATAAGCAATTGCAATTTTGTCGAGTACTTAATTTTGGATCTCGAATCCCGATTCTTGAACATCGAGTCATGAATAATTTCAAATCTTGAACTGATTATCTTGTATCTCAAATTCCCATTTATTTAGTCTTTTTAGCATTTCATTCTGGGAATGTCTTCGCTCGTTCACCTACATATCTCTCCTCAGTTTCAATTTGCTGCCAGTCCACAAGCCCGTGGCGGTCGGGTCTAATTCAAATGCTAGATGCTAGTACAATTCCTCGGTAATTGTCCGCTGCGAATAGATCGAGTGGAGCCCCCGTCGACTGTTTGTCTGACCGTACACTGTTTGCTCGGAACTAGGAATACTGACTATGCCTATCTGTAGATTATTGAGATGGGACAGGGAGACAAATTTAGACATAGCTCTTCATGGTAACAGAAATTGTCTCTTGGATGTTAAGCTATTGGTACCTCTACATTGTATGAGGTTAGACGTTAGAGGTTAAGGATTTTAATATAGGTTGAAATTCTAGCTATGTATTAATCGAACAGGTCGAATTCAGAATGTCTACTGTCCAACCGGAACTGTAGAAAATCATCTCGAATGTCCAATATCGAATCTCAGCCAGTCAAAGGTGCAAAAATGTCGTAAAGTAAAAAAAAACATAATACCATTTCATCTTGAAATCTTAAGTGTCAATTAGTTATACAAAACGAAAAGCAAAAGTAAAGTACCTTTGTAATGTAGGTGTAAGCTGCGAACTGTAGGTATTCATGTTCCGTAGTTGCAAACTGATTTGCTGTGTATTCTAAACTGTGTTCCGTAGTAACAAACTGATTTGCTGTAATACCTTGGAGTATTACTGGACATTAGCTTCCTTAGTGGTAGCAAAATTTTGGCCACGATTTGGCCGAGTAGTGCCTTTGTGCTTTGAGGGCATTTAACCACTTCATAATTGAGACAATCACATTGTTGTGTTCACAGTTTATGGGTGCGAGATGATTGGTAAAGGAAAGTTAATGTAATCTTTACGAAACTAACAACAATTTAATAAATATAAATATTGGACACCATCACATACATTGCTCCAATACCAAATTATGTAGCTTCATCATGTCAGCCGAACAGCGCCCACTGCTGGGCATAGGCCTCCCCTAAGGATTTCCACAACGATCGGTCCTGCGCTGCTAGCATCCAGCGGCTTCTCGCGACCTTGACCAGATCGTCGGTCCACCTTGTAGGGGGCCTGCCCACGGAACGTCGTCTGGCACTTATGTAGCTTGATCATTAGTATTAGGGAAATTAAAAACAACGACGGATATTACCACATACCTACACCCGAGGAAAATATTGAAAAGTTCGTTTTCAATATTTACCTGAAAGACTTGTATGTACAACTCGGGCGAGCTAACTTGTCACCTGCAAATTATACCCGTCTCTTTCACTCGATTCTGTCATGTCTGGAGAGTGACAGAGATGGGTATAACCTGCAGGTGTCAAGTTAGCTCGCCCGAGTTGTATGTATATAATGAATAAACTCAAAAACTACTGTATCTATTTCAAAAATTCTTTCACTTTCAGAATGCTACATTATCCCTGATTAACATAGGTTATACTTTATCCCGATATTTCCACGGGAACGGGTACAATGCGGGTAAAACCGCGAGGATCCGCTAGTATAAACATAAAGCCAGTTTCCAACGGGGCGCGATGCCAAGATTAAGACCTTTATTGATAAAATAATTCCTAGCGCGACTTGAATGAAAGTCTCCATTGTTCAGCTAGTGATAGTTTTCAACTAACTTTATCCGATACACTGAAAAGCGGGACTTTAAAGGTTCCGAACTTGGCTGATAAGAGCTTAGCAACAATGTCTTGTTATCGCCAAGTTAGAAATTTGATTTATAACTTAGTCACCGAAAACCCATGTAATATTCTCCTTTTACGTACTTACCTATATACCTAATGATCCTCAACTTTAGGTACCGACACTTTGCGGTTGCGGTTTTGACTATAATAGAAGGAACTGCTTAATAAAGTATGTTACTGGGAATGCCCAGTGGTCGACAAGTGGAACATTAACCCTACTTCAGAATACTGGGGGCTTAGACAAAGTAACATCGTTATGTGGCGAAACGACAATCGCTATCGCTATCGTCTTTATGCTCCAATCAACTTGCGGCAAGACCACGTGATTTAGCGCAGCTTATACCAATCCGCCAATCCTATACCTTGAATTTCTTTCGAACTTCGTTATCGCTTCGCTATCGCTATCGCTATGTTACTTTGTCTAAGCCCCCTGATATTCTGATGTCTACTATCTTATTCTCCTTGAGATATCGTTATAGTCAAAGTCAAGTAACGTATGCAATTAAGACCACCCCTCTGATTCACAAACCGTTGGAAACTCTCGACAACGGAATGTGTGCACTGTCTCTGTCAGTCACTATAGAAGAGACAAAGCACAGAATTCGAATTCGATTCCGTTTCCGACAGTTTGTGAATCAGCAACAGAGACTGAAAGGGGGTCTTAAAAATTCGAAGTGGGACTACTAGGGCATATGGGGTATCATGAAAGAGCGCTACTTGCACATTCTAATTTTTTAAAAATTTTTTTGGTCGAATAGTTTTCGAATTTTGATGACAAATGTAAGAAAAATATCGCCCCCCTCCGTTAGGTATCTCCGGAATAGAAGCAACTCGCTCTTACCGGTTTTTTTTAAATTAAACAATCACCCGTTTTTTATAATTTTTTTTCGATATAATTTTAATCTGTGCTAAATGCATAAGGTTGGCATAACGGCCAATACTATTAAACCAAAAATTACCATACCATTCCTGCAAATAAATACGCACAAAAGATTACTCAGCTCTTTCTAAATATAATATACAAATTACAAACGTAACATTAATAACCTGCACGATACGAGCATAATTAGCGTAATTATATTACCCACTGTCCTAAATTAATAATATACGCCTTTTGAGGGTTTAATCCTCGCAATATGACCGCCAGGACCCACAGCTGGCCGTCTCGCGTTTATTCTGGATTAGAGACCTACGTCCATCTTGAGTAATGAACAAACAAATTAAAAAGTTTATACGTTTATTATTACCATACTAAAATATAGGTATAATCTGTGCACTTTTTAATTAAGAAATATGTTATATTATAATATCTTTGGAAATATGTGTTTCAGGCTGAAACACATATTTCCAAAGATATTATACTTTCAGCTTGTCCCAGTTGTGATTGATTTTTCCTAGAAGTAATTTGTTACCTAAGTCTTAATGGTGCTTCCATACTGCTGTTAGAAAATGTTTACAAATAAATTTTAAGTTAAAATTTAATTTTCATGACAAGCTTTTTTGCTGACTGTACTTTAATATTGGTTTGTCATCCAAACCAAACCTGTATACAAAATTTCAGCTCCATCGGACACTGGGAAGTGGGTCAAATTAAGCTTGCAAGATTTGTCCCCTACTAACTAACTAACTAACATGGCAAGTTAATAAAAAGCTTGTAACATTTCCTAGCAATAAAACAGTTTACGTCCAATGTTACATTCCGTTAGGAATTGTTAGATGTTTTCAGTGCTGCCATACTTTTTGTTAAGAAACGTTTACTATACCATTTAGTAACATTGTGATCAACAGGGGGCCGATTCTCAGGCAATCGAGAAAAGTTCACTTTTAGAAGCTCGAAATTCAAATATAACACAGTTTGTGTATTGTCCGAATTTCACAATCGAAAAAGTTCGATCGAAAAGCAGTCGAACTCTACGAGTATGTTCGTATACGAACTTAGCTGTCAAAATGAATTTGTTGACATGTGGGACAGTTTAGTTTGTTTGAAACGTACTAACTTTATTCTTTATTCTTTATTAACAAATTGCGTTACATGTTACTTAGTAGCTAAACAAAACATGCAAGCACCAATTTTCACATGCACCTCGAAAGGCACTGCAACGAACAGGAGAGGGGCAGACATTTAAAAAAAAAATTCCTCAAAATATTCCTTAATGGAATAGTAAGCCTTTTCTACTAGCAGTTTTTTTAAGGAGCGAATGAACATGCTAATTTTCGTTTCAGCCTTTAAATACTCCGGCAACTTATTAAAGATTTTAATTGACATCGGGTAGGGACCTGGGGCCCGATTCTCAGGCATTCGAACTTTTTCAGTGTGGTAAATTCGTATACGAACATTTTGTTTGTGGTTCTATGGAAAAGTTAGAACGTTTCAAACAAACTAAGCTGTCCCACATGTCAACAAATTCATTTTGACAGCTAAGTTCGTATACGAACATCTATTGGTCTGTACCACTCGTTGAGTTCGACTGGTTTTCGATCGAACTTTTTCGATTGTGAAATTCTGACAATACAAAAACTGTGTTATATTTGAATTTCGAGCTTATAAATGTGAACTTTTCTCGATTGCGTGAGAATCAGCCCCCTGAACTGTGCAATGCTAATTTGGATCTTATTTGTGACAAATTATTTTTGTAGCGAGGCATGTTGTGCCGCGGCGCATCTATTATTTTTGTGTAAAAATTTGGGTGATTTTTGACCAATTTACACATTTCGAATATATATAAGCACGGTAATGTAAGTATACTAAGGTTCCGAAAATGAGGCTTGCAGCTCTCTCTTTGTCCAATATTGGCAAGTATACGGATGCATTTTTTTTGCAAAATAAAAAGTTCATGTGCATCCACACTGTTACCCCATAGTATAACGCCGTAGTTTAACCACGCTTGTGCGTTGGCATGGTAGGCTGTAACTGCCGTTTTTAAATTTGTAATTTTTTTTAGTCCCCTTAAAGCGTATATAAATTGTGATAATTTTGACTTATTTTTTTGGATATGCGATTTAAAATTTACATTTGAATCAATAATTCAATAGAAACCACAAACAAAATGTTCGACATACGAATTACCACACTGAAAAAGTTCGAATGGCTGAGAATCGGGCCCAATGACGTTTTATTAATAGACACGTTACACTCGAATAAATTGCATTTTAAAATAGCGAATTTCTTTTTCACGACGTTCTACACGTTAAAAGAAACAAAAAACAAGCACAAGTTCTGAAAATATATTTATCTCTTCCTAACATCAGGCATTTCCGCATATCTATCTCTTTTTCACCAAAATATATTAGTCAGAGACATATATACACAAACCCCCCACTGTCAAAAAGAGATTAACAATTATTGCAAGCACAGAGTTTTCTGTCTCTTTCATGCGTTCACAAAACTTTACAAGCTTACTCGCTCATTCATGTCGAACTGGCAACGTGCTGGCAACAGCGCAAAAGTCATCACTAATTATTTAATTTTTAATTTAAATTTATAATTTCAATAATTACGTATGAAATGAATCAATTTTCTTGTGTTGTTAAAGATCCGGCATAGTTTTTGCAACTTCTCTAAACACAGGAAGGCATTAAGTTTATTATTTGAGGCGTAATCGAAAAATTGTTACAGCGCGTTGACACGACAAGGGTCTGTGTGTGACTGTGTGAACTTCGGGCAATTACCTTACTTTTTCGTCGCCACTTTTTAGTTCAGATAACGTATCTACATATAAAACATCATTGATCGGGCCCCTGATTGTTAGCAAATGTTTTTAAAACGTTTTCTGACAACAGTGTTGAAGCACCATAAAATAAAAGTTAAAGCGCCCCTAAAGGGTCCCACAGACTATCAGTCCGCCAGCAAGCAACGGCCTGTCAGTTGGCCGCAAGCTGCCATGATAATTGATTTTTACAAGCTTTTAACTTGCCATGTTAGTTAGTTAGTTAGTATGTTAGTTAGTGGGGGACAAATCTTGCAAGCTTAATTTGACCCACTTCCCAGTGTCTGATGGAGCTGAAATTTTGTATACAGGTTTGGTTCAGATGAGAATACAATATTAAAGTACAGTCAGCAAAAAAGCTTGTGATAAAATTAACGCTGACTATACAGCGTGTAAGAAGTATTGGATAAATTCGACGCTTCTCGTAACGACTCCGTAGCTCAGTGGTTAGAGCAGTCGCCCGGAAAGCGAAAGGTCGTGGGTTCGAGTCCCATCGGAGCTAGTTGTGAGACGGGTAGATTTTTCTAAATACTTCATTTTCCATTTTTCAGTCATAAAAATTGCATTGTGAATGCAAAAAACTAAAAATTAAAATAAGTTGCAATAGTAATTTCATCTTTAGCGATTGCCAAATACCTGGAAAGGTATTTCTTTCGCGTGTGAGGGTAGTAATATCTCCACATTGATGAAATTAACGCTGACTATACAGCGTGTAAGAAGTATTGGATAAATTCGACGCTTCTCGTAACGACTCCGTAGCTCAGTGGTTAGAGCAGTCGCCCGGAAAGCGAAAGGTCGTGGGTTCGAGTCCCATCGGAGCTAGTTGTGAGACGGGTAGATTTTTCTAAATACTTCATTTTCCATTTTTCAGTCATAAAAATTGCATTGTGAATGCAAAAAACTAAAAATTAAAATAAGTTGCAATAGTAATTTCATCTTTAGCGATTGCCAAATACCTGGAAAGGTATTTCTTTCGCGTGTGAGGGTAGTAATATCTCCACATTGATGAAATTAACGCTGACTATACAGCGTGTAAGAAGTATTGGATAAATTCGACGCTTCTCGTAACGACTCCGTAGCTCAGTGGTTAGAGCAGTCGCCCGGAATGCGAAAGGTCGTGGGTTCGAGTCCCATCGGAGCTAGTTGTGAGACGGTTCGATTTTTTCTAAATACTTCATTTTCCATTTTTCAGTCATAAAAATTGCATTGTGAATGCAAAAAACTAAAAATTAAAATAAGCTTGTGATAATTTTTTTTTTACTAAAAACTTCTTGTATTCAACACCACGTTAAGGTGGAGACAAACTGATCCCACGTACGCAACGTATGCAACGCATTATGACATCTAGACCATTGAATTTGTATGACTAGAAACACACTTATCATTCGCAACGCAACGTACAACGTCTATTGTCTAAAACTTACAAAACAAAAGTTCTGTCTCGTCCAGCGGATGGTGTAAAGTGTAATGGTGTAAAAGTTATCTCTTTCAAATGAAACGTTTCAATTAAAAACCTTTTCAGTTGAATACAGACTAATCAGTCGAATTAAGCGAGTACTGTTCAGCTGTCAAATAAAATTTGAAAATTGAAAAAGGAACGGCCGCCGCCGCCATTACAAATTCAAACGAGGTGTCCGTACTTTAATTGGCCACAATTCATTTGCGCGGGAAACGCCTTTATTTTACGCCATTTTGATTTTATTATTAATACACGAGAGGATTTAGATTGGTTGAGTCGTGGATGGAATGTAAAATTAAGATACTGGTGATACTGATTACTGAGACGAAAAATTAATTATCACTCTCTACTCAAACCTTTGACAAAGTCTATGATATTAAAAGACCATTTCCATTATGAGTGTTTTAAAGTTATCGTGTAGGTAAAGTTTGAAAAAACATGTGTTTAAAAGGCGAGTTTTAATCCTACTAATCCTACTAATATTATAAATGTGAAAGTTTAGATGTTTGGATGTTTAGATGTTTGGATGTATTTGTATGTTTGTTACTCAATCACGCCAAAACGGACGACTAACGGATATTAGCGGTGCAGCTAATATGAAATATATCTACTGTGATTTCAGTTGTATACATTTCAATTTCCATAACCCCATTTTCGAATGCCGTCCGGGACAACCGATTCGAGCCGGTTGGTCTGAATCGTACCTAAGCAGGGAAATATTTATTTTTCTTGTTAGGTTTTGCATAAATACTCCACAACTTCGAATACAAAAACTTAAACAAATATGTCAAAAAAATTATGAAAATAATAAATTTGACATCAAACGTCAGTACCAAACATGGCGTCAGACAAAAATAACGCATTATAAATTCATATTACTACAAAAAAATCTCCGTACAAACCATTTTCCCTCAAAGACAGTAAAAGAAGCAGAAATTCGTCTTAACAAAATGGGCAAATTGCAAGCAGCGAGTCTTTACACGGACTCTGAAACGGAGGACACTTCTAGTTCCGTTGAGAATGTGAAAAAAAAGAAGAGATTTTCGTGAGTACAAACATGTGAAAGTTTTAGATGTTTCGATGTTTGTTGCTCAACCACGCCAAAACGGCAGAACGGATTTGGCTGAAATTTGGGACACAGATAATTTGTAGCTTGGAGAGGAACATAGGCTTACTTTTTATCCCGGAAAGATATCACATTCCCGCGGGATAACGTCGTGTAGTCCACGCGGGCGAAGCCGCGGGCGGAAAGCTAGTAAACAATAAAAAGTAATATCGTATGCAAATTCATTTCATCCACAAAGGTATTTATCGTCGCTCCCAACTTCAGCCAAGCTAGTTTTGTATTTAGTAATTTTATTAAAATATAAATTGGAAGCATTCTACTATATTTTAACCCTGATGAGCCTTAGAACCCGTGGCGCTCGGCCTGTAATTGTTGTGGTAAAGCAACTTTCGCAATGGTCGGTCACGGTTTCCAAAAACTTATTATCTCTAGCTCCTCCGTGCTTCGGGAGAGGGGGAATTTCCAAAATTCCGCTCTTACTGCTCCCCTACACCCCAAGAAACATACCTACATGCCAAGTTTCAGCTTCTTGCGCCCAGTAGTTTCGGCTCTGCGTTGTCTGTCAAAAAGCTAAATAAATAGATGTTAAAAAAAACCACGAGCCCTATAAGTAGCTTTCAGGCGGGATTTCAAGCTACATATAGGGCTCGTGGTTTTTTACTATCACATTTTTCCTATACGTACAAAAATTGCATTGTGAATGCATAAAAATAATTTAAAATCTTAAATAGATGTTTTTTCTTTCGTGAGTTCGTGGTTGGCCCCGTAGTAAAAGTTGTTCATATTGATAGACACTATCATCCCAATTTAGTGATGATGTATATAGATTTATGGAAAGCCTGTGTCTCAGCAGTGGGAATATCTGGTTTGGCACTCCTCCTTTGGAGTCATTTTTTACGTGTTAATTATTTGACTTTGAGCAAGCTTTTAACGTGTTACTAATAAATTACGAAGGACCTTTTGTACTTACTGTTTCATTCTTAAGATAAATGAATTTCATATTAATATGTTCTTCCGTTTAAGGAGTGGTAGATCCTCGTCGTCCGAAGCTCCAAGCGCGCATGGGCTACGGTAGCTGTCTTGTTATTTTGCCTGATACATTACTTTTTATTTAGTAGAAAGTGCAGGTGAGAAGTGTTGAACAAACAAGCTTAATAACAGTGAAAAATACTTGATTTGCTTTCCTTTGCAGTCACTCTTTTACTTTTATATCACAATTATTTAAAAATTAATGAGGAATTTTCCAAAAGGTATCGTAAGCTTATTTCAAATAGGTGCAAGAGATGGCGCTAGCGAAATTTTCTTTTTTTTTTATAACAATACCTTGGAAGTTTGTCAGCCTACGCAAAACAAAATAAAATTTTAAAATGTAAATAAATATGTAAATAATCTTGTTGTATAAGGTTTTATTTCTAAATTACTACTTTTAGGATATGACTTAAAGTTCAACCGTAGGTTTTTATCCATACTTCGCTATTTTTGTTGTACCTATAAAAATGTACAATAACTGTCAAGTTGAAAAGTTTGTTCAAGTTTGTTTTTGCATCTAGAGAATGAAAATTTAGTACATAGGTACTAACTTCTTAATTAATTTGAGCTATTAGTTTCAACTTTTTCATGAAAATGCCACTTTTTCCACATTTTCTTTTCTTTCTGACATTAACAGTTATTTAAATTAAAATATAATCAAAATCAGGTAAAATAAGAAAAAACGATAACTCATTAATATATATACGCAACAAAATTCGTGAAACAATACATTCAACTTTCCCGTAAACTGGGGAACGCAAAAAAACATACCATATAGTGTGCCAATCTTTTCTGTTCCGGTGATTCTCTTTGGAACTAAAACAGTTTTCATACGACAGTCCATTTTGACAGGTAATTTCGTATTGCAAGTGGCTCCTCTGTCACGACTGTCACCGGAACAGAAAAGCTTGTGGCACTATACATGAAAATTAAGAAAAAAAAAGAAAAGTGGTCGCAGCGACATCTATTGAGCATTATAGAACCTACTGGAAAACTTCTCATTGCAGGCTATGACATCGGTTACATGCTAATTCTGGCGTCAGTTCAGTCCATCATTCTGGTCAGAATGACGAGAGAATTATCGTGTAACCATTCAGACTGACAGACCACATTAAAGTACTTACACCTTTTTTAACCGACTTCTAAATCAAAAAGGAGGAGGTTCTCTATTCGTCTGTATGTATGTTTTTTTTTTTTTTTTATTTTTTTATTATGTATGTCCACCGATTACTCGAAAACGGCTGAACCGATTGAAATGGTTCAAACGTTATTACATCAGGTTGGTTTCCAAATTGGTCCCATTTTTTGAAATTTTGAAATCGGTTCAGTAGTTTTTAGGAAATCTTGAAAATACTGTCGTTTTCGTTACCACGTTATGTGAATTTAATACGTATCTTTAGGCATAACTCCTTTGTTTATAAACCGATTTAGATGATTCTTGTTTTGTTAAAAAGGGGATACCTCAAGGTATTTTAACCGACTTCGAAAAAGGAGGTTTTGAGTTTGATCACATACCTATTTACCAGAAAACACGTAAATTGCCTGCACGATGCACTAAAAAGAGTGAAATAAAAATTATTTTTATAAAAAAATAAAACCGCCTTCAAAAAAACCACATCAAAAAAGTAAGAAATAATTCCTCACCAAATAAATAACGTAAGTACTTTGAAGTCGGGCGGGTTTTAACAAAAACAACAAGAAATTGTACATGTTTCACGCCCGACTTCAAAGTACTTACGTTATTTATTTGGTGAGGAATTATTTCTTACTTTTTTGATGTGGTTTTTTTGAAGGCGGTTTTATTTTTTTATAAAAATAATTCATGAATATGTACCACAAAAATATTAAGAAAATCCTCTGTGGTCATGCCAGGAATCATCACACAACAGCTGTAGTGTAGCACAGTTACAGCAATTCATCTATACTATTATTAAAAAGAGGAAAGATTTGATTGTTTGTTTGTTTGCATCGAATAGGCTCCGAAACTACTCGAGCGATTTAGAAAATTCTTTGACTAGAAAGCTACATTCTTCCCGAGTGACATAGGCTAAACTTTATCCCGATATTTCCACGGGAACGGGTACTACGCGGGTCAAACCGCGAGGATAGGCAAGTATTTCATAATGAAGAAAAATACAATTTATTTAACAAGTTTGCTATTGCATTCACTACTCACTTGCACTAGCTACTTTACACTCTTTAATTTCCTAAAAATTACATTCTTTCATTTACGTGATCCGTATGTTTCAGCATCCTAAAGTGTTCAAACGGCAACATGAAGAAGAAGAAATGCAAGCTGCATACCAAGTCAGAGCCGGATGACTCGGACTATCGCAGCCGCAGCAGCAGCCGCAGCAGCCACCGCTTCGTGTACAAGCTGCATGGTATCCTCAAGAACGACAACAAGGAAAAGGAGAAGGATTGTTAGTAAACGAAAAGAAACAACATGATTCAAATTTTTGGCAACTCGGAACATTGCGCGAGACGATGTAACAGGTAGGAGAGGCGAGGTTGCGGCTGCTTATAGCGGCTAACGGCAACATGAAGAAGAAGCAATGCAAGCTGCATACCAAGTCAGAGCCGGATGACCCGGACTACCGCAGCCGCAGCAGCAGCCGCAGCAGCCACCGCTTCGTCTACAAGCTGCACGGCATCCTCTAGAACGACAACAAGGAAAAGGAGAAGGATTGTTAGTAAACGATTTAGATGATTCAAATTTTTGGCATCTCTTAACATTGCGCGAGAGGATGTAACAAGGAGGAGAGGTGAGGTTGCGGGGTAGGTTATTGCTTATAGCGGCTAACATCTCGACGGTCAATAAGATTTAAAAGTATTGTAGTATGGCGGGTTCATACCACCATGCCAGAGCCCGACGACTGTGTGTGACTACCGCAGCCGCAGCAACAGCGCGCAGCTTCGTGTACAACTTAAATCGTTTAAATCACCTTACGCCATCGTTTCGCAAAGCTTACGGCGAGAGACCTTGTAAGTAAATATTTAGAATCCTTATGGTGAGTTCATAATATGAGTTCATACTACTATGTTGGGGACAACGATTCGGACTACCGCAGCCGCAGCAGCCACCGCTTCGTATACAAGCTGCTCAGCATCCTCAAGAACGACGACAAGGAAAAGGAGAAGGATTGTTACTAACGTAAACGATTTAGATTAAGCACAACATGATTAAAATTTTTGGCATCTCGGAACATTGCCCGATACGATGTAACAGGTAGGAGAGATCGCCCCCTCCCCCGGTTGTCTTGGGAGATGGCCCCGCTTGCTCGGCCATCTCTCACCGCGTAAGGGCCTGGAAAGCCAGGCCGGCCGTCGAGTCGTCGGAGGAGCTTGGACCCTCCACATTACGACTTCTAACGAGCGACATCGCGGTGAGAGTAAGTAGTGATGGGTTTAGTGGGTATTCCCTCTCCCTGCCACCCCATCTAGTCCTTGCGACTGGATGGAGGGTCGCATGCGTCGTGGTGGTGGTGCCTCTGTGGTCTTGTGGTTTACAGCACCGATTTCAGACCAACAGGTCCCGGGTTCGATTTCCAGTGGGAGTACATGTTTGGTTGGTGGGAGGGCTTGTTCTTAGTCCGCCTGGCTAGCTACCACCATCTTATCTAATTCTGATACCATAATAATGATGTTTTCAGCATTATTGTGTTCCGGCAGTTAGTGATAAAATAGCTATTTCCTCAGTGATTAAGGATTCCGGGAAAAGTGCGCTTCCACCTTCAGCCTTATCACCACTTGACATCAGGTGTGTTGAAGGCTATGTGCTACCCCGTAGGGGATAAAAAAGACACTCAAATCACATCAGAGCTCTCTGGTAGATTTATTATGTATCATATCCTTATCTACCCATCATCATAATCATTTCAGCCGTACGACGCCCACTGCTTGGCATAGGGCTATAAGCGACATATTGCTCCCTTGCAATAAGGACATTAAAAATGATCTGCAAATTTGGTTATAGTTTCAAGAGTCTATACAATTTTCTTCACTGTTCCAGACGGCTCGACGGACGAAGATGATGAGGATACCCCGAGAATACTGCAGTCTCGAGATCGTTGCCTGGTGGGACGCGTGCCCCGGCCGGCGGGCGCCAAGCCCGGCAGGGGGGGAGGGCTGTCCATCATCATCAGGAAGAACTGTATTGTGAGTGAGATAAAGCAGTTTTTGTTTCTTGATTATCCCTGCAACAGGCAGGAGTTGGCATGCAATTTAGCAAGCTTCCGCAAGTGCCAGTCATAGGCTGGGTGTCCAAAAATTGGGCTCAAAAGACGAGTAAAGAGGTAAGACCCATCATTTTATGCATCAACAATCCTCATTTCAATTTTAATTTTCGCGAATAAAAGTAATTATATAGCTTTTGTCCAATGTTTATGCACAAAGTTCTATATTATTAACAAAATTAAAAGTATAATATATACTATGAAGGCAAATTCCAAATTATTTCAAAGCAAAGTACACCTGCAACCTTCAAGCTATCTAAAGCCACGTCACAAAAACCTCGCCTAATCTACCCTATAAAACTCGCGTTTGCCGCCGCATGGCGCGAATATAGAGGCACATTATCTCGCAGGTATACGTTACTATCGAGTGTTGCTACATTTTTCTATTAGCAGCGACATACGGCTAGGATAACGGCGAGATTTAAACTTATACCACGGTTTTGTGCAAGGGACGTGGAATGACAGAGTAACTTTCTCGAAGTTGAGCATTGAAAGTCGCAGATTTTTGTTAAAGTAAAAATAGTGTTGGTGGTACTTTGGCGTATTGAAAAATTCTTCGGTTTTGTTGAAAGAATATTTTCTTGATTTTTCTAAAGAAATACTATACAATAAAGATGCGGGATAAACTTAAGTTTGCCTCACAAACTAAATAACAAAATATGCAGGTTTGTTAGGAAAATATGACTTACTATTATTAAAGGCAAAATAATTTTATTGTACTCGTATGCGTCTTCCTTTTATCCACAAATATTTTATTTTATCCCGGGTTTCGGCACCAAAATGCTCACTCGAATCGAACTCAATTCGAAGCGTTTGTAAAATAAAACCCAAATTTCACTGCCTGCTAACATATTAAAGTACGAAATTCTGAAAACAAAAATAGTCGTTACTTTCGAGATAAGTTTTTTCTATGTAAATAATCAAATTATCATGGTTATTACATTATCAAAAGTTGCTCGATACGGTCTTAATCCTAATGTAACGCAATATTAAACAAAATATATTTTTCTAATATTATTGAAGTTGTTTTACTTTAACCCCTAATATTTCATTTACCATAGAAAGACAGTAGTTTACAAACTTTGCAAGTACGACTTTTAGTATTGACCCCTTACAGTTTACAAGAAACGTAAATTTCATCCCCTAAAATCTCCCGAGGGTATGAGCTCACATGTTTACAATACCCTCTACGTTTAGAGGCAATAAAAAGAGAACCTGGAAAGGTAGCGACCTCAGTGATTTAAACTGTTGGTCGTTTAAAGCTGTACTTATGGCAAAAAATAAAAGGCAGTTTATGGTGAGACCTATTTTTTACGAGAGAACTGTGGAACAAAGTGAATGAAGTAAAAACTATCTCACATTGTAGTCTTCTCGCTTGCACTTACAGAAACGATAGACAAAGATAAAAATGCAGTTTAAACGCTAAATACGTGTACTTGGAAGAGTTTTATAAAAACACTATTCATTGTTGCGTTTCCATATTAAACGTTTCAACTTCGAATATTTTTTTTTTTAATTAAAATGAGTAAAGAAACAATACTTTTTTGTACTTATGTGTAAACTATGTTTGAACTTTTACACTTTTTCTTTTTTTAGCTCTAAACGAGTTCCTAAATATCGCTAAAAGAGCATGTCCAGTTGTAAGGTACCTAGCATAATTAATCGTTTAAGCACTCTTAAATTCGACTGAAACATTTATTTCTCTGCATATCAACTGTTACACAAACAATATAATCGTACTTTTGTTTTGTTCTCAGATTATTTTCACATTTACTTAATGAGGTTTTACTCGTTTCTTTCCTCCGAAGTGATAGCGACTATTACGTGGACCGGTCCGGCCGATCATAATCGTTCAGGCGGCCCCCGGAGGCTCCGGCGCGGACGGGCCGTACATGTTGATTCCTCGATTTATACATTATGGAGGGTTGAAGGCTTTGTAAGTCAATGGCTGGCTTATGGAGGCAGCTGGGGCTATTGATATGTTGAGCCTTTTGTGTGTTATTTAAATAATATTCCCATCTGTAGATCTGAAATATGACAAAAGTTCTAACCACCATCTGTTTTGTTAAGGATATTGCATAGGTAAAAAAAATATCGTCGATGGCCGTTGCTTACACAAGCGAGGGGGTGCTGGGATCGGTAAGACTCCGGCCGCGGCACTCTCGTAGACTGAGAAATACGCGTAGACGCGGCATGCAGCGCGCATTCTATTTACATCTAAAATATCACCTATGTGCGCTTTTACTAAGGAAATTATATTATGTAGAATACAAGAAGAATTATTATGAATATTTATTGTAAACGTCGGTTTGTTGGAAGAGTAGATCTTAGATATTATTCGTATGTAGTAAAAAAAGCTTTTTTTAACAAAGATAGTCACTTCAAACGATTTTTCAAAATGCAGAACACAGCAGCAGCTATTTATATTTATTTTCTATCTCTAGATCATTTCGATAATATATCCATTATCGAAATGATCGTCGCAGGCAAAACTACAACATTTGCTACAAATTACACTGAAAAAAATAAATAATGTATACTGCTCTAACCAGTAGATACATTTTCAGATTTATTCCAATC
Source organism: Crambus lathoniellus (assembly GCA_949710035.1). Lineage (NCBI taxonomy): Eukaryota > Metazoa > Arthropoda > Insecta > Lepidoptera > Crambidae > Crambus > Crambus lathoniellus. Next base: position 6,898,995 of record OX453313.1, read on the forward strand.
AAATTAATAAAACTTATAATTTAATATGAAAAAATATAAATAACTCATACTAGCCAATCATCTAATACTTTTTTACAAAATAAATCTACTTAGTTAATCAATATTTAAATAAGTATACCATTTATATAAAATCACGCTATCAATCTATAATATAAATTAGTATATAAAAATATTGTTTAAGTACATACATACATATTATTCCAATACCGAAAATGATAATATAGAATAATACAATAACTTATGTCATTGAAAATTGGAAGCAACGATCACATACACCCAGATACAAGAAAATATCTAAAAGTTAGTTTTCGACATTTACCCGTCCGAGAATCGAACCCGGGACCTCAGAGATAGTGGCACCTAGAAAACCGGTGCGTACACCAATCGGCCACGGAGATCGTCGAATTTGTTTAAACAAAATGCAGCGCAACTGAAATAATTGATACTTTGTTTACTTATGTAAACTTGCCACGTAAGGTTATAATAAATCAGCCACTTTAAAAAATCTTTTTTCATTACTCATTTTAAAATATCTTTATTTTTCACTGTCACTATTTTTCGCCATGTACGCATCATATCCCTTGTGCTCTAAAAATGGGTAAAAAGCGTAAAAACTTGCCTAACGTCAGGTTTTTTTTTCTGTTTAAATATTATGCGATATGCTGAAATATTTGTACTAATTAAAAATTAATACCGAAGCGACAGCAACACAACTATATGTTAAAATTTTGTCATATTCATTAACATGAATCTCAAGACAATTTTGTGGTATGTGTGACATGACAACCAAAGGCGACAGCAAAAAAGACAATAATGGGTGCATCCATTGCATTGTAAAGTGATTGACTGATATTCGGAAAATTCTAAACAGTTAAACAATGTTTATTAAATTAGTCGCGTGAATTGAGTAAACTCACAAAGGTAGTTTTATAATGTGGTTGGTTATAGTACTTGAATAAAATTTTGTGTGAATAGATTCACCTAGAAGATGCCAATTCACTTGCGACTTTAAGAGGTTTGGGTTGTAGGTACTCGGGCAAACAGAAGCCGGCAGGGTATTCCAGGCATGATGAAGGAGTACTTAATTCTCTGAGCGTGAGTTTAAAGGAGAGGGCGGAATGAGGTTATGCAACTCAGATGCACACTCGTTAAAGCATATCTGACAAGTGACTCAGGGGATGAAACTCATAGCTGAAGTCCCCCATCGACAGTATGGGAGTGCTTATTCGCCAGGCCAGATAAAGAGGTACGCACTGTGTATCATACTAACACCAGTAACATAGAGATCCTTACTACCGAACTTAGTAACTGTACGGTCACTTCAGTCTACAAACCTCCCAATGCACCGTATTACTTCAGCTGTCCGCCGAACTTTAACGCCCATCCGGTTAGATTCGTCCTTGGTAATTTTAATAGCCATAGCGAGAACTGGGGATACAGAACCAGTGATGACAACGGAGTGAAGGTTGAAGAATGGGTTGATGGACACATACCTACTATCTTTGATCTATGATCCAAAACTTCCGTCATCATTCAACAGCGGTCGCTGGAAAAGGGGTTAAAACCCTGATCTAATCTTTGCCAGTGATCACATAGATCACTAGTGCGTGAAGACAGTAAGTGGTGCAATACGGAGGACCCAATTATGTGCTAGGCCTTTTTTTTTTTTTTTTTTTTTTTTTTTTTTTTTTCCTAGTACCTCCAACATAATCGGAGTCTATTTTAGCTGTTTACTCTTCCATACCAGTTCTCGCGTGTTTTCCTCTCGCACTTTCATTCTGCATACTACTCTTTCATCCATCGTCTTTTATTCTTTAACGGGCTGGGTACTGCCCGCCTATTGTAAGCTTTATTTGTATCTTATTTATTTATTTCTTGCTGTTTATTACAGTACTAAGGGGCAATGACTGTGCATCGGTTTTAATCATTTTATTTACAATGTGAGGAACTTATATTATTATTACTTATTTCTATTATTTATTCGATTACAATGTTTTCTTAGGCTACTTCTACATATTTCTATTGTTACCACATTTACATATCTTATTGTATAAATTTATTTACATCTTTCTTAGTCTAGAACAGTCGTCTTGTATACGCAGCATACAAAACTATTTCTTATTGCTACTCTTTACTATCTATCTTATTAACTAGCATTTCTTTTATTAACAATTTCTACGATTGTGCTAGGCCTTACGACCTGAAGGATAAAATAATAAGATAAAATAAAAAATATCTTTATTCCACTTGACTTAATAAATAAGCTCTTTTGAATCGTCAATATTTTCGTACCACCCGTTCAAGACTTTTTTAACTGATAAGAAGAACAGGCGCAATAAACTTATCAGCTTTAATAATTTGAGTAACGATATTTCCAAAGATTTATATTGTTAACTTTTACAACTTTTTCATTATAATATTACATTAGTTCAGCTAAGGTTATGTGTTACATCAAATCTATGCATTACGGTCTTTCAAATAGTCGTCTACTTTATAATATCTTTGCCCATGAGCGATTTTTTGCCATGACTTTTGAATTTGTGCAAAGGCAGCTCTACTAAATTCTGTGAAACTTTATTAAAACTAGCTACGCTTTTCCCCAAAAACGAACTTCTTGTTTTTTAAGTCGAATCCTTGGAACGGCAATCTTATTTTTATTTCTTGTTTTGAATTGATGTATATTGCTACGTTTTACGAATGTATTGAGATACTTCTTCACATTATACCATATTCTCATATATGTATTGTCCTGCAACAGTTAATATGTTGATTTCTTTTAAAGAATCTCTTGGCCGAAGTTTGTATATGGCGCGAATAGCTCTTTTCTGAAGCACAAAAATACTTTCGATGTTAGCTGCTGAACCCCAAAGTAATAGGCCGTAGGACAATATACTCTGAAAATAGCTAAAATAGATTATTTCGTTTCAATATCGGTTAAGAGCCTTATTTCTTTACAGCAAATGCCGCAGAACTGAGTCTACCGGCCAAATCTTCAATATGAGGGTCCCATTGAAGTCGATAATCTAATGTTATATCTAAAAATTTAGTACTGTTAATTAATTCTACTACATTGTCATCCAATTTTATGTGAATATCAACCTGTCTTACATTTGGCAGTGAAATTTTTTTCACATTTTGTTTTTTTCGAGTGTAATGATAGATTAATTGATGGTACAACGGCAAAAAGAAATTGCCACAGTACCATCAATGGTACTGTCTAATGGTACCACGGTAAAGAAATGGATTATTGCTATGAAACCAATGCGCAACTTTCGATAAAGTACTATTTACTTTGTCAAAACAATGATTACCTCTGTCAACTTTAAAGACTAGAGGAAGTGTCATCAGCAAATAGCACTGTCTCGCATAAATTCTTTGCTTAAAAAGGAAGGTCATTTATATAAATTAAAAACAGCAAAAAGGACCAGTATTGACCCCTGGGGTACGCCCATGTTGTGTTGATAGGGGCTCCAGTAGACTCAGTTTTGTTGATAACTACTTTCTGTGTTCTTTTACATAGATATGATTGCATAAGGCTAACCGATTTATCATAGACACCATAATGTTTTAATTTCCTTAAAAGCGTTTGGTGATTAACACAATCGAAAGCTTTGGAGAGGTCACAATAAATACCAACTACATCTCGCTTGCTCTCCCAAGCATCAAATATATGTTTTTAAATATAATATGATAGGATGACATACCAAGACCAGTATGAATTAGATCCCTTCTCACAGGACACCATCGATTTGGGAATGAATTGCTAGAAGCCATATCCGAAACAACGAGAGAAAAGTGGAACAAGCTAATCGAAGGCGTAAATATGAGGCATAAAAGCAAGAAGGCATGGTGTTTTATAAGGAAACTAAATAATGACCCTAAAATCGCTGATCGTCATTCCAATGTGACCACAAACCAGATCGCTCACCACTTACTCCAAAATGGGAAAGCTTCCACGAAAAGTCTCCAGAAGAAATTTACACGAGACCCTGGTAAAGTGGTTAACCACTTGGACGAGGCTTTTACAGAAACAGAGCTCAAGTTTGCCCTTGATAAGCTCAAAGAAGGTAAAGCCGCTGGCTCTGACAACATCAGGGTCGAGCAGCTGAAACGGTTTGGTTTCGTACTACTTATACAAAACTGTCATTTCTTCCATGGCCGCTTCCAAAGGGTATGTAATCTAATCACTGACGTTTGAGCCACCTACTTTTAATAAATGACATTTGTGGCAGAGAGTGTATATAAAACTTCTTCGAGATTATTTATTTTTATGAGTTTATTATCTTTGATATAATATGTTAGTCAGTTTAAAGTTAGCCCGCCATTTGCTTATACTTTGTGCAAAGAAATTTAAATAATGAAATAAATATTCCTCCTTCGGAAGTACTTGTACATATGCAATATTTCATTAGAGTATCAAAAATTTTACTCCGACTATGCAATGAGAGAGTTTCTTTTGACGTTTCATCGTGCAGTTCAAAAATTTTTACTAGATGGCGCTACCCCACTATAGCGACCTAACTTTTTCTGAAGAAGTAAACGAAAAAGTACCTAATAGAAAATAGCAAAGAAAATAGTACCTATGTCTGTAGTAAGGCGTACATTAGACGGTCATGCAACAATCAGTCAATTCCATCACTCATGACATGACTATCTAACCAATCGGTATAGAGGAACTTCGGGCAGCGTTTATGAATGGTTCATTTTGATTAGCTAAAAGAATCGTGAATGATAGCAAACTAACAGCAAACCTTCAGTCTAATGGGCGCCTAATAGGAAGACTAAAGCGGCCCATTCACGGCAGGCCGTCCCGCCCTAGTTTACATTAAAAGAGCAGCTCGGCGGCCTAGCGACCTGGGGGCTACCGCGTAACTTTATGGGTATGAACTTCATACGTTTTTGGGAACTATAAGTCTATTTTATAAAGAAAATAGCCGCTATCAGTTCCTTGTTTTAAGACGTCGGGTATGACGATAACTAGCTAGCAATGTTCAATAGAACAAAGCAGCAAAAATCTATGGGGGGCTACCGGCTAAGAAATATGGATATGGGTATGGGCTTCAACTGTCATTTGAATTCCTTATCTTGATAGATTTTTGCTGAAATTTATTAAAATAAGGAATTCAAATGACAGAAGAAGCCCATACCCATATCCATATTTTTTAGCCGGTAGCACCCCTGGGTCCAGTAACTGAGGTACTACTCGACTCGCCTTGCACCTTTTACATTGGTAAAGTAATTGGGCCCAGAACCTCTGGTAAAAGTACTGGGCCCAGTTGGTTTTCCGAGCGAGTCAACGGTTTACACAGGGCGAGTAGGCAGACGAGTCGAGTTACAAGTGGTGGGGAACAACTTGGCCGAGCAACTATGCTCCGCGCGAGACCACTCGACTCGCTCAGTAGGTCTAGCACAACTTAGCGCGACTCTTAGTCGCGCTCCTTTCAACCAATCAGCACTTCGCCTTAAGTCGCGCGCGCTATCTACGAGCGATCTGATTGGTTGAAAGTGCCCCCGACTCTTTGTCACTCGAGTCGCGCTCATGTTGTGCTAGCCCTACCCAGTTTACTCGCCCTTTCGTTTACATTGGTCGAGTTAGCCTGCTTTTTGTCGCTCGCTACTCAACTCGGCCGCCTACTCGACCAATGTAAACTAGGCTTTTACGCAGGATGGTGAATGTTGTCGCAGGAGGCTTCTGCAACAACATTCACTATCCTGCGTGAGGCGAGACGGATGGCGGGGCGGCCTGCCGCCTTGAATGGGCCGCTTTTAAAATAATCAATCATCGACCAAAGACAATAGACGAGGCTGTGACCAAAGAGTACATTATTATCCCACAGATAAGGTAGAAAGTGAACTTCAATCACAAAAACCATACAGATTAATTTGACAGTACAACCGACCGACACACAAGTCTTTTTAAGGCTCAATGAACTAATCCTTTGCCATAAATGCTGAAAAAAGTAGGTTGTATTAGAGTTACAGCGCCATCTAGTGCATCGAAAAGTTACTGCAGGAAACTCCCCTATTCTCTTTGCAGAACTCCGCAAACTTATCTGACGCGGTGGTTAAATTTGAGAGTTTAAACTGTCAATACAGCTGACAGACCTTTCATTCTTTTTTATTGCTACTGGCGCCTCAACCATCGGTTTTAGATATTGTTGTGGGGATTTCGAATTTCGAATTTCAAAACCGCGAGAGCATTTCTTGCAAGAAATTGTATGCATGCTCTATTTTGTACTAATAATGGATATGAGAATTAGTAATAAAAATGTTTTGAACCTGAAATTTACACAAAATGGTGCGGTTTATGTTCCTCACTCAAAGGAAAGAAGCTGGACTTCTCACAGTCTCATAAAATTGGTGTAATGGTGATATTAGATCAACTAGGTAGGTATATAAAATTCTTACGTCGGTTTTATTTCAAGAATTGCTTTTACATTATGTCTCCGTAAAAAACTTTTTCAACAAGCGAATTTCTTATTTCTTGATGCAATTTTTTACACCGACCTATCTTAAGTTTCTCACATTTTCAATTTTGAGGAACCTAAAACGAACATAAATTTAATATACAGTAGTAGAAGTTAGAAACTTAGACTAATTATGTACCAACACAACAAAATATTGGTACTCAAATAAAAAAAGGTACAACTTTTATGGGCTCTTAGGTATCTTAGGCAATATTATCCGTCACTTTTATTTCAAACTATTGATGTTTGCTTTAGGTAATGAGTAAAATAACTTGTCCTAGGTTACAAAGGTCTATGGTTATGCTATAAATGGCAAAGCACTCATCTATACCCAATCCTGAGGCGCTAGTTCAATATTTCCTAGCAAAATAAGCATCATTGAAAAAAAATAGGATCCTAGTGTGAGTTTTTTTTTTCAATTTTGGCGCAATCGGAGCGATACAGTCTCCACGTCCAAACGCCGCCAATCCCAGGCGGAGACTGAAAAATTAGCTGAGAAACGGTGCACGATGCATTTTGGGATACTAGTTATTGACTATAAATATAACAAAAAAAAATTTTTGTAACTTCCTTAGATATGACTAAGAACTACTTACACAAAAAAAGTTAGCTTGATTACTCAAATAGTTATTGAGATAATTGAGTTTAAGACGGAAAAAAGGGGTCTTGAAAATAATTTTTTTAGTACATTGTATTTATTTGATTTAAATAAAATTTAGTAACTTCCCTTCATAAAGAAAAGATCTATCACATATATTGTTTTGGAAGACCTAGCAATGATACTTTGTCAGGAAATTTAATTAAAAAAAATTGAAAATTCTGAGTTTGATCGCCGATATGCCCTTAATCTATACAAATATTATAAATGTGTACGTGTTTGTTTTTCCGCTTTTAACGTTAAAACGGAGCAACGGATCGACGTGGTTTTGGCATGGGGATAGTTTGGGAGCTGGAGAGTGACATAGGCTACATTATATCATGAAAAAAAATCACATTTCCGCGGGATAACGTCACATGTCGTTTGGTCCACGCAGGCGGAAGGCTTGTTCTTTATATTCATAAGGTGTCTTTCCACAGAAGAGAATCTGCGCGAAGCTGAGCTCTATTTTAAACCTTATGATTGGTATTGTAACGTTGACTTGAATGTATTTTATTGAAAAGATAGGATTGTCAATTTTAAATAGTTCCGGTTTCCATAGTTTTTCCGATCTAAATTTTGATGGTTTTTTTTTTCATTTTTCATTTCATTTTATAGGTAGAGAAGTGAAATCCGAATTACGTTGTCTAACATTTTCGTACTCATTTTACAGAAAAACCTTAACATGGGTGTACGGGACCGGCCGTTTATGAGCGGTAGCAGCCCCGGTGTACATAAACTGTGCGGAGACGGAGAGGTTCCGGACGGTGAAGAAAACCACTGGTTGTTGATGCTCGTTCGGGCAGAGTGACTTTATTGTTCTTCTTACAATATCTGGATGCGAATGAATCTTAATGCTTTTTTTTTTTTTTTTTTTTTTTTTTTGCGTCGAACGACCGACCGTTTCCTATTGAAACAATCGCTCATCCGGCAACCTTCCGGACTGCGGGGGAAGGAGGCAGTGAATCCTCATGGATACCATTACAGCCGGCTGTAATGGTTATGTCGGACTCTTACCGACTAAACACTGCCTGAAAACAGCTGTTACCTGGACGGGTATTTCAGCTTATCTAAGGCGACCACGCCCCGGGAGGGGCGAGGGCACGCGATATTTATAACGACTCTTAATTGTTTCCGCGTATTTTCTCACAAAAGAATTCAAGGAATTTACTTACACGCGCGACGCTAAATCAGTTCTCGGAACTGTGGCAGTCTGCGTGTAAGGGAGTTCCGAGATGTGCCGCTAGAGGCGCGGTTGTGCTAGAAGAGCATATCCCGCGAGTGAGCGAGATAGCGAATCGGACCTTAGGTACGTCGAGGCAATACCGTATCGAGAGCCCTTTGCATTTTACAAATTATTTCAATATTATAAACGATCTATATACAACACAAAAAACTTATCTAATTTATCTCAACCTAGCAGAGGGAGTAAAATACACACAAAAATATCATTTTATTATACAACGGTCAACTCAAGGAATTTTATATACATCTTATTTCTAAACACAATAAATCATAATAATCTGTCCCGCACATATCTCCCGCCGTACATAAGCCCGGCGGCTTATGTAGTTCAATCCGGTGCGGGCGCCGTCGGTAGCACGATGAGCTTCATCACAGGCCGTCGTAGCACGCCGCCTCGGGTACGCACGTCGACCACGCGCGTCACGCCGTCGGGTCCCGGGTGCAGCTCGGTGACTAGGCCTCTGGGCCACACGTTGCGGGGCAGGTTGCCGTCGGCGATGAGGACCACGTCGTCCACCCTGATGGCCGGCCCACGGCCGTGGGGCTCCCGCCGGTGTTGAAGCTCGGGCAGGTACTCGCGCACCCAGCGCGCCCAGAAGTGGTCGGCGAGGCGCTGTGTGCGGCACCAGGTGGCGCGGCCGCTCAGGTCAGCGTCGGTGCAGGTGCCCGTCGGTGGTGTGCGCGCTGATCCCCCCAACGGGAAGTGGTTAGGGGTCAACGCCTCTTCGTCGGTAGCTTCGACGGACACGTGGGTGAGCGGGCGGCTGTTGACCACGTACTCGGTTTCGGCCAGTAGCGTGTGCAGGCATTCTTCAGTCGGTTGCTGCTCGGTTTCGTCTACGTAAACGGTGAGTTTCTTCAATCTGTCGGTCGGTAACACTTGTTTGTTTTCTTCGTAGCGCGGCGATCTCTTTTCCAAACGAATCGTGTTGCGATTGCGTCACCCACAGCTGTTCGGCGCGACGGATAAAATCAGCGCTCAATGTTTTGAACGCGCACTCGTTCGTCAGTGGGCGTGGCTTCTGCTGGGCGGAGCTTATCTTGTTATGAGTCTTGTTAGCTCGCGATTGTAGATCGGCTTCCGCGCGCGGTTTTGTCCGTTTGTGCTGGACGCGTTGTTTTCTGGTTTTCAGCGCTTCGATGTATTGAAGTACTCGTGCGGTCGTGCGGATAAGTCGTTGCCATGAAGAAAAGCGTGTTATGTCGGGTAACGCTTTCGCGACGTCCGACGTTGCGGTGGCGACGGCGACAGGCATTGCTATTAAAAAGGCGTCAGGCGTTTTCTCTTCGACCGTCGTTGCTTCGAGTTTCGTCATTGTTTCTCGCGGCCATTCTTCTTCGGGTGGGAACGGCGACCCGGTAAATGAACTTTGCGCTTCGTGCGGGTTCTCCCGCCGGTCGTTGCGCCACGGGAACTGTAAGGCGCTTCGGATGTCGATGCGGCGGCGGAGTTTCTTCATCGTGGTGGCTTCGTGCTGGCTGAAGCGCACAGGTACCTCCGGTAGTGACTGACGGAGGTCGGGACCGCTGATCAGCTGGTCGTTGAGCGATGTATCGGAGTAACGGGCGGCGGCTTCGGACGCAGGGCGAAACTTGGCGGAGTGCAGCTGTAGGTACCGGGTGCGGCCGGGGTCAGTGACCGGCGGGCCCGGTTCGGTTTCGTAGCCTTTTCTCAGGAGCGCTTCTCTCGGTTGTTTTAGTGCGAGTTCTTCTGTTGGCGACGTCGGTTTCTGCGGTGGTATACAGCGCGATTCGGGTGTGAAGTCTTGTTTCGTTGCTTCGTCGGTGGCGCGATCTGCATTTTCGTTTCGGTTTTCGTTTACGGTGCGGACGTTCACGTGAGCGACGTAGTGTACACGTTGGTCGCGACTTCTGTTGGTGGCGCCGTGTAGAACCCAACCCAGCGGCGTAAGAGATGCCGCAGGTTGGTTTTCGCCTCCTCTTCTTGTTTGTTCGGCGACTAACAGGCGCCAGTTGTCCTGGCCGATAAGGAGCGTTGGAGTGGCTCGTTCGTAGTACACGCTGTTTTCGATGTCTCGTAGGTGCGGTGCGTTGACTACGTCGGTCTTCATTACGGCTTGTGGCGCCAGTCTCAACTTTTCGATCGTGCGGGCTTGAACGGTGAACACATTGTTATTCCCTTGCAGCTGTAGAGTGACGCGTCGAGAGTTTCTGTCTTCTTCCCTCCCTGAGACTGTTTCTATGGCGAGTGTGTCGGCGGGTCCGTCGGCTCCAATCTTCGCAGCGATGGTGGCGTCTATCAGTGTGACGGTAGACCCGTCGTCTAGGAGCGCATACGTATCGATGTACCCGCTCTGACCGGTGACTCGTACTGGTATGATTTTCAGGTAGGTACTTGTGGCTCGGCGTGACTTCGTGGTTGCAACTATCTCGGGTTCGAAGTCGTCATCAGCTGGCGGCGGCGACGGCGGCGGCGACGGCGGTGGCGTCAGCGTGTTTTCGGTGCGGCTCTCGAAATGAAGCAATCGGTGATGTGACTTAGCGCAGCCGTTTTCCCCGCATCTTCGCAGTTTGCATCGGTGTGAATACGATCTCGATCCTAGGCAACGGAAACAGAGTCGCTTTTCCCTTGCCAGTCTCCACTTCTCGTCATTGTTCGCCCTCTTGAAAGTTTCGCACGCGTAGGCTGAGTGGTTAGGTTGCGCGCACACAGCGCAGGTTCGTTGTCTCTCCGGCGCGCGTGTTTCGGTTTCTGTTTCTGTTCGGTGCAGTAAGTTCGCTGTGGCTGATGCGTGCGTTGCGGGCGAGTTCGGTGCGTTGGTTGCGGCGGTTGACGCGTAGACGGGCGTTCGTCGGACGTGATGTTTTCGGGCGGCGCAAACTCTCTGCAGTTCTCGGCTTCGGCGACGATAAACTTGCGGAACATGTCGAGACTTGCTTTCTTCGCTGTTTTTGTTTTGAAGTCGTACCATCTGTATCGCAGGCTCGGCGTAAGTTTCTCGACTAGCGTCTTGAGTACTTTCGGGTTCTGGCAGTACCCTTCTTCCCCCAACGTGTAGAGCACGGTCACGGCATTTTGGATCTTATTGGCGAAGGCGCAGACGTCTCTCGGTGCGTCGGTCACTCGTTGAATATTTTCGATTTTCTCGAGCTCTAGTTCTGCGATGACTTGCGGTCGGCCGAAACGGTTTTCAAGTGCCTTCATTATGACTTCCGGTTTCGATACGACGGCGAGTAGGTCTTCGACCTCTTCTTTGGCTCTTCCCCGTAGCGCTCGGCGTAGGCGGGCGGTATTTTCTCTCGCGGAGCCGTAGACTGTTAAATCTTCGTAAGCCATCTTGAAGTTCAGCCAGTCGGTGTGTGCGCCGTTGAAGATCGGTAACTCGACGCTCGAACTGTGTCTGATCACTTCAGTCTTCGGTTGAAAGGCTCTGGCTGCTTCCATAATCGCCGCAGTTAGCTCGCTCACTTCTATTGCCGTCTCTTTCTTCGGTGTCGCCCCGGCAGGCGTGGTATGTAGAGACGGTGCTGGCGCCTTCGTGACGTCTTCGGTGGTGGTGAGCGGCTTCGTGGCTTGTATCCATTCTTCTGTTCTGTTTCTGGAATTGGCTTCCGCTTCGTCGTCTTGGCTTAGTTCCGTGGTTTCGGATTCTGCGTCGCTGTCGGCTTCGATTCTTGCTAACCGGGCCTTGGCGAGGTTTAGCTCTTTTTCGGCTATCTCTTCTCTGGCTTCTGCGAGGAGGCGCGCTCGTTCGGACTTCGTGGTGATGGCGCGCGACTCCCTCGTACTCGTCGCTCGGCTGGGCGGTGCGGTGCGACGGTGTGACGGTGGTTTTCTTTGCTCCTGTTCCTTTTTCTGTGTGCTGGACGCGTGGCGTGGCGGTGACTCATAGTGGCGTGATGGCGACTCGTAGCGGCGTGGTGGCGACTCATGGCGACGCGGAGACGGCGAAGGTTGACGGAGCACCGGTTGGCGCAGCTCTCGGTGAAGCGATGAACTTCTTGAAACGTGGCGCCTCGGCGGCGGGCGTGACGTTGGGCTGTGCTGGCTTCGTCGTTGCGGAGGTTCGTCTGGGCGTGCTTGATGGTTCGGTGATGAGACGCGTCGGTGTGGCTGCGAGACGTCGGGGCGCTGAGGTGAGCCGCGTTGGTTCGGCGGTGAAGCGTGGCGACGTGGCGGCGAGGCTTCTTGACGCGGCTCCCTCACGCGTCCTCGTGACGGGGAAACAGGAGGTTCTTCGTGGGTGATTCGCTCGGCGATTCTTCTTTCTTTTTCACTTCTAGTGAGCACCATCTTGACTGTAGTTTTCGATCCGGTAGCGAAGGACCAATATGGTGGTCCAAGCTGTCTTCAGTAGGCATCTTCTTATCCGGCTCGAAGGACCAATATGTACGGGACCGGCCGTTTATGAGCGGTAGCAGCCCCGGTGTACATAAACTGTGCGGAGACGGAGAGGTTCCGGACGGTGAAGAAAACCACTGGTTGTTGATGCTCGTTCGGGCAGAGTGACTTTATTGTTCTTCTTACAATATCTGGATGCGAATGAATCTTAATGCGAGGGCACGCGATATTTATAACGACTCTAATTGTTTCCGCGTATTTTCTCACAAAAGAATTCAAGGAATTTACTTACACGCGCGACGCTAAATCAGTTCTCGGAACTGTGGCAGTCTGCGTGTAAGGGAGTTCCGAGATGTGCCGCTAGAGGCGCGGTTGTGCTAGAAGAGCATATCCCGCGAGTGAGCGAGATAGCGAATCGGACCTTAGGTACGTCGAGGCAATACCGTATCGAGAGCCCTTTGCATTTTACAAATTATTTCAATATTATAAACGATCTATATACAACACAAAAAACTTATCTAATTTATCTCAACCTAGCAGAGGGAGTAAAATACACACAAAAATATCATTTTATTATACAACGGTCAACTCAAGGAATTTTATATACATCTTATTTCTAAACACAATAAATCATAATAATCTGTCCCGCACAATGGGTTTCTTAAACTCTTTGCAGTATATTCTGTGGACCCTCCCCTCCCCTGTCAATGAAAATGTTAGAAAATAAACTGAGTCCTTGTTTATATTTAAACAAAACATTTTTATTCTTAGTTTGACTTAAATTAGAACGTTAAATTGTGGCAACAAGGCGTATTAGACTCACAAGCTTGCTACATACAGGTGATCTGTGATTAGACGGTAATTCTCAGCATTAGGTGTTCTTCGCATAATTACCGTACCCTTTTTTATTTTTCGCTAATTTCTCTTAAACACGTTAAAATATGAAACACATTAAAGATACGAATTCAGTATTTAAAGAGGCATTAGATTATTAAAAGCGGTTTTCAAGTTATTGAGATTTAAAAAAATTATGAGTACGGTAATTAGATAAGGCTAATACGTAATGTAACGGTAATTAGAAAAGATCAATGAATCTATGTAAAATTAAGAAATTAAATGATATTATGCATCTAATGACACAACACTTAGAAAAATGTGATAGTAAAAATAAGTAAGGCGGGATTCGAACCCGCGCCTCCGGAATTTTATCCTATACTTACAGAATGGCATTGTGAATGCATAAAAATAATTGAAAATCTCGACACAATACTTGTTTTTACAAATTATATTTATAATTATTGTTCAAGAATATGGCATTAGAAATGAGCAATTCTCATAAAAAAATAAACATTTTTAATTGCAATTTTTATTGTGTTTGTGTAAAATCGGTTATATAATCGATTTTAAACAAAAATTTAAATTAAAAAAACAGTCTCCAAAAGTAACAAAATTGTTTTTTGTACTTTATTGCCTAACTTTGGTAACAAAAATAAACATGGGTTTCTACCAAGTTTTTCCAGACAAATTTGTTTTATTTTAAATTTATTTACAGACTACTGGGACAAAGATCGTCTTTTTTTTTTCAAGGTGGTTTTTACAAAAGAATTTTGAGAAAATACAATTTTAGTGTATTTTTTTGAGCGCAACGAGTATTCCGAATCACTAAAACGACTTGGTGGTGGTGGTGAGTGTGAGTTTTAAGAGGATCTCTTAAGGCCTCTACATACCAAACCCGTCGGCCCGCCAGCTTTACGCGACGGTTGTTTTGCGACGATTATATATGTTAACAAGACCGGTAGCCTAACCCGCCGGGTAAAACCGCCGGCCCGGACATCAAGTGAATCTAGATCTACGACCACTTATCCCTAAATTTTCCTTTTCCTTTTGTCTTTTATAGTAAGCTCTGAAATGTTGCCTATTCCTTTTTTGAGTCTTCTTCCTCCTGCCTAGGAGTTTCTTATCTCTTTTTCTGTTATTATTACTTTCTTTCTCTTTTTCCTCTGATTGTTGGTACAAAACAGGGTAATTTTTATTCTTTCTCGACGTTTTTGTGCTGGCGAGCCTTCTAATCTCTTTTATTTCTCCTTGGTTTTCTTTGGTTATCCCATCATACAAATTAAAATCAATAATCAGAAGAAAACATCGATCTCTAGCAAGGTTTAAATTAAAGGAACGAATTAATTTTACTTAAACAAAACCTGCCTAAATAAGCATGAATCAAATAATTATATAATATTTCTAGATATTATTTTATTACTATGTGGAAATCGTTACTAATATTGTATCGAACGTGTGTTTGTCTATTTGTATGACGTTACAGCTAAACCACTGAACCGAATTTATTGAAATTTGGTATGGAGATAACATGAACTCTAGAGAAGGACAATTTTACTTTCTATTCTTGGAAAGATTCAGGATTATTTTTCATGCAGACTTAATCGCGGGCATAACTAGTGGGCAATAATTTCATACAACGGTAATTAGAAATATATGGTAATTAGAATACGATAAATAGAAAAACACAGATTTTCTTAAATATTTCTAGAACCTACAGAGTATGCAAATACTATTTTACTACAATGTCATGTCAAAGTACTGTCTCTATTTAAAAAGGAATTGGGAACTAAGCTTAATCATTCTAGTATAAAAATAAGTAAACGGCAATTAGAAAAGATTTAAACCAAGGGTACGGTAATTATACACTTACGTGCTTAATTGGGGATAAACCTACATAGCAGACGTGCACCTGCTGATGGGCCGCGACACGAACTGAGGGGCTCGCGGCACGTACAGTAGTGATGTGCCAAATATTGTTATTCAGGGATGTGTGTCCAGGAATAGAAAACGTCACGGTAATTATAACTTTAGATCAGACATGCGGTTATTAATTGATAATTATTTACAGAATGATTCTATTGAATGGATATTTTGTTATGTGATACACATTACCCTATACTGTTTAAAATGTTAAACGAAGCAAATGAATTCCATCCGTTATAAAAATTAATGCCAAGTTTTAACATTAAGTTGGTGTGCGGACGCGTCGGTTCACCCTTGTTTGGCAGAACAACGTTTGATCGAATTTCACTAATTCGAACAACGTTTGAGAAAATAATCACTTTGTATAATATCGATTGACATAATTTTCATTTCATCGAATATTCATTTACGATAACAACGTTTGCGCTAATGATCGTAAAATAGAATGTTCATTTCATCGAATATTCATTTGCGATAACAACATTTGCGCTAATGATCATAAAATAGAATGTTCATTTGATATAATAATCGTTTGGTATAAAAACGTTTGGAAGAAAAGCCCTTTACTCCTCGGAAGTCCTGTAGAACACGTGATAGGTTAGAAATTAAATTTCTTGGTTATTTTTTTTTGTGAAACAATCCATAACTTGTATTGATACAAAAAAAATAACCACGAAATTTAAGGCGATCGCTTCGCTGCGCTTCGCGATCGCCTTAAATTTCTAACCTATCACGTGTTCTACAGGACTTCCGAGCCACTCAAATATTAACGATATTTCGACTAAATCATTATTAGTCTAGTTAAACATTCGTTTAAATAAAATTAGCGCAATTGAAAATTCGGTAAAACGACATTCGTCCAAATAAAATTAGCGCAATTGAAAATTCGGTAAAATGACATTCGTCCAAATAAATAATTATACAAAATAAAATTATGACAAATAAACATTCGATCAAATGAATAATTCTGTGAAATGACTTTATTGTAACTAAAATTAGTCGAACCGATTTTCGACGAAACGTTGTTCTACCAAACAAGGGTGAACCGGACGCGTCACGGTGATTAGAGAACAGAGGTTTATGAATTTAATTTAGCCAGACAACTATTTAACAGAGGCATATGTTTTTGTTTACAGCTAAATACGGAAACTTACTAATATATACAAAATTTAAAGCTCTTGAATTTTTACAATATTACGGATATACTAGCCCGGACACGTAAAAACTGGCTATTCGGAGAATGGCCGTAGACTAGGCAAGGCGCGAGTCGCGTGGTTGGTACGTAGCTTGACCGTAGAATGTCAAATTTACTGTACATGCACAGTCAATTTCCCATCCTACTATCCTACTAATATTATAAATGTGAAAGTTTAGATGTTTGGATGTTTGTATGTGTGTATGTTTGTTACTCAATCACGACAAAACGGATGAACAGATTTGGCTGAAATTTGGGACACAGATACTTTGGAGCCTGGAGAGGACTATAAGCTACTTTTTACTCTGAAAAAAAATTACACATTCCCGGGGGATAACGTCGTGTAGTCCACGCGGGCGAAGCCGCGGTAGCTTTCCAGTAATAAATATATTAACAGTTTTCTGTGCTACTGCGGACCCCTGACACACTTGCTACGGACGGACCCTCAAGGGGTCCGCGGACCCCACTTTAAGGCGCTACTCGGAAAAATATGGACTTTTTGATTTAAAAGTATAGGACGGTTACAGTTGTTATAAATCTGGTAATAAGATATATATTTCTTCATACCTTTATCTAGATTCGTATAGTTTCAAAAACACGATTTTATGATTTTACCTCGACACTTTTTATTTTCGAAAAGACCTCTATAAAATACGAAAAGTCAAGATTATTCTTAAATGGGGTTACTTACACTATTGAAAATTGGTTTAATTAGTGGATACCAATAATATTAAGGATCGTTTAGAAGCATTTTTTTAAAAATCGCTGTAGTTTTTTAATACGAAGTGATTTTGTGTTTTTTTTGTCTAATCTGCAAAATCGGTCTGGCTCCCGCGCGCGTCGTTTTCTCATTACTATCTCGCTTCAGCACATTTTTTCCGAGTATCGCCTTAAGGAACCCTGCCTTAACTAGTAATAGACGTTATACGTACACATTTTACTAATAGTAAAAGTGAGGAGCAGGCTTCTCAGCAATAAGCCCCGCCAGAGACGTTACGAATCGGATGGCCGGTAATTCGGGGCCATTCCCGAGAGCTGCGTTGAAAGGTACGATGAAACCGCGCAGACGGATTAATAGACAGAGACAAAGGAAAATTTTTTTTTAATGGAAAAACAGAAAGGACAACGATTTAGAAGTTAAATATTGATGGATATTCAGATGATCGACTGACGAATACAATTTTTAGAAAACTTCAGAAACTTTACTTTTGTGACTAATGGAGAAAACAAATACGCTTTTCAGGTTTTATACAACTAAGGGCCTGTTTCACTAGGTCCGATTAGGAGATACTATCCAGTTTACTTGACAGTTTTGTATGGCCTATCTATCGAATAACAGCTAATGAGAACTTACTTAGACATTGTGAAACAGGCCCTAAATAGAATTAAAATCAGACACGGATTGATTGAAAGTTTTAGTTAAATGATAAATTGATTAAGTAGTTGAACATTAAATTTGACTGGGCATCAACATGTAAAAAAAAACAGAAATACATAAGTACTTACTTACTTTTTATAGCGCCCTGAAGTAAGCATATTTCTTTGAAAATAGCATTTGGTTTATATACTATAGAAACATAGTGTCTAGCCACCGGCCATTCAGTGCCGGCCATTCAGTGCCTGGGCAAACCTGAAAGTCCCTTAATAGACTGAAGACTCAGACCTGACGAAGCAAGGACAATCTCTGCCGGTGGCAATGGCTCATATTTTATTTTGTCCTGCCCTGCGTGTCTCTCATCCTGCATGCTTGTTGACCTTTAAAGCGCCACCGATAATACAATAAGAGTGGCAAAGTACCGTATTGGGCCGAAAAAGTATAATAATTGAGCCGAATGCTCGATACGATAAGGAGATTTAAATAATGATTTTGTCTCTGTTCGTTTTCAATTCGCTATAACATAGACTCGCTAGGGACGAGAGCGCGTAGCAAAATTTGGATGTATCGTTTCGTGTGTGGGACTATTAGTGGGGCTTTTACGGACAAGAACTATAATCGAATTACACATCAACAGCCTATGCCTTCATACGAGCAGCCTTGAAATTTGTGGCTTTTCTCTCTTGTGCCCTACTCTTTAATCTGTACCTATCTATACTTATATTATAAAGAGGAAAGATTTGATTGTTTGTTTGTTTGCATCGAATAGGCTCCAAAACTACTGGACCAATTTGGAAAATTATTTGACCATTAGAAAGCTACATTCTTCCCGAGTGACATAGGGTATATTTTATCCCGATATTCCCACGGGAACGGGTACCACTCGGGTAAAACCGCGAGGACCCGCTAGTCTATATATATAAAATCGAGAGGACATAACTCACTCATCACGAAATCTCGAAAACTACTGGACCAACGAAGATGTAATTTGGCAGGAAGGTAGATTATGCCTAGGAGACGTCCGCTAAGAACGGATTTTAGGAAACTCCCCCCCTAAAGGGGTAAAATGGGGGGGTTAAGGTTATATGAAACTTCCTCATTTCTGGTTTTAGAAGCATGAAAATTGGTACGTTGGATACTGGTTACGACTGAAAATGATCTGAGTAAGCAAAGTAAAAAAAACTCCCCCTTAATAGGGTAAAATGGGGAGATAAAGTTTATATGTAACTTCTTCATTTCTGAACTTAGAAGTATGTAAATTGGTATGTTGAATACTGATCACGATTGAAAATTATCTGCGTAAGCGAAGTTAAAAAAACTCCCCGATAATGGGGTAAAACGGGCGGATTAAGCTTATATGGAACTCCCTCATTTCTGAACTTAGAAGTATGAAAATTGGTACTTATGTTGGATACTGGCCACGATTGAAAATGATCTGCTTATGCGAAGTTATAAAAAACCCTTAATAGGGTAGAAAGAGGAATTAAGGCTTATATGATTATGTGAGACAGTGCTATTTGCCGATGATACATCTCTAGTCTTTAAAGTAGATAGAGGTGATGACTGTTCTGACGAAGTGAATAGTGCTCTTTCAAAAGTGTCACATTGGTTTAATAGTAATAATTTATCATTAAACTCAAAGAAAACTAAGTGTTTAAAATTTTCGTTACCTAATGTAAGACAAGTTGATTTTCATATAAGACTAGACGGCGATATGGTCGAATTCATTAACAATACAAAGTTTTTAGGTATTATATTAGACTCGCGACTACAATGGGATCCTCATATCGAAGCCTTGGCGAGTAGACTCAGTTCGGCCGCATTCGCAGTTAAGAAAATAAGGCTCTTAACCGATATTGAAACGGCTAGAATAGTCTATTTTAGTTATTTTCATAGTGTTATGTCCTACGGCCTTTTGTTGTGGGGCTCAGCCGCTAACATCCACAGTATATTCGTGCTCCAAAAAAGGGCTATTCGCGCCATTTACAACCTCCGATCGAGAGATTCTTTAAGAGATCTATTTAAAGAAATAAACATTTTAACTGTTGCAGGACAATACATCTATGAAAATATAATCTATGTGAAAAAGTATTATAATACATTTGTAAAGCAGAGCGATATTCATCGCTTTAACACAAGAAATAAAGATAAACTTGTCGTTCCCAAGTTTAGGCTAGAAAAATCCAGAGCCTCATTTCTGGGGAAAAGCATAGCCTTTTTTAATAAAGTTCCACAGCGTATAATTGAACTACCATTGCATAAATTTAAATGTTACATTAAAGAGTCGCTGATGAGCAAAGGATACTATAAAGTAGACGATTATTTGAATGACCGCAATGCATGGTCATGATGTAACACATAACATAATCACTGTTTAATATGATGTATTTTTATACTAAGCATTTGTTGTATTAGTAACGATATGTTTTTTTTTGTAAATGTCGTTACCTAACTAAGAAACGCTGGCAAGTTTCTCATTTCTGGACTTAGGAGTATGGAAATTGGTATGAAGGATACTAGGTCATCATTAAAAATGATCTGCTTGGGCAAAATAAAAAAACACCTAATAGGGTAAAAAGGGGGGGGGGGGGGGGTTAATGTTTACTTAAACTAAATTATTATTTTACATAAACGGCTAAATCGATCGGGATAATTGAACTCTGGCCGGGAAAATTTCATACGGTTTTTTAACTCGGGAAAAAGTAAAGTTTTTTTGTTCACTTTATTCAATGAAGCATGGGTCCCATGACAGCTCATTTTCGTGCAAAGCAAACAATTCTTTATGCATTGGAATAAAACTCAAGAAAATCAGTTTTACACATTTTTAAAAAAGTATTGACTGGATTTTTTGCATTTTGGTAGTTCAAGAGTAGGAGAATGTCCGAATATTATTCATACGATAGTAGCTCCTGTTTGTCTAGGTATCGTTCGTTACCTTCTTATGCCTAAACCACGGGTAGCGTGCTCGGCCTGCGATCGATGAGGTTATATGTTACTTTTGCAATGGTCTATCATGGGATTGCTGTTAAAAAATATATCGTGCTTCGGAAGACACGATAAGCCGATGTTTCTGGTTACATTTGGATTGGTTAGTACACCATAACTTCAATGGGCCCGTGTGGAAGGTCATGGCCCATTCTCCTTATCCATCTATATGAAGGCCTATGCCCCAGCAGCGAGGACATTAAAATAGATTGATGATGGTACTGATGAGACCTTAGAGAATGCCTATCTATCTACTTTTTGACACAAAATTTTGCGATGTAGTGTATACTCGCGGACGTATTCGCGGCCGCCGGCCATTCATATTCCTATTTCTACTATCCCTACTATTATTATAAATGCGAAATTGTATATGCTCACGTCAAAACGGCTGAACCAGTTTTGATGAAATTTGGAATGGAGATAGTTTGAGACAGTGCTTCCGGGTGCTCCTACTGATAGGAGCACCGGGACACCCATGTCCTGATGCTAGGAAGGACATACCTAGGCAAATTGTAACCGCGGGAATAAGGCTCATTTCCATGGTAAAATAAGTTTTAGCTCGGGCAAAGCTGTAGAATATAATTGGTATTTAAGGCGATAGTTTGAGTTCATGGGAAGAATAATGTTTAGAATAGAGACAGTTTAAGGCCCTGGAAAGGACATATTTTACTTTTTACCGCGGGAAATCTCATTGTATGGAAAAATCACTGTAAGCGGGCTAATTTGGGGGCAGAAATTGATATTTAAGTAAATAATTTGAGACCCTGGCAAGGATTATTATATCATATTCCCATGGGAAATAAGTAGGTATTATTTGTTTGTCCGTCTTTCACGTCCAAACAGAGTAACGGATCAATGTGATTTTTGGTACGGGGGTAGATTGGGAGCTGGAGAATGACATAGTTTATCCCGGAAAATATTACATTCCGTCAGGATAATGTCGTGTCGTGTAGTACACGCGGGCGAAGCCGCGGGCGGAAAGCTAGTACTTATATAAAACTCTTGTGTTACTGTACTGACTGACTGACAGACAACGTACAGCCGAAACTTCTGAGCTCAAGAAGCTGAAATTTGGCATGTAGGTATGTGCCTTGGGAAGTGTAGGGGAGGACTAAGGCCCCATTTTCACCTGCAAGTAAGTCTTATGCGATAAATGTCCGACAATCTGTCCGATAGCAACTTACCTGCAGGTAAAAATGGGGCCTAAGAAAGGATTTTTGGAAATCCCCTCTCTATAAGGGGGTAAAAAGGAGCTCCACGCAGACCTAGGCACGAGTGGAGCGCTAGTCTTTTTCATATTCCTCGTATAACTATACTATTAACGATTATTTTCGTGAGAAATAAAGGTGTCAATTTCGAGCCTATTAAATAGAACTTTTCCTATACCTACTAAATAGATTAGTTAATATGACATCGCTTTCTGCTAGCACAGTCTACTTACTACATACAGTCGTTCATCGGAGGCGTCTAGACAGAGCAATCGTGCGGGGTACGCGGGGCAGTCTTTTTAAAGACAATGATCAGAACATTGAGCAGCCCCTGGCGCAAGTGGCGCAGTGGTTAGCGCCCTTGGCCTGCAATCGTTGAGGTCACTGATCACCTGTATTAACGTGGTTGAGGTTAAGCAACTTTCACAGTGGTCAGTCACGGGATGGGTGACCAAAACATTTCATCTCGAGCTCCTCCGCGCTTCAGAAGGCACGTTAAGACATTGATACCGGCTGCATTTGCAGTCGTTAATACCCACCAATCTGCACTGGGCCCGCGTGGTGGGTCATGGCCCATTCTCCTTATGCATCAATAAGGAAAGCCAGTGCCCCAGCAGTGGGGACATTAAAATGGCTGAAGATGATAATGAGATCAGACAATGAGAGTATATTGAATATAATAGATTAATGTTTTAAATTATTTTATGCATTCACAAATATGCAATTCTGTAAGATAGGAAAAATGTGATAGTAAAAAATCACGAGCTCTTTAAGTAGCTTTTAGGCGGGAAAACTCACATAAAAAATCTCATTTTTTCTATAAGTTCTAATAGAATAGATTACTTATGGGATATTTTGTTAAGAATTTTTGATAATGGACTATCGGTTAACTTTCTGGCGTTAACTTTCTCCCAATGCCTATAAGTAGCTCAATCAGTAACTTCAATTATTGGAGACAATTGGTTGGTAATAAAAACATTTCCAGCCTTCTACAACAACACCACTCGATACAACGGTTTTAGTGTAAAAAACGGCCCAGCTAATAAAAGCGCATTTCAAAGGTGCGCTCTTATTTGCCTGTGATTTATAACGTAAGATCGAAACATTTGTCACCTTTTTCTGCGTTTTAAAAGAAGTCAGTCGGTGACTTTTAAGCTTTCGTTTTATTTTAGTTCGTCAGGCGTTATCTTGATTGAGGCGTTGTTGATTAACTGTCTACCCACATGTACCACAACCACACCACAACCACACCACATCTTTACGTACGTGTGACTTTTTGCAGTTGCGTTGTGGTTGTGCGACAAAATGTCGTTGTTGCAAGTGTTTGTGAATTGGATGTAGCCGGCCGCTAGTTCGCAGCATCGTTGCTGGTGATTGCGTTGTGACCGGTATCACCCAATCGGACGATAATGACTGCAAAATGTGGTACGTGTAAATCGACTATTCATTTCCAATACAAAATGCGCCCCGCCCACGTGGTGTGGTTGTGGTTGTGGTTCGTGTTGGTTGAGCGTAAAGGTTTCATTATTAATTAGATTTGTTTATTTTGCAGAACTTACCACCCCAAGACAGTTCGACTAGTGAGATCAAACGACACCAGATGAAACGGCTAGCAAGAAAGAAATCTTATTGATCTATTAACTATCCATCTGTAAGTACTTATTTTACAAAATTAGTTTATTCACATAATTATTGATCATTTAGATCAGTATTCGTCTATTTGGATTGCACGATACGCTGTCTTTAGGCCGCGTTACCACCTACAAGTAATCTTGTGGAAGTCTTGCGTGAATTCTTGCAAAATCGTTGACATATCATACTGGCAAGCTGTCGCGAGTGTAATTGCTACGTAGTTACACTAGCAAGTTGCTGTCGGAAAGACCTGTCGGACATTTATCGCAGAAGTTTACTTGCAGGTGGCAATGCGGCGTAAGGCCTCATTTCCACCTGCAAGTAAGTCTTCTGCGATAAATGTCCGACAGTCTGTCAGATAGCAACTTGCAAGTGTAAACTACAACTTGCAAGTGTGTTTACACTTGCAAGTTGCTATCTGACAGACTGTCGGACATTTATCGCAGAAGACTTACTTGCAGGTGGAAATGAGGCCTTATAGTATACAAGAAGATGTTAGAAGAAGAGAGCGAAGCGAGCGAAGAAATGCCCTAGTTCAAAAAAGTAAGCCACTAGTGGCTGCTATTGGTGGCTGTTGCTAGTGGCTTGATTGAGCCACAGTGATCGCGTTTAGTGGTCGCGACTAGTGGCTCAATGTGCGGGCGCTCTTATAGTAGGGTTTCTGAGCAGCGTTTCTTTCGACCGTTTTAGGAACTAAAACTCAATAGATATTTGACAGCAGCACTTTGACAGCTTTTGACGCATACTATAGTTTACAGTGGCACAACTTTTTCTGTTCCGGTGACAGCGGCGCTACGTACGTTTTTCTTTTTTTTGTATTAATTTAATCGGCCCTGCCTTCTAAGAACTTCAGCCACCAGCTGCGCTATGGTTGGACATCAACTTGACAGCAAAATGACATTAAAAAAACACGTTAGTTTCACATTTTGACCACCGGAACAGAACAGTTGTGGCACTGTACTATAGTTTACCTACTTTAACTATTAGAGCGGGCGCGCACGGGTGACTCAAAAGTCACGTAGTATAGTTGCGGAAACAAATTTCCGCATTTTGTCACTCGCATCAAGTCTACGGGTTAGTATCAAAGTGCGCGCATGAGCGACGCGACTTTTTCATACTATTGATGTGAGAGACAAAACATTCGCGATGACAAAAGTCACCCGTGCGCGCTAGCTCTTACCTTAGCGACAGTTTTCGTGCAACATCTACAGGGTCTCCGGATGCTTGGACAGTTGTGAAACCAGCCTTGTCTTATTCATTTCTGTCAATAGTTTTACGGTACAGATGTTTAATCTGACAAGCGCGGGTGAACCACGCTTGTGCGGCTGAGCCACGCTTTTGTGTGTGAATGTACATGCACACGTCTTTGCCTGCGTAAGCTTGGGAGCGAGCCCTCAGGGCCGAAACTGTGTCACGCGGACGCCCCCGTGGTTCCATACATAAGTGATCCGTCGCGTGCACCCGCGGGGAGGCGGGCCCCGCGCCCGCGCCTTGTGGCCCGTTTCCCCGCGACGGTCGCCCGCGCGGGTGCCCGCGACACGGGGCCCGCCAGCGGGCCAGCGGTAGCACGCACGGGCTTGTTCAGTCAATAGCGCTATGTGATGCGGTTCCACGGAGCCCGCGCGCGTGTCTACGGACGGAGACCCGCGACGTGTGCCCGTCGCGGACGCCCGCTTTAGGGCGTTTGTGCACTACACTGAATTTTACCGATCCGGAAAAAAACGGATGCTTGTATTTTAATAATTAATCATTTATAATAGTAATTAATTAAATACAAGCATCCGTTTTTTCCGGATCGGTAAAATTCAGTGGTAGTGCACAAACGCCCTTACTCAGTTTAGGCCCTCATAGTTTCGGCCGAGTCGCCGGGCGACGTACACAGGAGCGCGTGTCTATACGCATTACGGCTCAAACAAACTGAGTTTATGTGATGCCACGTATGTGATGTTACGCCCGTCAGAAGACATTGGTTTTCATAGTAAATGTATGCACTAGAAGCACATTTATCTTATAAACACGTCAAACACCCAATTGCAGGAAGCTCCATTAAAGTTAATGCTTCATTAAATCTATTGCTGTCACTTTTTATTTCTTGACAACGAAAAGTGACAGCAATAGACTTAATGAAGCATTAACTTTAATGGAGCTTCCTGCAAGTGGATGTAAATGTCCGTATAAATACGGCGTGTTAAGACGTGGCGTCAGATCACATAAGCTCAGTTTGTTTGAGCCTTACAACTACAAGTGTTACTCGCCAGCGATCAAACAAATAGAGCAAGATGTAAAGATCAACCGACTGTTTATCGAACAAATTTTTTCACAGCTGCTGCATCGACGCTTTGGTACTCAAGCAGAATAACCTCGCAAATAGTGAAATAACCTGTCTTCGAGTAATAACACTTAAGGAAACTTGTCTGTAAAATGATAGAACCAATGAATTAAAACGTTCACAAACTGTAACGTCGTCTTTTTTTAAGAACAATTTTTTGCAAGAGTAGTAAATTAAACAATCAGTAAATTAAATTAACAAATACAACGAATAATAAAGTACGAGGAATAAAGTTGACAAGCAGATATTTAATCAACAAACTAACACAAGAGAAACGGGTCCATTCGTTCAGGAGTGTAATAAAGTGTCAGATGGAATTCATTATTATACATGATATAGGTGTAGGTTACTTTTTATAGTACATTACAGCCGAGGACAGGTAAGTAAGAAATTACATTGTCGAGGATGGTTTGAAGCACGAGCCGCAGGCGAGGGCTTTAATCATTCGAGGCAAGGTAATTTGCTTACCGTACAAGGCTTGTATAGTGCTTTTCTCAAGAAATGCGAGGAAATAAAAAAAAAACTGTTTAACTAAATAATATTTATTAAAATTGATATCACACATGTTCGGGCAATTATTAAATGTAAATGTTATTGTTTTCCCGGGCACACTTATGTATAAATCGCCCATAATAATATTATTTTAATGATGTATCATTAAAATACGCCAACAACACAGATTCCGAAAACGTATGCGCCTTTTTTCACTTCTCCAAATCAGATCGTAGGTTTTCATATATCTTTCTTTTGATTTTGCTGGCAGTAAGTTTTCTATTATTCATTTTGCTTCTGCTCTCAAATTTGGTGGAGTAGGTACATACAATGTCTGTATATGTTTCATTGGCAGAACTCATTTTGATAATTTATTACACAATATAAATAAACTGTATTGATATCAAATCTGCAATCAACCGCTGAAAATCATTCCCGCCGTTTTTTAATATTGGTTTGTGAGGCCAAGTGGAACGGTCATACAGCCTATTGATACTTACTGCTTGCTACTAAAATGCGCAACTTCAATACCCGCTTCTGGGCGGTAGATGGCGCTGTATATATTTCCCATACAAAATTACTCGTAAAGGATATTTCGGCTATGATAAATCTCATTTTGTTTTTTCGATTGATGTTCGTGCTAAGGGTACATAGCGCTTACAATACGAAGTGATATACTCTGTGCGCACCGTTTTTTTAAAAAAGTTCACCTAAATTATGATATAATAATTACCTACATAATAATAATAATAATGTGGCTGTATGGTGCAAATGTCCCTTTGCTTTTTCTGTTTTTATACACAGGAATAACGAAAGAAAAAATAAAGAAAAAAGTTGGTAATAATATCTTTGGGTAGTACCTTTTCCGAGGTAAACATTCTAAATTTGAAAATCACTGCAGTAATGAATTTCAGTACTTACTTACTGCACTAAAATCAGTGCAGTAAGTAAGTACTGAAATTCATTACTGCAGTGATTTTCAAATTTAGAATGTTTACCTCGGAAAAGTGCCACGTACTGCATTCTTTTCTCAAATATAATATTAACATTTCAGAGCATAAGTGTGAAAAATAAATTACGTTCATTTAACTTTTGGCTTTAACTCCTGTACAATTTTATGTAAAGACCATTACCACAGATAATATAATACTTAAGGTGTAAATTTTTTGTAAATTAGATAGGTAGTTTGACCACGAAGAATGTCAAAATACCTCGTGGTCAAATCAGTTTGACTACCTACTAAGTTTGACGAGGAAGGATGGACTTTTGGCTTTAACTGTACCATTTTATTTCAAGACAATTTTTAATAAATTAGCTAGTTTGACCACGAAGAATGTCAGAATTCCTCTTGGTTAAATCAGTTTGACCACGAGGAAGTAAGGGATTACCCTTCTACACAGACAGACACACGAACATGTGAAACTTATTATAACACCCCTCTTGCAGTCGGGGGTTAAAAAGACACATATCAGTAGATAAAAATAAACCAATTGGTATTCACATAATAACATTTGTAAGCATCAAATCAAAATTCAGAGACCTACATTTAAACTGTAAAAAAATACTGACCAAATTAATTCGTATGTGTTTTTTTATTCAGCAAGTTAACACGTTTCAAATTTCAGTCTACATTTGCATATCATGAATTTGTGAAAGTACCATTTGAATAACATATGAGAAGGCGGGAAATTATTTTAACATTCGGTGTGAGCTAAACGGACGCGTTTAGTGACCGCATAGCATATTTTTATGTTTGGAGTATGAATTATAATTTTATGGTGGGTATTAAAACAAAATCGTAGAGGTGGAAATTGTTTTAATATAACATTTTATAATACGATAAAAGAGAATGGGCATTTTGGTCTATAAAATATAATCAAAAACAAGAAAAGTGTGCTGCAGTCTCAAGTACCAATACGAAGAAACTTTGTATATGACAGCCAACTTTCATAAGTGTGAACTTATTGTTTTTATAGATCTATGTTATTGCTATTATTCTGTATGCAGATATATCATATCCCCCCTTTTTGTCATTTGAAATAAAACTATTTTTATTCACAGTCAATTTCATTATAGTTTTTGTGATACAAGTCCCTGTTTTCTCGTGGTCCCATGATTTTGTCCCATTTTTATTTAATGGGACCGCGAGGGATAGTACTGTTTTTCGTAGTCCCATTATCATCTAAATTTGTGGATCCCTCCTATATATATTTCCCGCATAGGCAAACTTTTTGGAATGTGTAGTAGAGTCGATGATAAATAAATGATAATGTATTCATACAAATACATAGAAACCAGTAGTGGCGCGGGAGTCACGTCGCGTGCGGTTGTTGTTTAACGCTGGGTAAGAATTTACACCTTAATGGTAGAAAGGGACCATCAAACTGCACTATGGGACCAGCTCTGAAATCACGATAAAAAATCAGCTGTTTCATACATTTTCATATTTTCATTATCAATCAATTATTATATGAAACAGCTGTTTTTTTTCGCGATTTCAGAGTTGATCCTATAGTAAAATTTGTTTAGTTTGATGGTCCCTTATCTATCAAATTCTGGTTTAGCTACCTATTAATTCTGTTACTTACACATTGTAGACAGGAGGGAATTTCCACAACCGTAAATAGTAATGGGACTACGAGAAATATTAAATCCCTCGTGGTCGCAGTAATTGGTCAAAATCCTGTGAGCACAATTTTAATGGGACAAAATCATGGGACCACGAGAAAACAGGGATACAAGTGCATTTTAAGAGTCATTAATATAACTATAATAAATATACTTTATTTTTTAAATTTACCGGTGTATGCACACAATTGTTTTTTTAAATAATTCTGCATATTAATGCGTTTCTAGAAATGCTTAGTCCTGAGACTGCCGCTTGATGCTTAAAACATAGACCAAGCTCCATACATTTTTTCCCACACTCCTTTTCCTAGAAAGTTGTGCGAGGATAATGAATGAATATCCCTCTTTGTCCGTGGTCCGGTTGAACCTTCGCATCATCGAAGGGTTGGACAGTCCGATTGGTGTAGTAGGTACATCCTAACTACGTTGCTACGAAATTCGTAGAAGCTCGGCTACGAAATTTGTAGTTCGGCTACGAAATTCGTAGAAGTTCGGCTACGAAATTCGTAGTTCGGCTACGAAATTCGTAGAAGTTAGGCTACGAAATTCGTAGAGGGTCGGCTACGAAATACTACTACGGGGGCAAGCCGTAGCAAGTAGCTGAACAAATTACAGCTGGTTTATTACTGCATAGTATCGACCAGTATGTTTTTAAACTTGTATATGGATGCAGCATGCAGTCATAATGCAGAGTGTAACTGATAATTAATTCTAGACTGTAACCTTAGACGAACGGTTTTTTGACATTAAAAAAAAGGTCTCGAAATACTGGTGAGAAAAAAAAGAGAGGGATTCGATTCAAATATCATCATCATCATGACTACTACACCCTGTCCGGTGATGGTGACTTCTACGTGCTCAGCTGGTCCTTATGTTGGGCACGTACATGACTTGCGAATCCGAACTTTGAGACTGAAGGGCTCCCACACAATGTTGCACACGGAGGAGCTTAATATAATAAACTTTTTGGTCACCCATCCCGTCACGGACCATTGCGAAAGTTGCTTAACTTCAACGATCGCAGGCCGAGCGCGCTTACCACTGCACCACGGGTTCCTCAAATAAAATACTTGAACAAGTTTATTTACCAGCGAAAAGTCTTGACAAACGATAAGTATATTACACGAAACCAAGAAGAAATGATAAATTAATTATAAATCGGCGTAAAGTAGCGGAACTGAAGTAATGAGAGCCAGTGGTCGCTTCAAATATTAATGGGATCATGTTGATCCCGTACTTAGGGGTCCGCGGCTTGCAGATGGAGGGTTAAAGTGGAAAAAGGTTGAAAATTAATAAATAGTTAATGTTTTTTTATTTATGATAAAATTGATCGTATGCAACACGGGTTGATTTGAAAATGTTTTGGTTGTAGCTGATAATGCAGACTGGCTAAATACAACTAGCCTATAGGGAAATATAAAGGGAGGGAAGATAAGCGTCCGCCCAGTCCGTCGTTCCAGCCGGTCTTCGGAATCCGTGGGGTTCCAGCTGGTCTTCAGAATCCGTAGGCGTGACCGAGGTCTCGGCGGGATGTACGGCCGAGGTCTTGGGTGTAGATACTTCTGCAAAACATAATGGAAGACTTAAAACTTGAAGGACAATGAAATCTGGTAACTGCCCCCCTGTCAGATTACTATAAATAAAGAGGAAATGCTAGTTCCTAATATTTTGTCTAGTTTGTTATGCCAGCTCTCTCTCTCTCTCTCGGGGTGCGAGCTAGATAACCTCCACGTGTGCTCACCTGCTGTTCGTCCCCACTCTATGTTCGCATACGCTGGGAAGAACAGTAGGAGGGACGGTGCACCCCGGGCGCCACTGTAAGTAATTTTCTTGATTGTAAGTAATTACTTACAGTGGTGGCAGATAATCTAGTGAAACCCAATCCAAGGTGTCAGACGTACCGTCGCCGAGGGATGCGTGGCCAAGGGGGAGCTTGGTGCCGAACGGTGCCTCCCCAGGGAGATGGCAATCCTGGATCAGTAATTTCGCCTTACTCGAGCAATCGGAGCTCTGCTCGAGTGGACCTGTTGTAACGCCTAGCAAAGTGGCAAATTGTACTCTTGCCTTTGGCGTTTTGCCCTCGAGGATGACTGAATTGAAAAGCTTCTAGAAGACTTTAAGTATCGGCTTTCCGCCCGATCTCAGAAGCTCTGTTGTGATTCTGTCATCGCCCGCCGCCTTGTTGCTTTTAAGCTGCTTGAGAGCGCTTGTTTTGAATATGAGCCGGTAGTGGTCGGAACGTGGATTTTATCAGCCGCGATCTTTCAAGCTTAACGTTGACACTCAATGTGCCTCTGACCATGCGGTGACCGCTTTCCGTCTTGGCAGCGCGCGCTGCCCATCTCGTAATGGCAATTTTCCCTCTGTCGCCTCTTAAAACACCCACGAGAAGAGAGGGGGTAGTGCTATTCTTTTTATGTGCCGGCACTACACAGCGCACTAGAAATCTTACCTATTGTTCACGTAACAAAATAATTCTCACATACCACACATTCATACGCTGCGGCAAGTTATACAGAATACTAAAGAGTACAACTTGCCACTTTGCTAGGCGTTAGAACAGGTCCACTCGAGCAGAGCTCCGATTGCTCGAGTAAGGCGAAATTACTGATCCAGGATTGCCATCTCCCTGGGGAGGCACCGTTCGGAACCGAGCTCCCCCTTGGCCACGCATCCCTCGGCGACGGTACGTCTGACACCTTGGATTGGGTTTCGCTAGATTATCTGCCACCACTGTAATTACTTACAATCAAGAAAATTACTTACAGTGGCGCCCAGGGTGCACCGTCCCTCCTACTGTTCTTCCCAGCGTATGCGAACATAGAGTGGGACGAACAGCAGGTGAGCACGCGTGGAGGATATCTAGCTCGCACCCCGAGAGAGAGCTGACATAACAAACAAGACAAAATATTAGGAACTAGCATTTCCTCTTTATTTATAGTAATCTGACAGGGGGCAGTTACCAGATTTCATTGTCCTTCAAGTTTAAAGTCTTCCATTATGTTTTGCATAAGTAAGTTTACTCAATGCGCTTTTACTTACGCCATTTTCGCATTTCTTCTTCACGGACCAAATGAGTCTTAAAATCTAAACTGGCCACAGAAACAGTCTTAAAATAAGTATATGGTTTGTTCAGAGGGCCTACTAACAGATGTATAAATTTTAAACGGTAACTCAAAAATGTAAATTATGATCAAAATGGTCGGACTACATCTGGTCTTAAATTAGTGTTTGGCAACTTTCCATAGTCTTACTATTACGTATGGTAATTGGACAAAGCTGTACAACATGACAATAGCGAAACAATGCGGTAACCTAGAAATGTAAATAACTAACATATTTGGAGATTTTAAACTTATCACTATTATGGTTACGGCGAGGTACGATCTTTAAGACTTCGCTTATAGCATATACAATGGCGAAATCTATAACAATTTCACGAAGACAAACGGTAACCTTTTTCGCAATTTGAATGTCCACGGGCTACAGGTCTATAGGAGGTTAATAGTGTCTATACACGTTCCGATCCGACAGCCGATTTGGTCTGCTCCCAGACTAAATCTGCCCTACAGACGTTCCGATTTGGTCTGTTCGGACCAAATCTGCGCTACACACGTTCCGATTTGGTCTGGGTGCAGACCAAATCGGCGGTCGGATAGGAACGTGTGTAGATGCTATTAGAAGCGACTGTTGACAGCAACCCCTATCACCAAACGGCGATCAGTAAGTAAGTAGTGAGGGGTTAGTGGTTAGTTCCCCCCTCAGATCATATAATACTAGAGGTTCCCCCTTTTTGTCTCCCGTCAAGTCCTTGATACTGGATGGGCGATCAGGAAGCCTCTAGGCACGTTCCACATAACCACCGTGCATACTGTTCGTGGATGGGGGTATGTATAGTGCATTTCCCTCACTATAAAAAAAGTGTAAAAAGTCTAACTTTTACCTGTGGTCCATCTAACATGTCACCCTGGTGGGACCACGGGTAGAATAAATTACCCATAGACGCACTGGCGAAGACATTTAGAACAGCGGGACAAGGGGTCAAGAAATTACCCGTGAACTCTCCAAGGGGACATGTTGGCGGGACCACGGGTAAACAGTACAAAACTTGCATTCAAACTTTGATCAGGACAATGTGTCCGTATAACTTTCCTTTGTCCGGTGTTACAAAACACTATACCGAACCACCCCAGCCCGAATGTTTTAAGTATTATATTGAAGTAATCACGTGGCACCCCCCGCGGGAAATCAACGCAACTTGCCGTCCACGCGCTTGGCGGTTGCAGTAACGTTAGGTCAGTGGTCATGGCAAGCGTAGCGAAGCTATAGCGGTATTTTTAGGATAACGCTAGGCGAGGGCATCAATCTGTTTGAATGATAGGATGCTGTACCCAGAGTGTAAGTTTGTCAATGTGCAAACGTTACGAATTCTATTCTAGATCTTATTTCTTCACAATAAAGTACAATATATCTGTCAAAATTTCTCTCAAACGCGAATGCGAATTTACTAACTTACACTCAGCCCTCTGGTTCAAATGCCCAACATTTTGGTAAATTATGGCGGTTTGGGTACAATGGGGTTTCCTCTCCGCCATGGTTGCTTAGGAACTCGCTCGCTTTGCTCGCACGGGGCGTACACTTTTTTTTTCACTCACAGTCTTTCGTTATACTAGTTAATCAAACATAACCGCTTGTTTCTCATGAAATGTAACAATTTTTATTTTTATTTATACACAACGGGGTAGGGGTGCCTTCATCGCACCTAATGTTAAGTGAAGGCTGGGCTGCGGGAGGAGGCCCACTACTTCCGGAATCCTCAACCACACGGAGGAACTTGCTATCTTATCTCTAACTGCCGGATCACAAAAACATCACTGTTACGGCGTCATCAGACTTAAATAAAATGATAGTAGCTATATATATTGCCATGCGGACTTGGTACAAGTCCCACCACTAACCAAACCGTATACATTATGTGCCCCTACTGGCAATCGAACCCGGGATGTTTGGGCCTGATGACGGTTGTGTGTACCACTAGACGTCAGAGACAAGTAGCCCGGTAGATCCACGACAATAGCTGCAGGTTTACTGTGCAACCAACCTTATAGGTGAACCGGGGTTCAAAGTTTCGTAAACAACATAGTACTTAAGTTGGGGATAAAAAATAAAAACCGTCAAGTGGGAGTTGAAATTAGCAGAATTTATTTTGTATAAGGTTTTCGGCACAGACCTTGCCCAGGTATAGGAAGGTTAGGTAGAAATGTTAGTAATGACTGATTTACACGGAGCCAATAGGTACTTGAGACAATATCCAATAAACCAGTCCATTAAGACAATACATATTACTATTGATCACTGGCTTGGGACAAGCCAATGTAGTGGCCTGTCTCTATTTACACGATGCCAATATTGGACCAAGTATTGGCTCCTTGTAAATCAGCCTATACCTTTTGGTGTCTCGGAACATCGCGCGAGACGATGCGCAGTACACAATTTTAGGTTGGGAATACACGTCTGATTTCTCTCCCCGATCGATTGTTTATCCGGTCTATCTATTCTATCTAACTATCCTATACTAGTCCACGTTTTGGAATAAGGGATATTGAGTATATTTAAGCCTGCGTAGGCGCAGAGGAGCAAGGCTGCCCGCAAGCTGAAGAGCATGTGGTTTTAACGCTCGCTCGACTTGCTTGCATGCTGCTTGATTGGATGCTTGGATTCAAGAAGTTGCAATTATTAAGGCTGGGATTCCCCAAAATAGGGTATTTTAAATTATGGATTACTCTCAAATCACAAGTACTTAAAATTTGGAAAAAACATAATATATGTTATTTAACAGTTATTTATCTAGTGCTTCCGGCCGTTTTTTTGATTGGTGATATTTTGCTGTGTCAAATAAAATCCCAAACATCCGTCTAATCGTAATCCAAATCTCCTACTACTACTACTTGCAATATAATATAACAAAAATTATACGAAAATAATTGTCATTGAATAGCCGAGGGATTCCGGCCGTCATAAGTTAAAATTTTTTATTTTTTAATTTTTAATTTAATTTTAAGTGATTTTCGATTCGCGGGGCGCTCGCGAGTTCACAGTTCACTGCCGGCTGCCGCTGCGTCCGCGTGAAGTGTATCGCGCGCGGCCGAACAAGCGTTATTTCGATCGGGAATCATCGCCTTAACTTATTTATTATTCGACTACTGCCTTTGCTACATAACATCTCAGTGTCTAATTTTATCGAAATTGCTGAACTGGTTTAGACGTGAAAAAGCAACAGGGAGACGACGTTTTTCTCACAAACAAACACGGGCGGAAAGTTAGTTTTACTAATAAATTCTTGTATTGATTCGTGTTAAATTATTCACAGAGGAAATACAAAGAGAAGATTGATGCAACTATGCGACACTTGACTCGAGTATAAAATAGGTATGTTGTAGCGCTGCGCTGTTGCGAATTAAATTGTCTTGTTGACTGTGTTGCGTTTCCGTTCAGAAAGGAAATGCAATTTTTCTAGCCGTGTCAAGAGGAGCGCTTTCAAAAGGAAGTAGTCCGTCATACGCTGAAATGAAATTGTGATATTTTCATGTTTTAAGGTGTAGAAATGACCTCATTTCTTCAGTTACGCGGAGGTCACTTTTCAGTTCGACGCCTCTGAACTGGGGCAAGATATAAGCAAGATGTCGCTATAATAGGGTATTTTACTGTTGTTGAAATGTAGATATTTAATGATGACGTTAAAAAATATTGCAATTAAGAATACCAAATGTGAAAAAATAATTTGAATCTGTTTTATAATAAAAGAATTATAGTCTGTTTGATTTTGACTATAGCTGTCTCTTTCTAAAATGAAATCTTCTATGGCGTGACTATGACCACCTATGACGCTACTAACCCACTGACGTCACTAAGATAGCGTCCTGTCCTTGTCTAATTATAAAGTTTGAAGTCCTATATCTTTGAAAATATTCAAGATAATTCAAAATGAAAATTTGTTTTGTGTAGCTAATATTTCGAAAAACATTTTAAAGAAATAAAAAAAAATCAGTAAAATACCGTATTATGCAGTGTATAGCCCGGCCTGCAATCAACATTTGACAGCTAGCTGAACGTATAAGAAAGAGCCCTATTTTAATTCAACAAAAAACTAAAAGCGTAAGCCCCGCCGCTTTCACTCGATACTGTCAAGCCCAGTGAGTGAGAGGGACGGGTATAACGAAGTTTCGTCTTTCGTTGAATTATGGTAGACCTGCTGGTTTTTCGCGTAAGGTCTGCAACAGTAATTTTTCAGCTTTTGCCCGCGACTTTATCCGCTTCTGATTTTTCTGTCTGTACCCGAACCATATTTTTAAGCCTAAGTATTGCGTCAAAGGTTGGTAACTACAACAAGACCGCAAAATAGATTGGCATTTATATTAATCACAAGCGTGGTTCCCGTTCCCGTGGGAATATCATAAGGATAAAAAGTACTCTATGTTTTAATCCAGGCTATCTATTATCCGTGTGGCAAATTTCAACCAAATCCGTTTATTAGTTTTTGCGTGAAAGAGTAACAAACATCCATACATCCATATACAAACTTTCGCGTTTAAAGATTCTTGGCGAACACTAAAAAGCTACTAGAAGCTATCAGGATATGACATGTGTTCATTCTACCACAAGTTTTTAAATCAACTTAATCTATACTAATATTATAAAAAGGAAAGATTTGATTGTATCTGATCTTATAAAAACGTAATATAAATAATTTGTTGTATTTTATAAAACAACACAACACATAGGAATCTTTTCACAGGTGCTTTTCTTTAATAAAACTCGATGCCATGATTCGTACGGTCGCCGACTCGCTGTAATATCCCTCAAGACTAATAACAACAGACCGCTGAAATTTGAATTTCAATAAAACTCCTATTTATTGAATATTTTGCTCAAAGACGCCAAAAAGCATTTTACCTCGTTTCACGGATATTGTAACTTTACATTTTAGGGCGGTGTTCCTTTAAATATTTGAGCATGGTATGGGCGTCCCAGAGTTATGGGACATGAAAGGAAAGTTCTCTAACTGATGGAGATAGAAAATTTCACTGAAAAGAAACATTTGCCAAGAAACAAAACTGCATTCAAAGATATTTAAACTTTTACTTTTTTTGCATTCACAATGCAATTTTTATTATTGAAAAATGGAAAAAAAAGTATTTAGACAAAATCTTCCCGTCTTACAGGGTGAGGGTAGTAATATCTTCACATTGATGAAATTAACGCT
Source organism: Crambus lathoniellus (assembly GCA_949710035.1). Taxonomy (NCBI): domain Eukaryota; kingdom Metazoa; phylum Arthropoda; class Insecta; order Lepidoptera; family Crambidae; genus Crambus; species Crambus lathoniellus. The sequence continues at coordinate 6,936,514 of OX453313.1, forward strand.
GGCTATACAGCGCCTAAGAAGTATTTGATAAATTCGACGCTTCGCGTAATGACTCCGTAGCTCAGTGGTTAGAGCAGTCCCCCGTATAGCAAAAGGTCGTGGGTTCGTGTCCCATCGGAACTGGTTGTGAGACGGGTCGATTTTTTCTTAATACTTTATTTTCCATTTTTCTGCATTCAAAGATTTTTGAAAATAGGCTTGCCGCACCAGTAGCCTAATTCATGTATTTTGTAATAGTCAAAATGTCGCTTACTTTCAGAAGCATAGATATAGTTTATTAAAAAGGTTCAGAAGTCGTCCTATTGAAAAACACTCATAAATCCGTATTCACCTGTCATTTCGATAGAACGATTTCTCGATAGTATCGCAACTCCCGATGTTTACGTCTTGCATCCGAAAAAACTAAACGTCAAAATAATATGTGAATACCGCGGACGCAACGATCGAACTTCGATTAATGCACGTGAATACGCCTATATAAAACGGAACAAAATCGTGCGATTGACACGTGAATACGAAAAGTGACTTCGGCGATCAAATCGCTTGCATGTGTTTGAAGTTTTGTTACGAGAATTATAGGCTCGGCTACATGATTCGAATCGGCTAAAATTAAAAAAAACGACACCCTTTAATTTTATGACATCAATCGATAGGGTAACTCTTATGGACTAAATATCTCTCATAAACATGTGAAAATCTATGATAGATGGATGTCCAGTCGAGTCGAAGAGAAAGTACACACTTCTTTATGGAAAAGGTGTTTTTTTTTACAAAATCTGTGAAGACAACAATGGAAGGATTTTATTTATTTTTTCAATCCCCATTAATATAACAGGAAGTAATTTCAATAAATTTATTCTAATCCCGTTGTACCGATCATGGGGACAACGAGAATACAGGTTTGTTTCTTGTTTTATTATTTCCTTTTAGAGAAATTTGCTATCTCCTTTATTCATATCGTCTAGGAAAATAAAAATTCTTCCCCAATTTGAGAGGCTCGCTGGTTCTTCATAGATTTAAAATATGCTCTACTCTATTATTAGATTACTGGGCGTGCTCTATCGAATATCCGTGTTTCAATCTCCGATACATAAACATGGTTATCTTGGAGCAAAAAACGATAAAAATCCAATCGTATCCAATCGAGACGTAGTGAACAGTCTGTTCATTTTTTCTTTCACATGCCTTTAGTTTGCAATGTGAATGTAAATTAATGAGATTTCAAAGTAATTTTAATTATTGGTGCAGTTTGCCTGCGATCATAGTTGTTAAGCCACTTTCGCATTGGTAAGTCACGGGATGGGTGACCAAAAACTTATTGTCTCAAGCCCAGTGGGGGTATGAAAATGAAATGAAAAAAAATCTTTATTCACTTAGACATAATAAATATGTAAGTAGGTACTTATGAATCGTCAATATTTTCCGGTACATATTGTATTCGGTTTTGTTTGTTGGTGGTAGGACTTGTTCAAAGTCCACCTGGCAAGCTACCACCATCTTATCTAAATCTGTCTCCATAACAACGATGTTTTCGGCATTGATGTGTTCCGGCTGTTAGAGATAAGATAGCCTGTTCCGCAGTAATTGCGGATTCCGGGAGTAGTGTACTTCCACCTTCAGCTTTATCACCATTTAACACCAGGTGTGATGAAGGTTTAGTGATACCTCGTTTCAAATTAAAAAAAAATGCCAGTAACTGCGTCTGCAGCTGAATGGTATACTCTATGACAGTGTGACAAAACGGTGTGACAGCGAGTCCGTTGGGGATAAAATGATGTATATTAACCATCATATTCAAGGATTAGGTTCTCAAACTCAAAATTCTATACTAAACAGATTCGAATTCTTTTCCACCTTTGTTATGCTTAAATGTTATATTTTTAACTGCACCATTTATGCAACAGCGAAATATATTTCGTACTTTCAACCCCGCAAAAACGTTTCACTCACTACATTTTCCTCGCATGTTCTATCCCATATTCTTCAAAATGAACACAGCTTGAAGCTTAGCTTTAAAAATCTAATCTGGATGTTATATCGATAAAAAGACACTTCACATTCTCCAATGTATTGCATGGCTGTGAAACTCTAAAACTCAATTTTCAATCCTTTGATAGAATTCGATTAAAGTGAGATGGGATTGCATTAATTATTACTTACTTAAATCTTTTTCCAGTGCTATGGTAGATGTGGTCTAAGTGTAAAGGGGAATGGTCGGCACGTGCGTTTATTATTAAACAGTATCTATCCACCTTTTAAGCGGTCGTCCTCTACCTCTTCATCCATCCACATTCATATCCATCACCTTCCTAGTAACATGCCTATCATCCCTTCTCATAACATGTTCATACCAAACGGTTTCCTTTCAACTTTTTCTGTCACTGGTGCCACTTTCAAACTTCCTCTCAAATAGCTACTCATTGCTAATTTTGTCCCTTCGCGTAACTCTATCTTCATCCATCTCAGCATTCTCATCTCGGCCACATGCAATATTCTCTCATTCATCTATTTCATAGCCCAACATTCTGATCCATACATGACGACAGCTCTTATCACGGACTTATAAATTTTGCCTTTTAATTAGCCAACATCACACTTGATGTTAAGTAATGAAAAAGCTAAAGGTAAAAGCGCACTACTCCCGGAATCCCCGACCACTGAGAAACTGGTTATCTATGACTGATACTACTTTAACTGTTCTTTAACCGCCTCTGTTGTCTAGTGGTATGCACCAACGTTCCAGACCCAGTGAATATATATATATAGCGAATATACTACGCCGCTGCGGATGAAAAAAAATAATGATTTATTTAATCACTGGCTTCTCGTCCGCGGCTTCGCCCGCGTGGACTACACGACGTTATCCTTTTTTTTTATAGTGAGGGCAAATAGTCTTTTCGTATACCGCTAACGGCATGTTGGACTCAGTCAGACAACGCCTGTCTCTCGCCGCGCCCAGCCCTCCCGCCAAGCCTGATATGCTTCGCGTCAGGGCTGGGTGGTTCTAACCCCTGCCCCGCCCCCTGACGAGCTCGAAAGCAGGGGGGGCTCACTCCGCTATTCAATCGACTGCGCGCTGTCTACCGCGAGGTAGAGAAATCACGGGTGTCACGTGCGCTCAGTTGTGCATGCGACGCGACGCCACGCGAGAAAGAAGTCACTTAAATAGTATACTTTCGGCACACTTTCGCGCCAAAACACAAGTGTGTTACCTTGTGGTTTTACCCATAGCAAAATGCGTAATATTAAACATTATTATTGTGCGGCCTTCGGTTGTCTTAACAACGACAGATAGAGACCTGATTAAAAATTTCATAATCTTAGAAAACCTGAAAGAAGTCTTTTTGTGTGACTATACTGTCTTATTCTATAAGTATCTATAATACTTAATGATCCGAATATTTGATTTAAGGACCCCGCCCCACCTCAGCCTAGGTAATTACGATGAAAATAAAAATCGACAAAGTGATTCTCGCTTTGCAGCGTGACGCTAGCGCTCATCGCCGTGGCAACCGTGCCGTGGCGCACATAGGAACTACGCGGACGCACGCTGCGCCCGCGCTGTTACTACCTACTTACTTACCTTACCTTTTTTTCACTTCACGATAGACGTTATCAGACGCCTAATGAAATAAGTCAATGAGACGCACCGACGGATGCGCAATTCGTTCGTTGCCAGGCCGTTAGAGTATTCGCCCGGACAGTGAAAGGTCGTCGGTTCGAGTCCCATCGGGGCTAGTTGTGAGATGGGTCGACTTTTTAGCGACTCCGTAGCTCAGTGGTTAGAGCATTTGCCCGGACAGTGAAAGGTCGTGGGTTCGAGTCCCATCGGAGCTAGTTGTGAGACGGTCGACTTTTTCTAATACCTACCTACTTCATTTTCAATTTTTTCAGTAAGTAAGTAACAAAAATTGAACTGTGAATGCAAAGAAGTAAAAATAAAAATTCTAAGCATTCTGTATTTAAAAATCATTTGCGCTATTTGTGATTCCTTTTACTTACTTCGTCGTAACATTGCAGTCGAGTCGACCCTAGTGCGGCAACCAAGACCACCCAAAACCAATTTGGCTTAAGCGTTCCCGAGTAATAGAACCGTATTACGTACAGCTACGGTTCAATTTCGCTTGTAATGAACGATAAATTTGTTAGGCAGGCGTGCGGGTGCAAATTATTTTAGACCTAATTGTCGCGTGGAAAAGATTGATAATTCATTGTTTGTGTTTCGGAAGTGAGCCTTCTGCTACAAATATTATTCTGTGTCGAAAGCTCGACAGGAGGCGGGGCAAGAGGAGAGAGCCTCCTCTCAATCTCCCCATAAGGTTACGGCGCTACTCGGAAAAAGTAGGGACTTTTTGATATAAAACTATAGGACGGTTAGAGTTGTTATAAATCTGGTAATAAGATATTATATTTCTTCATACCTTTATCTAGAATCGTATAGTTTCAGAAACACGATTTTATGATTTTGCCTCGACACTTTTTCTTTTCGAAAATACCTCTAAAAATACGAAATATCAAGATAATTCTTAAATGGGGTTACATATACTATTGAAAATTGGTTTAATTAGTGGACACTTATAATATTTAGGATCGTATAGAAGCATTTTTTTTAAATCGCTATAGTTTTTAATACGAAGTGATTTTGTGTTTTTTTGCGTAATCTGCAAAATCGGTCTCGCTCTCGCGCGCGTCGTTTTCTCATTGCTATCTGGCTTTAGCATAATTTTTCCAAGTATCGCCTTACCCACTCCGGGTGGGCTGACCAGATGGGGCGGTCGAGAGCAGGCACCACTACCAACTAAACCCCTCACTACTTGCTCTCCGCCGTCACACGACGTTATCCTGCTGGAAGGTGATATTTTAATATCACCTGAATAAAAAGTAGCCTATGTCCCAAACTATCCCTATACCAAAAATCACGTCGATCCATTGCTCCATTTGGACGTGAAAGACGGACAAACAAACAAACACACTTTTACATTTCTAATATTAGTATGGATTATTTTATAAAGCCTTTAATATTTCTTAGTCGCCATCAGTTTTTGTCTTTTACTCCAGTCAATGGAATTAATTCGAGAGACAAAGTGTACCAGATTGGTCTCCCGAAGTGAAACATTGCGATACATATGGATTGCGAAGTGTCAACCAAAGACTCTCATTTTTCTAGCAACGTACGGCGACACCTTTGAAATATCGAGGGTGCTTTACTGAGCTATCTATAGCTTTGTGGTTTAGGTAGTGTTTTCTGACTGAGTTTTATTTGATTTCTCTACGCTCATCAGGGTATCATTAAATGATACGCCATTCAAATTTTAAAATTCGATTATCCTACTTTTATTATAAACTAGCTGACCCGGCGTGACTTCGTTCCCGTGGTCTTTACCCTACCCTACCCCTACCCTACTCTACCCCTTCCTTACCCCTATTTACCCCTTCTTCCCCTATTTTCTCATCGTTAAAACCTTCCTTGGACTTCCACAAACATTTCAAGACCAAAATTAGCCCAATCGGTCCAGCCGTTCATGCGTGATGTCGTGACCAAGGGAAATAGGGATTCATTTTTATATATATAGATGTGAAAGTTTAGATGTTTTGGATGTTTAGATGTTTGGATGTTTGTTACTCAATTACGCCAAAACGGCTGAACGGATTTGGTTGAAATTTGGGACACAGATACCACAAAGTAAGTACTCGTCGGTCGCCGGCACATACTTTCTAGCCTGGAGAGGAACATAGGCTACTTTTAATCCCGAAAAAATATCACATTCCCGCGGGATAAGGTCGTGTAGTCCACGCGGGCGAAGCCGCGGGCGGAAAGCTAGTTAACACGTGATCTTGCATGACATTTTGTAACAGCTTTTATCGTACCGTGTTTGCTTGCAAATACATTCTTCTTAGTCGGGCTCTCTTGACAGAGTGGTCGTGGCTGTCGAAGGACAGGGTTGCGGCTCGCCGTCGCCACTCGGTCCCAGGGCGGCCGCACGTCGAGCGATGTCTCTCCACTTTGTTCGACTTTCAGCGCTGCGAAAACATTGTACTGCAAATACATTACTAGGTATTCTATTCCATTATTTGTGCAATTCACGTAAACAGCTGACTTACACATAATATAGAAACATCGAACGGATCGAACCCGCAACTTGATTGTAGCTCCGGGGATTAAACCCCAAGAGTGATTGAATCGGGTGAATCGGGTGGAATCGGGTGCACGCAGCGACGACGAAGTGAATGAATGAATGAAATACATTTATTGACACGTCACAAAAAACAAATAAGGGTAAAAAAAATGGAAAATGTAGTATTTAGAAAAAATCGACCCGTCTCACAACCAGCTCCGATGGGACTCGAACCCACGACCTTTCGCTATCCGGGCGACTGCTCTTTTCTTTTTTAAATACTTCTAAATACTTTTCTAAATACTTCATTTTCCATTTTTCAACCATAAAAATTGGTAAAAATTTTAATAAATAAGGGTAAATTACATGTCTTAAAAAAAAAACTGTGATTAACTAAAAAAGGTAAAAAACAAACAAAGAGTCCACCTCAGCATAAGTTGCTGCAGAGTACGTTGCGTTCAGATTTGAATGAACATAACTGTGGAATCGGGAATTTGACTGTTGTTGAAATGTAGATATTTTATTATGACATTCAGAAATTTAACATTAGTGAATAACGAATGTGAAAAAAGAAATTCAATCTGTATTATAACAAGCGAGTTATAAGCTACTTAATCGTGACTCTAGCTATCTCTTTCTAAAACGAAATTTTCTATGGCGAAAGTATGGCGCTATAGAAATGTGACGTCACGTTTCTATAGCGCTCTCCTTGTCCAATTAGAAAGTTTGATGCTTTATATCGCTGAAAATATGCAAGATATTTGAAAATAAATACCTATGTTGTGTTGCTACTAATTAAATGAACATTTTCAGTCAATAAAAAAAAATCAGTCAAATACCCAATTGAGGAGTCAAGGAGGTCAAGCAACTTACGCAGTGGTCGGTCACGGGATGGGTGACCAAAACATTACTATCTCGAGCTCCTATGTGCTTCGAAAGGCACGTTAAGGCAGTGGTCTCTGCTGCGTTTACATTCGTTTAATACCCACCAATGATCATTGGTACAAGCAAGAGGTTCATGGCCAATTCACCTTATCCATCCATAAGGAAGACCTGGGTGCCTACCATCAACTCTTATTGCGATTTTGTTTAGGACCTAAACTGGGGCCCGATTCTCAGGCATTCGAATTTTTTCAGTATGGTAATTCGTATGTCGAACATTTTGTTTGTGGTGTCTATTGAAAAGTTAGAACGTTTCAAACAAACTAGGCTGTCCCACATGTCAACAAATTCATTTTGACAGCTAAGTTCGTATACGAACATCTATTGGTTTGTACCACTCGTAGCGTTCGACTGGTTTTCAATCGAACTTTTTCGATTGTGAAATTCTGACAATACAAAAACTGTGTTATATTTGAATTTCGAGCTTATAAATTTGAACTTTTCTCGATTGCTTGAGAATCGGCCCCCTGATTTGTACCCAAAAAGCTTAGACTAAATACTGAGGTAACTGGAGAGTGCAGTACGAACAATTTTTTGAATACCACAAATAACACAGTGGCTGTCTTCCGTCTCACCTACACTTTAAAAAAATACGTATGGTCATATGAGACAGCTGACAGCCACTACATACATAAATGTCAAATTTGCTGGCGACACTTTTTTATTCAGGGTGAGAGCTCCAGTTACCTCAGAGTATTAAGTCAAACTTCATGTTTGTACCCCTAGTGTAAGTTTTTATGTCAAGCAAACGCAAACTATTTCGATTCCGTATTTATGTCAATTTGTATGAAAACTATATAAACGCGCTACTCGCCGCTAGAGGCGCTAATACAGTGCCCGTAGTGTAAGTTTTTATGTCAAAAAACGCAAACTATTTCGATTCCGTATTTATGTCAATTTGTATGAAAACTGTATTAGCGCCTCTAGCGACGAGTAGCGCGCTTATATAGTTTTCATACAAATTGACATAAATACGGAATCGAAATAGTTTGCGTTTGCTTGACATAAAAACTTACACTAGGGGTACAGTTTTCATACAAATTGACATAAATACGGAATCGAAATAGTTTGCGTTTTTTGACATAAAAACTTACACTACGGGCACAGGCTTCGCTTATTCGTACCACGATTCTATTGCGTCAATGACAAGCGATTCAGCGACATGACACAGCCGCTTAGCTGTCATATTAACTCTTATTTGACTTATAACTCGGTCGAATTAAGATGACACCTCCGGGCTATACCCATCTCTCTCACTCTCCGGGCATCACAGAATCGAGTGAAAGAGACGGGTAGAAGAAATAAGTACACAAATCTTTCGTTCATTCACATTCAGCAATTCATTTACGAATTAGTTTTAAGACGGTCATGGTACGAAATAAAGCTATTCATTTTGGGAACCTATTCTGAATCGCACCAGTTTTGAATCGCTTTCATAAAGTTGATGGTAGGCACCCTGTGCCCCAGCAGTTGGAACATTTAAATGGCTGATAAAGATATCCTTCCTTGCAAATGTGCTACTACCCTTATTAACTTAATATCGCTATCGCTATTTAATAATCTAATATTCACTCACCTTAACCATTTACTTACACTTCTCTGTCAAAGAGTTATTAAGTTCCTATTTATGGGAAACCTTTTGTCAAACTTTAATACTCGAAATCATTGACATTCAAACAATGGACGCGCCCGAACGTGTCACTAACTTTTAGTTACTAAAGGTGCCATTCCACTCAGAAACTTTTTTTTATCCATAACGGTGTAGCAACTTAACCTTCATCACACTTGATGCTTTGTGGTGATAAGGCTGAAGGTGGAAACGCACTACTCCCGCAATCCTCAATCACTGAGGAACAGGCTATCTTATCTCTAACTGCCGGAACACAATAATGCTGAACTTTTTTATGGGGCGTCAGACTTAGGTAAAGCTTTAAGCTAAGATGGTGGTAGCTAGCCAGGCGGACTTTGAACAAGCCCTACTACTGCCAACGAAAGTTGAACCTGGGACCTCTGGGTCTGATCACGGTGGTGTGTATCGATGGTGGTTAGCCAGGCGGACTTTGAACAAGCCCTACCACCATTCAAACCGGATACAATATGTATCCCCACTGGAAATCGAACCTGTGACCTCTGGGTCTGATACCCGTGGAGTGTACTACTAGACCACAGAGGCGGTTAAAATCTAATGTCCTGATCCGCGTCACAGATTACTAAATAGTTACCCCGCGTGCCCTTCATCTTGCTCACGGGAAGTCCTTTGTAACGCCACTGAGAGCGCAGTATGTGTGGCGCAGTGCTGGGCTGAACAGATATAAAGCCAAATTGATCGACACGCTACGAAGAAAAAGAAGTTAGAGATAGAACAACCAGTTTCGCAGTGGATGAAAATTTCGGCCTTGAAACCGATATGGCCGTTGGGGTGGAAAGGATCTCGAATGGCGACCGCGTACCGGACGACGTTCCGTGGGCAGGCTAGCTACAAGGTGGACCGACGATCTAGTCAAGATCGCGGGATGCCGCTGGATGCGGGCAGCTCAGGACTGATCGTTGTGGAGATCCTTGGGGGAGGCCTATGCCCAGCAGTGGGCGTCGTTCGGTTGACATGATAAGGATTCCGGGAGTAGTACGCACTGCACTTTGACCTTCAGCCTTATCACCACTTAACATCGGGTGTGATAAAGGCTAAGTGCTACCCTGTTGTGGATAAAAAAGCAGGTCGGAACTTGTCGGTGACGTTCGGCGCGATTGGCGCTGATTCGACACAAAGTACCTATAGAGACTGCTATCGCCGACTTCCCGCGCGGACCATTTCCATAAGCGCTGGCAGATCGACGCTCTGTTAGCCAACTTTCTACGTGTATACAAGTATACACCCTAATGGAATCGTGCCTTAAGCTTGTGTTTCAAGCAAACTTGGACCTTATTTACAAGTCGTAATATCGGGAACTCTGTATTTTTCCACGATAAACCTTTAGGATAGCCTAACTTATATTAGTTCCGAACTTAAGTGTAGATTTACGAGGTACTGACGAAGTTATGTAAATTTATCGAATGGCCCTCGACTATAAAAGCGGAGGACGAGGGTCTGCCCAGATTATTTTGGCTCTCCTTACTCTTAATATTTTTCGGGTATATATTTCTTAGAAGTTGATCTTGCGTTACCTTCTTTGCCTCCCATAAGGCGATTTAGGGATTACCCGTATTCCAGGAATGACACAATAACCTCTTTGAGTCGCAGTATAAATATTATCTGCGTATAATATGTAATAGAGAAATTATAAATAACCACGTTTGGTGTTTGAAATAACACGGAGGCTTTCTCTGAAAAAGTGATAAGTATATTGTTTAGCTTAAGCCTTAAAGCCGCCGCTTAAGCCCCGCACACGGACCACCGAACACAACCACAAAACGCCCGCCACCGAATTATTTCCTGTAATTTTTTACAAGATTTTTATTAACTTGCCATGTTAGTTAGTTAGTGTGTTAGTTAGTTAGTATGTTAGTTAGTTAATGGGGGGCAAATCTTGCAAGCTTAATTTGACCCACTTCCCAGTGTCCGATGGAGCTGAAATTTTGTATACAGGTTTGGTTCAGATGACAATACAATATTAAAGTTTAATTATTAGTCAGCAAAAAAGCTTGTCATAAAAATGTTATTTTTACTAAAATCTTATTTTTCATACATTTTATATGAGCTCGCCGCACACTGTTGACGACCGCCGCCACCGCTAGCCGTCACTTGTTTCTTCTGCTAGCTTCTTAGTGGCGGCGTTTGTGGCTGTGGCGTGGCGTGTGGCTCGTGTGTGTGCGGTGACGGTAATAAAAAAATCAAAACTTAATAAACATTTTAGAACGAAGACATTAAAATTTAAGACTGCTTTCGTCGGTCCTCGCTACGTAGTTGCTTGTTTCTGTGAGCCCATCGTCTTTTGTTACCCTGTCTTTCATTTACAATTCTCATTACCACAAATAAAAAGGTCATCAGTAGGATTTTTTCACAGAACCCAAGAAACGGGTTAGAAGGAACATTTTAAGTTATTAATTTTTGTAAATGAATTTAATTTTATAAGGTTTTTACATACTTCATTCATTCTAATGTACTTAACTAAAGTTTGTGCTTTTTCCTATTATTCAAATCAAAATCAAAAAATCTTTATTTCAAAACATACAATTTTTACAAAGATATTCGGAAGTCTTCTTTTTGATAAAAAATATCTGTGTCAGAAGACCTCGCTCTTCTATAGCTATTAAAATATTAGCGTATGTTTGTGAGCTTTTGTTTCTTTTGTTGTGTGTGTGTGTGTGTGTGTGTGTGTGTGTGTGTGCGTGTGTGTGCGCGTGTACAGTTATAGGTTTGTGTTTGCATTTATATTACACAATACATAACTTAATTATATTAATTTTACAAACTTTACTATATATTGTGCTGTAATAATTCCTCTGATTCGCTGTATGTTAATGTTTTGAGCCAATCTGTCAGTGCATTTTTTGTGTAATGTGCATTTTTAGTATATATATGTAGGATTTTATTAACTTGATTATATAAATGTGTTGATAATATTTCAAATTGACGACTAGCAAACGTCGTTTTATATTGTTTAGTCCTAATAACTGAACGGTTACTCCTCCTGCTCTGATACCCTGCATCAAGTTCCATTACCTTGTGTTTCCTTAGTATAGCATGTAATATAAATAACTTTCTCACCGAAAGGACTTTGCACAGTGCATATAATTCTTCGGTAGGAAACCTATGCCGCTTGAAGTACATCACTTTTAACAGGGATCTTTGTGCTCTTTCTAATTCTAGAAAATTCGTTTTCGATGTACCACCCCACACTGGGATACAATACGTAATCACGGACTGGGCAAGGGCAATGTAGACAATGTTTAACAAATTTTTTGGTTTATTTTTATTTGTTGAAGAAGTTGGCAGCACATGTCTCAATGTTTTAAATAACCACGTAAGCTTTCGTATTCTATTAGCAATTTGTTCTACTTGTTTATACCATGTCAACTTTTGATCTAAGACAACTCCAAGGTATCTAGTGTTTGGGACTTTTTCAATCATAGGACATGCACAAGCTACATTATCATCATCACATCTATGCATTTTAATATTGAAGCTATTGTCGGGCTGTGTACGATCAGTCATACTAAAACAGATATAGTTAGTTTTTTTCGTATTAAGGGTAAGTAGACTGTGATCCAACCATTGTCCTAATTTTTTCAAAACCAACTCTACTTTTAGACGCAGTATATCCCAAGAATTACGCTCAAAAAACACAGCAGTATCATCTGCATAAGAGATTATTTGTGCGTTATCCAATTTCATATTGCAGAGTGAATTAATATAAATTAAAAACAAAGTAGGTCCCAAAACGCTACCTTGGGGGACTCCATAGCCGACACCTCTATCAGAACTAACAAACTCGCCAACTTTAATATTGCCGCTGCCTTCTATTTGAAAGGTAGTCTTTAAAAAGCGCTAACGGAACGCCTCTTATACCATATCTTTCAAGCCTGTACACAAGGGTGGGGATAGAAACACTGTCGAATGCTTTCTGGAGGTCAATGAACACAGTCAAACATTTTTTCCCTTTATCTAGTGTTTCAGTAATCATGGAACTCAAAGCCATGACAGCGTCTTCAGTTGATTGACCCTTCCTGAAGCCGTATTGAGATGATGATAGTAAATTGAATTTTTCTAAGTACTTTAAAAGTCTGTTATTGATTAATTTTTCTAATATTTTTGAGATGGAGGGTAAGACTGAAATTGGTCGATAGTTATTAATATCTTCTCTGTCACCTCCCTTGTGCACAGAAGTGATTACCGATTCTTTCAACATCGCTGGGAAGACCCCATTTTTGAAGCAACAATTCGCAAGATGTGTGATGACTGGTACTATTTCGGTGCTTGCTAGCTTCAAAAAGCTTGTGGGTATTTTATCCCATCCCGCAGAACTATCAGACTTTAGGTTCAGTAACACTGATAAAACTTCGTCATTATCCGTATCGAAGAGCGCAAAAGACTGTGGACAAAAAATCTTTGATTGAGTTGGTTGCTACGATCGGGCCAGTTCGCTTGAGAATGTCATCTGCTAGTTTCTTACCAATTCCAGTAAAGAACTCATTTATATAATTTACACTTTCTTGGGGAGAATTTTTCATATTTAGGAGCTCGTTATTATGATTTTTTATTTGTTGTGTATATGTTATATTTTTAATGTTGTTCCAGAGGGTTTTCGAATGTGTCATAGATGAAGTTATTTTATCTCTCTCATATTTACGCTTTAACTTTTTAATCAAATTCATACAAAAATTTCGGTACCTTTTATAAGTGATTTTTAATATTTCATTATTACTATCATTTCTTAGTTGTTTTTGCATTTTATTTCGATTTCTTATACATTTTAATATACCAGGAGTTATCCATGGTTTGAGGTTGCGTTTAGATTTAGGTATATTTATAGTTTTCGTATTTTCGTCCAAAGATTCACGTAACTTATTAATTAATTGTTCAATTACTATATTCGGGTCATTACAAAATAAAATGTCAGTTAATTTTTTCTCCTTTAAGCTCTTAATAGCGTCATCATAGTCTGTAATAGTTTTGGTTTTCGAGCATACTATCTTATTTTTTATTTTTGCTAGTGTTAAAAATGTGGTTAAATGGTCGGTAATTGTTGTGTTAATAATAGCGATTGTAGCAGCTACGTTTTTTCTATTGATTTTAAGACTAAAGTGATCGAGACAACTACTTCCTCGAGTGGGTAAGTTATGCCCAGGCAATATACCATGTGTTGTGAACATGTTTATATAGTTTATCCTATTGTTTCTTTCATATGTACCTTCATTTTCGTCAATAATTGTATTTATATTAATGTCACCAGCAATCACCAAGTTTTTACACGATTTTATAGTGTCTAGGTGATCACTCAAGTGTTGTATAAAAGTGTCTGCATTCCTATTTGATGGCGATCGATAAATACATAATATTTTATGATTTAACAGGTCAAGTTGTAAGCATGATGCATGTTGTAGTTTAATCTCTTTCACATAAGATTTTATTGATTTCTTGATGTAAACCACCACACCATCGTTCTGATTCAAATGGTGGGTTGTTGAATACATATTATAATTATTAAGTTGAGGTACAGGTTTTTCTGAGCTAAGACGACATTCGGTTAAAACTATGACATCAATATTAAATTTTAAACTATTTAAGAATATTACAAAGTCTTCAAAATTGCAATAAACACTGCGTATATTTTGAGAAATAATTGTTAAGTCACCAACGCGTATTTGATTACAGAGCTCATTATCATCACATTGAATTGCTCTGGCAATTTCAAAGTTATCTATTTCGTTTATTCTATCAATATTTCTATCCATAATAGAAACAAATGAGAACAGCAGTCGACATCATTGAATCTTTATTTATTTTTATATTATAATTTTTCCCAGGTTTGGTTTTAGTGTGTAAATATTTGAAATACTTGTTATGTTTTTTTAAAATATGTACATAGAAATTGTAATGTGTAAAGTTTATAGTGCTAAGGGAAATAAAATTGTGTAAGGTGAGTAAGAATGTATGTGTGTTAGTGTGAATTGGGTTTGTGAGTATTAAGTATTTAAAAGAGAGCAAATCACTTGGAATACAATTGCTGTTTCTAGTTTTAGTATCACTATTAACATTGCTAGAGTTTACATAAATAATTAGTAGTGAAAAAACAAACATTCTCACATTAGAAGCTAAAACAGAGTATAGCACATCTAATAACAAAAATGGCATATATTTGGGATTTTTGCCATGTCCGTGCAGAATATGCACATAAAAATTGTATAGTAGATAGTTTGTAATGTTAGGGGAAATACAATTATGTAAGGTGAGTAACATGAGTGTGTTTGTGTGAGTGTAAATTTTGTTTGTATCAAAACGGCATTTAAAAGAGTGCAAAACACAAAAAAGACAATACCTAAATCTAATTTTAGTAGTACCATTTACCTTGCTAGAAATAAAATAAATATTCAGTATTGAAAAAACAAACATTAACAGGTAAATAACCAAAACAGAGCATAGCAAAAACAATAATAATACTGAGCATATAATCAAGTTTCTTATTAAATCTAGTCAGGCCTCATTAAATAGTCTTTGTACCTGTGCTTCATCTTTTATTTGTATTATTGGAGAGTTCTCACCTTTCCTGACATATACCTTTCCGTAAGAGGTCCAACAAAACTTGTATTGTTTGGATTTGGCCAGGTCTCTCGCCAGGAAATGCAGACGGGCACCTTTTACAGTCAGCTGTTCAGTTACAAAAACTGGAGTCTCCTCCGATGTCTTCAGGCCGAGATGTTTCGCACAGAGTTTTGATTTGTGTTTCACATTGAAGGATTTTGATAGTTTAATAACATCATTTTTCAGGATTGTGGATGTAGTTTCTACAATAATAGGTGTATTTTGGTCATTCTCTTTCCTTCCCTTCACCCTGTAGATATCCTTAATATCTCTTTTTTCCATATTACAGCCGATAGTACTAGCAAAGCCAGTGACCATGTTTAACAGATCATCTTTAGTCTCATTTTTCATTCTCGGCACGTTTTTTAATTCAAAGTTTGTTTTACGGTTGTTTATTTGTAAATCCTCAATTTTACTCTCTAGCATGACAATCTGTTTTTTATCTTCTCTTACTTGACTTTCCAAGCTATCTACTTTCCTCTTCAGCTCTTCGTTTTGTGTCGTAAGAAAGGCAATTGAGTTTTGTATTTCCTTATTAGTAGTTTGAATTTCTTTATTTGTAGTTTGAATTTCTTGAAGAACAGTACTAACCGCTTTAATTTCGCTAACTTGATCCTTTAGCATGGCAGTAATCATTTCTCCAATTTCATTTTTAAAGGTGTCTAGCTGGGAAGGCATACCGTAGTCCGTGTCCTCTCTGGTTCGCTTTTGCCGTTTCATAACAAATGGGGGTGTTTTATTATCGTTCCCAGACTTGCTCAAGTCGTTCTCTGACATGGAGCGATCCGAACTCATGTCTGTTATAATTGTAATTTTACGCACCGGTGGTGTAAACTAAAATTATTATGATAATTATTCACTGTTTTATAAGCACTTCCTGTAGCACAGAAGCAATGTCGTACGTAGTTTACAATGTTGACAATGTCCATACGCTTGCTGCGCCGTATACTGCTATTAAGAACCACTACGGTTATTTCGACGCTCTGAGTTAACACCGCGGTAGCGGCAAGGTGCAGCGCTCGAGCTCAGACTCTCCGACACAAGTTCAAACCCTCACGAACACAAGAAATTTTTTTCACTTAATTATTTTATTTAAATTTAAATATTAAAATTTTTCAAATGACAGTGTCTTGTACACGACCACTCGCGGCGGTATCCGAGGGGAAGAGGGGACAGTTTCATACAATCACTACTAAATGCTTTCACACTGTGTCGTTACCGTCAACGATATCGATAATTATTAGATTTAAGTGTTCTCTTTTTTTTGTGCATGCTGTGTTTACATTAAAAGTTTGTTACGTTTAGTTTAAGTACCTATTGTGTAGTATTAAGTCAAAATGTTTCAAGGTAAACAAACACTGGTGAACCTAATAAAATAAATAAGCATTTGGTACTATTAAGTAAACGTGGAATCCATAACAAGCTAGTTTCTATGACAACTCGAAAAAAAAAATTATGGAGCATTTTACTACTTTGCAAGTCTTTCTTGTATTATGTGTTTTTTTAAATTGTGTCAAATCATCTTATTGAAAATGAGCAATTTGACGCTTTTGTTATAGCGGATTAAATACCTATACAGGATTTCGGAATTTCCGCTATTTTATTAAGTTACTATTTAACATCTTCGATTCATTTGTTCATACATCTTTTGTATTTCAGGGGAGAGCGTTCAATCAGTTTTAAGCGTACAAACAAATTGATTACTGCTTCAATTTATTCTGACTAATGGTACCCGTTCCCGTGGCAACATCGGGACATAATAAACAAAAAATATAAAATCTTTCCCTTTTATCATAATTATTTTATAATCTTTCCCTTAAATAAAGTTTTAGAATTGGGACATTCCTTTATACAACTGATGGATTTTTCCTTTTTTTGTATAAATCTTTTAAACTTATTTTACTGTTATGTAATCTGTACTGTGGTCCAATATCTGTTCGGTGGAGCGAAGCTAAGAGCATTTGTTGTAAGACCATAAAGGGTACGAAGTATTCAAATAGTCGTCAGTTTTAACTCGGAAATTCACTGGCCTTGTACTGGTTACGGAAAGGAGCTAGTAAAATTCCAGTATTTTATGAGCGATTTCATTATGAGTTTAATTTTATCATTTAATGGTGGGATGGAACTCGCAAGCTATAATGTTTCGACCATGTTCTAACTTCTAATCATAAATAAGTTTTTAGTAAAAATTTCATTTTTATGAGAAGCTTTTTTGCTAACTGTACTTTAATATAGTATTGTCATCTTAACCGAACCTGTACCTATACAAAATTTCAGCTCCATCGGACACTGGGAAGTGGGTCAAATTAAGCTTGCAAGATTTGTCCCCCACTAACTAACTAACATGGCAAGTTATTAAAAAGCTTGTAAAATATAATGACATGGAATTTATTAAAATAGGTTTTAATGCAAATCACACTAAAATTAATACTCTTTTATTTTCAGTAACGTTACTCTACTTTTTATCCAATGACTCCAAAACATGAAGCTCGACTTAATACTGAGGTAACTGGAGAGTGCAGTACGAACAATTTTTTGTCCACCACAAATTACACAGTGGCTGTCTTCCGTCTCACCTACACTTTAAAAAATACGTATGGTCATATGAGACAACTGACAGCCACTACATACATAAATGTCAAATTTGCTGGGTACACTTTTTTATTCAGGGTGAGAACTCCAGTTACCTCAGTATTAAGTCGAGCTTCATGCTATGGACTGTTCGCCGAGAGTTGACAAATACCTAATGATACGTTTTCGAACTGCGTTACTGTCGCTTAATTATCACAAACTGTATGGCGGCCGTTGGTTATCCCTCACTTTCGCCGTTTTTCGTGGTAAGAGGAACGCGATTGTTGTCACCCGCGGCCCAGACAGAACGCGGCGGCCATTTTCTTTTTTTAAATCATTAGCGGGCTGCTAGAATTTACTGACTTTATCAAGGAGTTTGTACAAGGAAACTGGAGTTTTCAGCCTGAATAAAAAAGTGTAAGTACCCCGCAAATTTGCTATTTAGTACGTAGTGGCTGTCAGTTGTCTCATATAACCATACGTATTTTTTCAAAGTGTAGGTGAGATGGATGACAGCCACAGTGCCACAAAAAAGTGTTAGTAATGCACTCTCCAGTTACCTCAGTATTTAGTCTAAGCTCTTTGGACTTTATCAACCCTCGGCGAATAGACAATAATTATTACTTTTTTAGGTAGGTATCTCCAGTGAAATGACGATATTTTTTTTCTTGCTAGCTGTATCACCCGCTTCTCTATGCTTTAATTACCTTCTGTGAATCAAACTGAAAAGTTAATGTACCTAAATAGCAACGACACGGAGTAGCACTGAAGTTGTGAAACTAGATTTATGTATATTTCCCCTTTGCGCACATAAGCAAAGCTAAGTAATTAGCTATGTCTCATAATTTATATCTATTTGATGTTCATCTTAGTTTCTCTTTAGTGAATTATTGAGAAGTTACGAACCTAGTTAATGTTGCTAGCTTATAAAGACTTATTTAGAATGCTACCATGTGGCATCATAGATTAAATAGAACTAATAATGTACAAAAAGCTTACGGAACGGTTTAATGAGGTAACACCGTTCAATGGAACGGTGTTACCTCATTAAACCGTTCCGTAATTTGGATACCTCGAGAACTACTAATGCTATCAACTTGAAATTTGATCTCCGAAGTTTACAAAAATAACATTAGTTCCGCTATCGGTCAAGAGATGGCCCTAACCTAAATTCTACATCGAAAATTCTCTGACGAATATAACCTCGTCGATGAAAACATTTTTAAATATTAATAATAATAATTTATTTTTAAAATTTTAGTAATCATTAAAAAAACAGGAACCTTAGCCTCTAGAGTCCCTGTGGCCACAGATGAGTACCTACATAGACTCCAAAAAAGACTTATTATTATGAATATTGTTATTATTAAAGAATTATTTATTTCATTAAACAAATGAGAGCAGAAACAACATCCAATTGGCAATCAGAGTAGCAAATTTTTATTTTTTTGACA
The DNA here is from genome assembly GCA_949710035.1 of Crambus lathoniellus. Taxonomy (NCBI): domain Eukaryota; kingdom Metazoa; phylum Arthropoda; class Insecta; order Lepidoptera; family Crambidae; genus Crambus; species Crambus lathoniellus. The sequence continues at coordinate 6,955,836 of OX453313.1, forward strand.
AAAAGTCTTCGGACTCTAGTTGTTAGAATACCTTAAATGGATCGTAATAGTATTTGAGTCATATTTAAGTTTCAAGACACAAAGCTGGAAACTCAAACTAGCTGATGACAGAGCGGACTGTCTTTCGGGTGTAAGTACAGTTATTAAGGCGCTACTCGGAAAAAGTATGGACTCTTTGATATAAAACTATAGGACGGTTAGAGTTGTTATAAATCTGGTAATAAGATATAATATATTCGATAAAATCGTATAGTTTCAGAAACACGATTTTATGATTTTGGCACGACACTTTTTATTTTCGAAAATACCTCAAAAAAATAAGAAATATCAAGATTATTCTTAAATGGGGTTACATATACTATTGAAAATTGGTTTAATTAGTGGACACCAATAATATTTAGGATCGTATAGAAGCATTTTTTTAAAATGGCTATAGTTTTTGAATACGAAGTGATTTTGTGTTTTTTTTGCGTTATCGACAAAATCGGTCTCGCTCCCGCGCGCGTCGTTTTCTCATTGCTATCTCGCGTTAGCATAATTTTTCCGAGTATCGCCTTAAAGGCATCATACAAAAACAACGTGCTAGTTGACATTAGCACAAACTGCATACTAATCTGTGTTTGCGCGCGGCATTGCATTATTTAGCGTAGCGTCACTACTCCCCCTGGAAATGCTTTGAGTAACAACTGAGTACGCTAAATTCAACAGGGATTTATTTCAAACTAGCAATCCGTCCTGTCTTAAGTCCTAAATTAAGCTTTATTGCGCACCTGGTTATGATGTGCTCCTTTAGGATGTCTTCAAATTATCGCGACAAAAAGTAGCCTGTATTTTTTATTGTCTTATCCCTTTCTATGCTAAATCTTATCAAAATTGGATAAGTTTTTAGGCGTGACCAAGTAAGAGACAGATAGAAGTAATCTATATATATAAAATTCAAAGTCCTGACTGACTGATTGACTGACTGACTGAGATATCAACGCACAGCCCAAACCGCTGAACCTAGAGACTCCAAATTTTGCACATAGATACCTTATACAGTGTAGGCATCCACTAAGAAAGGATTTTCGGAAACTCTACCCCTAAGTTGGTAAAATAGGGGATGAATGTTTGTATGAAAGTCCGTCAGTTTTGAAGTTAGGATCTTCAAATTTTGTATTTAGGCTGGCAATTGAAAATTAATATATACCTGTGACAGTGTTTTTGACAATTCCACCCCCTAAGGGGTGAAAAGGAGAACGAAATGTTGTATCTGGAAAGTCCTTCATTAAATTTATTATTTAGGCTTATGGTCGGAAAGTAAAACAAATAAGCAAACAAATATTTCGTATTTTTTCGAAAATCAACCCCTTAGAGGTTAAATGGGATAAATAAACCCAAAAATCGATATGGATGTCGTTATTGAGGTTTTATGGGATGACGATTGCGAAAATGGCATTTATTTTGATGTTTAATACGCTGAACATGATTCCACCTCTAAAAGGTTGAAATAGGGGTGAAATTTTGAATGAAAAATCAGGGGGTAAAATAGACATTTCAACTTAAAACTTTGTAGGCTTACTTCTTAAAACAAAGAGGCAACCCGTTTCGTAATTTTTCCAAAATCAAACCCAGGGGGTAAAAAAGGGGATGAATATGTGTATGAAAGTCCGTCAGTTTTGAAGTTAGAATCTTTAAATTTTGTATTTAGGCCCGCAATTGAAAATTAATATTTTCCTGTGCCAGCGTTTTTGACATTTCCACCCCCGAAGGGGTGAAGAGGGGGATGAAATGTTGTATCTGGAAAGTCCTTCATTAAATTTATTATTTAGGCTTATGGTCGGAAAGTAAAACAAATAAGCAAACATATATTTCATATTTTTTCCAAAATCTACCCCTTAGAGGTTAAATGGGATAAATAAACCCAAAAATCGATATGGATGTCGTTATTGAGGTTTTATGGGATGACGATTGCGAAAATGGCATTTATTTTGATGTTTTATACGCTGAACATGATTCCACCTCTAAAAGGTTGAAATAGGGGTGAAATTTTGAATGAAAAATCAGGGGGTAAAATAGACATTTCAACTTAAAACTTTGTAGGCTTACTTCATAAAACAAATAGACAGCCCATTTCGTAGTTTTTCGAAAATCAAACCCAGGGGGTAAATAGGGTATAGAAACCTAAATCATCTTAAGTAGGTACCCTAAAAGTTCTTGGTACCTTACAAGTTCTTGGTACCTAAGCTACTCAGAACTAAGTTTTTGATTGTGAAACAGACACTTATTATTTACTAGCTTCCGCCCGCGACTTCGTCCGCGTGGACATTCGAGAAAATACTTAGGGGACCAATTACCAGGATAAAAAGTATTTTCTTTGTTTTAATTTAATAAAATCCGATCAGCCGTTTTTACGTGATTAGGCGGATCCTCCCTCACCAAGTGAGCAGCCTCGTGCGAGGCCTGCCGCACGTGGCAAACGTTCTGCCTCGCGCGAGGCTGCTCGCTTGGTGAAGGAGGACCCGCCTAATGACGTAAAAACGGCTGATCGGATTTTTATGAAATTAAAACAAAGAATACTTTTTATCCTGGTAATTGGTCCCCTAAGAATTTTCTCGAATGTCCACGCGGACGAAGTCGCGGGCGGAAGCTAGTTTCTTATATTAGCACGGAAGGTGTACGGATGAATCCAGCAACGTGCTATTCTAAAAACAACGTGCTAGAATGACATTAGCACAAACTGCTCACTAATCTGTTCCGCTGGAAATGCTTTGACTCAGTAACACTTTAATGCCCGAATACTCGTACGCTACTTATCTTGGGGAGCGTCTCAAACATCATGGCATCTCTTGCATACGTTTGACATTTAAAGTGACAGGGCGATGTGTGAGACGCTCCCAAAGATAAGTAGCGTACGAGTATTCGGGCATCAGTGACACTCTGTCCACTGCTTGTGGAAAACCCTTTCCTCTTTATTCCAAAACGTGGACTAAAATAGTCTAGTTTAAAGCTGGTACTAAACTGTTGCTGTCACTTTCAATTTCCAAATAAAAGACAGAATAAGACCAGTGCCCTGTTTATAAAAAATTACAAGCCTTGTATTACAAGCGATTTACCTGTAAAAAAAATTCATTATTACAAATATGTGTTTATCAAAACTACACGTGTAAATTACGGGTTACAAGTGTCATTATTTATTTCACAAGTATATTTTTACACATGTAATTGTGATTTTGTTCATCAAAAAATCCTTTGTAAGTTACACTTGTAGAAAATCATTACAAATCCTGAGAGTGTCCGGCGACTCTCCATTCCGTCTTACAAGTTTACAAAGTGTCGTGCTTATAGTATGTACAGCATTTTTTTTTCTTCAATTTTTAAAATGTGCTCAAGTGATTCAAGCGACGAAGACAATATTAGAATAACGGAACCGAGAACAATTAGAACAAGAATTAACTACGGTCATATGGAGATGACCTATCAATTTAAGGAAAAGATTCGACTTCAAGCTGAAAAATTGGAAATTCAGGAACCAAAGTAGCCTTTTTTAATTTTGCGTAAAACTTAGGTGTACTTAATCTTTTCCAGAAGGTACCAAACAAGCGACTGAGATGGTATTAAAATTTTCTTCCATTCTTCTATTTTTTAAGTTTGGACAACCTGTCATTAAATGCACCAAATAAAACTTTTTTGTCGCGAATAAGTTGTAAAGCCGATGTTTTAATAAAAAAAATCGATAATAATTTCAAATTCAAATTTTAATTAAAAGGCGGGTATACTTTGTCTGCTCGCTTACCTACTTTTTTCTTACGTCCCGTCCATTTTAGGCACAGAAAATATACCATTCAGCCAAGTAAGCGTTTAAGTAGAGCATATTCAACTAAAAAACTTACAAAAACATGGCATTCCCGTCACCTTTTTGATTGTATACCTTTTACATACCTTGTAAATATTTTTTGATAAACGTAATTTACACGACTTGTAAAAACTTTCTTGTAAAGTGTAACTTGTGAACGTGTAGACTTGTAAGTTTTGATAAACAAGACACTGGTCTCACTTTTAGTCCACGTTTTGGAATAAGGGGAAGTATAGATGTAACAGACGTTCTGACCAGACAAACCAAGTCCGACCGGACCGCGTCTGAGGGTCTACTCTGAAACGCGAAATTCAAAACTTCGTTACCTATACTATACCCGTCCCTTTTACTCTCCAAATATGACAGCAATGAGTGAATTAATAATAATTGTGAGGAAAGAAATATAGCTATGTAGCTAACTTCCGCAAAAACACAACATGCAAGATGCAAGCTCGCCCGCCCGCTAATGCCACGACTCCGTACCGTAGCTCAGTGGTTAAAGCAGTCGCCCGGATAGCGAAAGGTCGTGGGTTGGAGTCCCATCGGAGCCGGTTGTGAGACGGGTCGATATTTTCTAAATACTTCATTTTCAATTTTTCAAGTGACTACTTTAAAGTTTTTTCCCACACAAGTCACACAACGCGGAAAGATTTTTTTCCTTTTCAGTTGACTAGTACTTTTGTCAGTCGGATTAATCTTTTAAATTACTTTTTTACAGCCAAGCAATACCACGCTTCTTTTCGTACAAAATTCGTGACATGGTTTTCTGACCCCTTTCTTGTATTCTGTGACAAAAACTAACACCAGTAAATCGTAGACACACAGCCGGCTTGTGCGTAGAACATTGTCTGTATTTGCATGTCGTGTCACACTGATCCGGCATCAGGCGCCTAATGGCACAGGCTTTACAAATCATTACCTCGGATCCTGGATAAGGCGCGCAAATAAAATGTGGGGGATGTCACCCGGGTCAGGAGCCGGGACACACTGCTGTGGTGTTCGATGAGTAAGTTTTAGCTTGAATTTTAATTTTAAATTCGATTGAACTTAAAAAACCTGCCTCAGCAATTCTTGGTACTTATAGTGAAACGGCTTAAAAGATTTTTATGTTTTTTTTGTGTATATTCAGTAGGTCTGAGAAATAGGTCGTCAACTATTTTATACATGCTTAGGTAATAATAATAATAACAAACCAAATTTAATTTTTAACTGCGACAGAAGGAACTATTCTTCTATGATTTGGCACAAAAAAAATCATAAGACCCTTAATTTTCACCCTTCGACCACCAACCCCCATTTTTTTATAGTGATATTAGTATCTCTAGAAATAACCTAGTAAGTTAATAAAGTCAGCTAAGTAGTATTATTATGAAAGTCTAGAATGCCTTACTATGAACTTTTGTGCAAAGGTAATCTACTCGTACGTACTCACATCATCAATTGACTGTTTCAAAGATCAGACCACTCGATGGATCGAGTCAAAACTCTTGAAGCTTCTTCATAGCAGTAGACGCGTTACCTCCTTTGTTTTACGCTACTTCCAGTGCTTAAATATATAAACAACTAGCGGCCGCCCGCGGTTTCACCCGCGTGGTTCCCGTTCCCGTGGGAATATCGGGATAAAAAGTACATATAAACCTTCCTCTTGAATCACTCTATCTATTCAAAAAAACGCATCAAAATCCGTTGCATAGTTTCAAAGATTTAAGCATACAAAGGGACATAGGGATAGAGAAAGCGACTTTGTTTTATACTATGTAGTGATGAACACAATCACGCACCTAAGCTCAAATTTTCAAAAAAAAAAATTTTTTTTAACAATTTTCGAACTACAATCGTCCAAACTTTAATCTCTAATAGTGTGTGTAACAATGTTTTTCTCTTAATACACTATTTGAGCGGAGGTGCGACATTGTTCGGTAATTTAATGAGGCAGTGTGTCAGGTAAATGAACCACATAAAATATGCGGATGAGTATCTCAAACTTGATCTCTTGTGCGTCTGGCGAGGTTAGGCAGAAACGCGTTTGTTTTGTGGGTTTCGTAGGTACATTCAACAATACCACCAGGTATACACCGTAAGGCTCAACGTCAGTTTTACTATACTGCACTAAAGACCTTTTGCAACGGACTGCACTCTGGTAAATCCACCAATAGTGTCACAGATGGGCAGCTCAACCAAATGAAACACAAATAATATTTTTATAATGTTTTTAAGACAAAAGGTCATTGGGTTGACCAGCAGCTACCTGGGATCTAAAACTTTCAAAAGTACGAAAGGAGCATTGTCATCTCTTAAGAATGGGCGTTAAATGGGATAAAACAACAACAGATGTGTAATGATAGTGAGTGCCCAAAGCAATAACATTTTAAACAATGCCACCTTTTGTAAAATCCCAGACAGCGCATTTTATTGAATCTCCGTTGGTAGAAAAAACAAATGGGGCGGGGCTAAGAATGGGCAGCCCTTCTTGTCCATGCAAGCGAAAAAGTTTTAGAAGTGTATATCTGGTGGTTTTGTTCATTGTACCTCAAAAAGATAGATCTATGCAAAAAATAATAATAAAATTAAATCTTATTTCGAGGAGCTCGTGGCGCAGTGGCAAGCCACTGGTGTGGCAGTGGCGCGTGGCAGTGGCGGCCTGCGATCGTGAACGTTAAGTTTTTAACTCCCAAAGGCATTTGACCTTGAGTACATTGACCTTGACCTCGGTATACCTAACTGAAAAAATTTTTGCTCACTCATTCCACGCTCGAGTGATTGGCTAAGCATTTGAGAGAATGAGGAATTTAACAGGCTGAAAAAAAATCATAGGGATCTGAGCACAGAACACGGAAAGATTTTTTTCTGTGGATCTGAGCTATATAAAAAAGAAGTAAATTTGTTTTTCGAAAAAACATTGGGAGGAGAGAGGTTAAGCAACTTTCGCAACGGTCTGTCATGAGATGGGTGACCAAAAAGCTATCATCTCGAGCTCTTGCGTGCTTCGGAAGGCACAATAAGCCTTTGGTCACGGGGCATTTCCAGTGGTTAACTTACAAACTTTACCACTTTATAATATTCATCATCATCATCAGCCATTTAAGCAGTGGCCTTCCTTAAGGATGTACCTATAAAGAGAATGGGCCATGACCCACCACGCGGGCGAAGTGCGGATTGATGGGTATTATTGATGGTTATTTTAACCGCCTCTGTGGTTCACACCACCGATTTCAGACCAAGAGGTCCCGGGTTCGATTCCCAGTGGGGGTACATATTGTATTCGGTTTGGTTTGTGGTAGGACTTGTTCTTAGTCCGCCTGGCTAGCTACCACCATTTTATCTAAGTCTGACGCCATAACAATGATGATGTTTTCAGCATTATTGTGTTCCGGCAGTTAGAGATAAGATAGCCAGTTCCTCAGTGATTGAGGATTCCGGGAGTAGTGCGCTTCCTTCAGCCTTATTACCACTTATCATCAGGTGTGATGAAGGCTAAGTGCTACCCCGTTGTGAATAAATAAAAAAATAAAGATTATTTTAAAAGTTTTTGGTCACCCATCCCGTGACCGACCATTGCGAAAGTTGCTTAACCTCAATGATCGCAGGCCGAGCGCGCTAACCACTGCGTCACGAGCTCCTCTATTCATAATATAAGTGTAAATAATTTATTATTAGTGTAGATCTAATGACAACCTCACACCGGACGTCGTTCTGTGGACAGGACATGGGCGACCGACGATCAGCCCCCTGATTCACAAACCCTCGGATACGGAATCGGATTCGAATTCTGTGCTTTGTCTTTGTCTATTCTATAGTGAGTGACAGAGACAGAGCATACATTCCTCTGTCGGGAGCCTTTCAGACGGTTCCTGAATCTCAGACATTCGAACTTTTTCAGTGTGGTAATTCGTATGTCGAACATTTTGTTTGTGGTTTCTATTGAAAAGTTAGAACGTTTCAAACAAACTAAGCTGTCCCACATGTCAACATATTCATTTTGACAGCTAAGTTCGTATACGAACATCTATTGGTCTGTGCCCGTAGTGTAAGTTTTTATGTCAAAAAACGCAAACTATTTCGAATGCGTATTTATGTCAATTTGTATGAAAACTGTATTAGCGCCTCTAGCGGCGAGTAGCGCGCTTATATAGTTTTCATACATATTGACATTAATACGCATTCGAAATAGTTTGCGTTTGCTTGACATAAAAACTTACACTCGGGGTACTGTACCACTCGTTGCGTTCGACTGGTTTTCGATCGAATTTTTTCGATTGTGAAATTCTGACAATACAAAAACTGTGTTATATTTGAATTTCGAGCTTATAAAAGTGAACTTTTCTCGATTGCCTGAGAATCGGCCCCCAGGGGGCTGGTCAAGGTGGCGGGAAGCTGCTGGATGCTGACAGCGCAGGACTGATCGTTGTGGAGATCCTTGGGGGAGGCCTGTACTATATACCCAGCGGTGGGCGTCGTACGGCTGACATGATGAAATAATATAGATCAACGTAGGTAAAAAATAAATATTGTAGGGTGGTTAGTATATAACTGACGCTCCTGAGTTTTTTTTAATGACACCTACCAAGTGACGTCATAATTAAGTCAGTTTATGTCCTAAACGCGCGGGTTGTGCGCCATTTTTAATGCATCTCGTCCCAACTAGTGATACGTCACATGTTTAATGAACGTTTCACAACAGGGCGGTGGAGTAAGCCTTAAGAGGAAGCGATTAAGCGATTATAACGATATAATATTTAAGTATATTGTTTGAGCAATTAGTATGTTATTTTTTGGGAAATATATATATTCAATATCAATAGGTTATTTGACTAGTACTTATCTTTTTATTTATTTAAAACAACATAGTTACACATTTATTTCCAAATATCTTGAATATTTACAGAGATACAGGGTATCAAAGTTTATTAAAAGTTTTTTAAATATTGAATACTCGAAATCGCCGCGTTTTGTCTGATGTTTACACTATTTCCAATCAGGTTATTCGGGAAGTTGAGAGTGTTCGTGATCTTGGCGTCATACTCGATAAAAAATTAAGCTTCAAAGATCATTATGATCATATTGTCTCTAAAGCACTTAACGTAACTGCACCAATAGCTGACAGTGTACCTAAACCTGACACCTTCGGATACAATTCATTTATTAAGACATTCAATCATCTTGATCCAATTCAAAAAGAAGGATAAAACAGTAGCAACACTTTTCCTGATATGGCAACACTGACCGACATTTTAATTAATATTTCATTTAAATGATTCTAATGAAAGCCTGACATGTATGTCAGACACTGGTGCATGAGGTGTCAGCTATTGGTAATGGGCATAACTATCTTAATTTTTTAATCATACCCTCACCAAAACGACTAGTGGTCGGGGAACGTATCAGATATCTTTTCGACAAACCCTTATGTATAAAAAAGAGTAAAATAACATTATTTCCTATTGCTAATATGTTTCCCTTTTTGTGTCAGGTACTAGTACTGTCAATGTCAGCAACAGGTGCAAAGTTTTTTTGCCGTGCCAGGCTTAGGTACATATAAGTATGAATAAAAAATGATGTTGCACGAGCTGGTATTATTTATTTGTAGATTTCTAACCTAAAAAAGAGGTAGAAGATGAGTTTCTTAATATGTTATTACAATTGAATTAACTTTAATATGTCTATATTTCAAATAAGAGATTTTAAAGTTTATTGAATGTCTAATTGTGTCAGCCATTGGTACAGTTACGTTAAATGTCTGGGGTTCATTATTAGAAACACTAAATATTTTAGAAATGTAAATACTATAATAACACTCTACTTTAGCCTAGTTAGATCTACCTTAGAGTAGTACCTGTAGTGCGGTATGGCAACCATTCTATGAAGTCCATTGCAACAAAATAGAACGCGTACAAAAGAAGTTCTTATATCACCTGACGTACAAAGTTAATATGGCGAAAAACTTCACAGCTATTCAGACCGCTTAAAACACTTTAAACTAATGTCTCTGAAAAATCGTGGTAAAATCCTAGACCTTACTTTTCTCCACAAGCTAAATAATATAAATTTAAGTAATATAAATTGTCCTCAACTGCAAAAAAAAAACTAACTTTTAATGTCACTCGCAAGCTACCTCGTTTATCCAGATATTCATTGTTCTCTCCTAAGCGTTGTAAAACAAACCTAGGCCTTAACTCTCCTCTTTATAGGTTACAGCCGCAGTATAATACTGCTAGTAAAAATATGGTGGTGGATATATTTAAGTTACGATTGCCTGCATTTAAAAGGCAATTATACTTCATGCTTCGTCCTCAAGATTAGCTTGATTTAACACTTGTAGTACGCCCTAGTAATCGCCAATTTCACACTATATTGAGAATATACCTACTTATAAATTAAAAAAAGTAATAAAAGAAAATTATTATTTTTTAAATTTCAAAAGTGGGTAGTCAACACCGATCTGGCTCAAGCGCCCATCATATAGTGCGTCGCCGATTCACATCTAGTTTTTAAATTGTGTTAAAAAAGTTGTTAGTTGTTGTTAAAAGTGATTATTTAGGATGCCCAAACGCAAAAAAGATAACTGGGAACACATTAAACGAAAAATTATAAGATTGGAGAGAAAGTTGGAGCGAAAAAAGAAGCACCACCACCGGTGAGATTTATCTTGTTCTGAGTTATCGGAACAATTCTATCGCTCGTCGTCCTTATCTTAAGGTACGTTATGTATTTTAATACATTTATAAGTCACTGGCCTTGACATATTATATTGCATATTGAAGTTCAGTGACCTGGTTTTCTAACGTTTCGCAAAAAATGCAAACGATAATTACGTTCAACGATAAAACGGTTTGACTATTTAACTACCTACTTATTACTAAGTTTGTAAAATAAATACTTTCAATAAAGTGTAACAAAATTATTAATTAATTTTAAAGTTATAATTGAACATAAATGCATTAGTTCGTCACAGACTTTTACAAGTTCTCGTATAAGTAGATTTCAAACAGTTTGCGGGCAGTACTTTCTATGAACTGGGACTGCTTCTTACTGAAAATAATTCACATAAGTGACTAAGCTAAAAAAGAGCTTTGTACTCTAAAGTATTATGCTTATTATGATGTGTCGATTTTCAATAGTTTGCGGACAGTACTTTTTTTTTCGAACTGGGACTGTCTCTTACGAAATTTAATTGCATACCTAAGGTTAAGCAATACATAATCTCAAATAATGATAACATAATCATCATTATATACACTGCAGTCACTGGGTCCTACAAACAGTACAACGGGACTGTTATAAGGTACTACTAAGTGTAGTTTGCGGACAGTACGTGTTGTTATAACTGGGGACTGTCTCTTACAATATTATACTGACATGCTAAAATTGTATGAACATGAGGCTTACTCTGTCCCTTACATACGACCAAGAGGTCATAGTTGACCTCGACGCACCATGTTCTAAGGGTTAACCTGAAGGACAATTAGAACAAGTACTTGGAACCAATCCCCAGTACATCCCAGTCTGAAAACATTACAAATATACAGGATGGTCATTCGTCGACTGAGGCTCCGAAGCGTGATCTACCTTCAGATCAAACGTCTGCTCTTGAAACAGAAAACATACACTTAGATAGTGAAGTATTAGAAATATTAGGTACTGACCCTACTTCAGTCAGGAGTGCTGGAGTTTTCCAGCACTGGGTCACAACAGGTATTAACAAAGAATTGCGTAAAGAACTCGTAAGTACATGACCCCAGAAAATTGCAAATTGATTGACCCACCTGAGCTTGATCCTAAGATTAAAGCAGGTGTTTCAGATATTATTGCTAAACACAATAAGGCCATTCAACTGAAACAGAAGGAATCGACTGCTGGAAACACTTGTCTGGTAAAATCTATACTATTATATTGTCTGCAAATGAGAAAAATACAGCCTTGCTAAAACACGGATTTGGCAAAAATTATGTGTGATTGTCAACATTCTAATTCAATTTACAATTTTTTTTCTGAATGCCGTGAAGATGGATCTAAGGGATTCTCTTCAAAAAATCAAAATTGATAAACAATTATTCGGCGAAAACTTAAGGGAAAACAAAAAATCAGCTAAAGCTATTAACAAGTCTAGCACAGACCCAAAGCAATCAACGACACAAAAGTTTCCTAATAAGTAAGTTATACAGTTCTTCGCGAAATTTAAACTGGAAGGGTCCGGGTCCTAGTCACAGGCCGACGGGCCCTCCCAGGACGAAGGAGCCTGCAACGACTTCGACGCGTAGACGGCTCATCAACTTATCGAAGCAGTCGCAGTATCCGTGGCAGAGACAGAACAACAGCCGACGCTAAATACGTTAAACGCATGCAGGTCGTTTATCATTATTCTATAAAGAATTTTTAATGATTACCAAGGACCCACATGGTTCTTTTTCATAAAAAGGATATAAGATTCCCTTCAATCGAAAGCCGATGCAACCTGTATCACCGTCAATCCAAAAAGGTAGTGAAAAGGAAAAGGCTCTTTTCATACACGAAATAAAAAATTTGCTGTCTCTGCAATTTCAGAGATCTCTGAATCTGATCAATATCTATCAACTATTTTTTAGTACCCAAGCCAAATGGGAAAATGCGCTTCATCTTAAACTTATCACTAAATAAATTTATTGACTCAAGACATTTTAAACTCAAGGATTTAAGAACAGTAATAAAATTGATACCGAGAGATTGTAACCGTGCACAGTAGACCTGAAAGACATACTTTTTGTTAAAAATTCACAAGGAAGACCGAAAATATCTAAGATACCAATTTGATCAAAAAGCATATGAATTTAATGTCTTATTATTTGGTTTAAACACAGCTCTTTTTTTCACTAAAGTCATCATGAAACCGGTCATGAAATACTCATGATTATATGGTTACCTGTTAACAATATATTTGGATGACCTCTGTCTAATATAAGGGTCTTAAAACTTACAAGATACCGTAAAGTTACTTACAAGCTTAGGTTTCATTATAAATACCGATAAAAGTAATTTTATACCTTCTCAGTCTTGTAAGTTCTTAGAATATAGTTTAAACTAAAAGAAATTCTAGGTCACTTTGCCAAAATTAAATTTGCAATACAAAAGTTTTCTAACTTAAAAAGGTGTAAAATTAGAGAATTTGTTAGTTTTATTGGACTGTTAATATCCGCCTGTCCCGCCGTGAAATGCAGCTGGTTGTATACTAAATTATTTGAAATATGTATAATTAGTACATGGATATACCTTGTTACTTGGAACAGGATTTCTATTGGTGGAGCCGCACCAAAATAAAAATAGACAAGTATGACCTGGAAGTTTTTCAGGTGCCTCAACTACGGGGTGGGGAATTGCATGTGGAGACGACAGAGCTAGTGGTTTATGGAGTGTAAAAGAAAGTAGCAGACAATAAATTATTTAGGAATTCTTGCTGCGTTTATTGGTTAAGATACTAACTTTCAAGTACTTCTACGAACTGACAATACCACGGTAATTTCCTACGTAAACCGTATTCAATTTCAATTCAATTCAATTAATTTATTCCATTTAACAATAAAATTGTGTAGGAAATACATAGATGGGTATAAAACATAATTATTAACAAGGAAAATTAATTTAAATCACATTAAATTCATTAATTCTAATTTCAACCATTATAAATTTACAACACTATAAAAAAATATAATAAAAGTTAAAAATGTCAACAGGTAAAATTCGAATGCAAGAAGTCATAAAAGTAAAATTAAAATAAATCCTAAAAATTCAACATGTCAAAATTCGATCACATTAAATTCATAAATTCTAATTTTAACGATTATAAAATGTATAACAATAAAAAAGGTATACCTACTAAAAGTCATAAATGTCAACATGTAAAATTCGAATTTCAAGATGTCATTATAGTTAAATTAAAATAAATAATAAAAAATCAACATGTCAAAATTCACTACTTAATTCTAATTCTAAATTATCTATATTAATAATAATAAAATATGTTTAGAGCTATAAATGTCAGCTGGTAAAATTCGAAGTCTATATGTCAAACTACCTATTCAAATTCACTAATACTATAATAACATTTTTTTAACAAGAAGTTCCTTAATTCCCGTTGAAATACTTTATAGTCAACAATACTCTTTAGTGTTGTAGGAAGTTTGTTAAACATATTAACTGCTTGATACGTAACACTTTGTTTTACCACATTAAGCTTGGGCTCAGTCAACTGAGGCAGATTTTTTCTACGAGTATTCAAGCGTATGTCTCGATCGGCAGCCGTTTCCACACGATCCAATTTTTTTACTAAATTAGTCAAAATCACTAGTAGATATAGACTAGGAACGGTCAATATGTCTAATTTAGTAAAGTATTCTTTGCATGAGTGCCATTGTGGAATTCGAACCATCGTTCTAATGGCTCGCTTTTGTAGCACAAAAGCCCTGTCTAAATTATATTTATATGAGTTACCCCAGAATCTGATGCTATAACGCAGATGGGACTCAACAAGAGCATAATATACAGTTTTTAATTGATTTAATGTTATTTCGTCACGTAAACTTCTCAGACAGTAACAACCTGAACTAATTTTCTTTTCTAGTTTTTCCAATTCGAACTTCCAATGTAAAAATGAGTCAATATAAATACCTAAAAACTTTACCGAACTAACAAGTGTGATTTTCTTGCTGTTTAAACTTATGTCCAAATTTTCTTTGTTTCTTGCTGTTGTTCGAAACAACATAATGTTTGTTTTTTCATGATTGAGAACAAGATCGTTTATACCAAACCAAAAACAAAAAGCTGAAAGAGCCTGGTTAGTTTTATAATTGAGCTCTTCACTATTATTAGCCGACACAACTGCATTAGTGTCATCCGCAAAGAGAGTAACTTTTATATCATTGACACTATTGTAAATATATTTAACTAAATCATTAATAAACAAATTAAATAAAATTGGCCCTAAAATTGAACCCTGCAGCACACCTTTTTTTATCTTGTGTAATTTCGACCTACAGTGAATAACTTTTCCCTCCCTAATATTTTGCATTTCTACAAATTGTAATCTGTTTTCCAAGTAAGATCTTAAAAGCTGTAAACAATTTCCTCTGATGCCATAGTGTTCAAGCTTCATAAGGAGAATCTCATGATTTACCAGGTCAAAGGCAGAACTTAGATCTAAAAACACTCCTGCTACTTTCTGTTTATTGTTCAAATTAGTAACCACATCATCCAAAAGAGTTTCTATGGCATCACCCGTACCTATGTCGTTTTGATAACCAAACTGCCGTTCATTAATAATATTATTGCTAAGTAAGTGTTTAATAAGTCTATATTTAATAAGTTTTTCGAACAATTTTGATAATATAGGTAAAAGTGATATTGGCCTGTAGTTTTTAGGTTCTGTTTTAACTCCTTTTTTGAAAACAGGAATTACTTTAGCGATCTTTAGTTGATCCGGGAAGACACCCAATTCGAAACAAGAATTAAAGAAGATAGATAATGGTTCCGCCAATATATCGATATTGTCCTTGATAACTGAAATAGGCATGTCATCATATCCACACGACCTCTTATTTTCCATTTTCTGGACAATTTTTCGCACTTCTGTAGGCGTCACCTTTTCCCATATCAAGTTGTTGTGTATGTATGGTGAGCATTGCTTTAAAACTGTTCCAGAATCATTTTGATCTTTTGTGGATATGCAGACACCATTCTTAAATTTTTCAGACAAGATTTCAACTACATCTTCTGGTTTATCTATTAACTTATTATTTAATTTAAGAGAAATTTTTTGTTCTTTATACCATTTAGTCTTATTCCTATTATATGTATGGGTGATATACACTCCCCACACCTGACAGAGATCGCAAAAGACCTCTGGCAATGGCGTAAACGTAAAAATCTTTACGTTTTTGTATCTCATATTCGATCTTCAGATAATACTATGCAGGCAGACCAAGAATGGCAGCTAGCTGATTATGCCTTTCAACAAATTGTTGAAAAGTTTCATAGATATTTTCATTGATACGCTAGTCGTTGAAATAATAAATGTCCAAGATATATATCCATGGCATAAGGATCCGGATGCATACGCCGTAAATGTTTTTTTTTTCAGTGTCGTGGTCGAAATTAAATTTTAATGTTTTTCCTCCTTTCACAATGATGCCTAAATGTTTAAGAAAGATTAGAATAGTTGTTCCATTTTCGTCCACATAAACGTGGTATCCACTATTTAAGAGCCTTTTAATAAGTAAACAATTCGTTTTCAAAGCAGATTCAAACCTAATTTTATCTACAAATTCCAGCCGCAAACAAATGCGCAACTCCATTACCCTGGTGATGGTGATGATACGAAGAGGCGTCAAATAATTTTCTCCGGACGTCATGCTTAACCCCTTTTTTGGATAACTCGTATAAACAATACGAAGTTTGCTATTAAAAGTGGTTTATTTATTGTCAACAAAATAAACTAAACTTATACGAAAGTATCAATTCCCGATATAAAAACTTTTTTGCATCTGCTTTAAACAGTGGCGCTCAGTATGGCACAATTAACTGTTATCATTCTGCTTTGGCTTTAATAACTAAAATTGATATACCACTAAATCAAGAAATAAAAAGATTTATTAAAGGAGTTTTTCATACCAGACCTCCATCCCCTAAATTTAATGAAGTCTGGAATATAGCACAGATTTTAAATTGTCTTGAAAAGTGGTTTGCTAACGAAAGTTAGAATCTGGAATATATATATATATATATATATAATATATATAGTGCTCGTTATACCATTCTATAACGAAAAGCCAAGTATTTGTCCTGCAAGAGTTTTGATTACTTACCTTGAAATGAAAATGTTTCTCTGTCCTGATTCCGACAATTTATTTATTAGTTACCGAAAGCCATATAAGCCTGTTACGTCACAAACCTTATTCAAATGGATAAAAAATACGTTACATTTAAGTGGAATTGATATTTCTACGTTCACTGCGCATAATACCCGGTATGCTGCTACGTCAGCTGCGCAAAATTTAGGTTTTAGCATAGACCAGATTATAAAACTGCAGGTTGGTTTTCAGAATCACATACGTTTGCCAAATTTTATAACAGGCCAGTAAACAGCAATTGTGATAAAAAATTTGGCACCACTGTTTTGAGTGCTTAATCAAAATATTTTTCGTTTATTTCATAAGCGATGTTGATTTTTTATGTAACAAATAATACTTTTTTATTGCTTTTTGTTTCTATGTTGAGAAAATAAAGAAGCAAGATAGTATAAGTTAAGTTATAATTACAATCTATATTATTCAGTAGCCTATATATTACAATTTTTGCATATTTTTCGAACACTTAGTCTCTAAAGGTCTACAAGTGTTAAATCAAGCTAATCTTGAGGACGAAGCATGAAGTATAATTAGAGATTAAACGAACTTACCTGAAGTGAAGTTCTATCTTAATTATACGAAGGCTTCGTCCGAAGAGATTAGCTTCCCTCCCTCCCAAAAGTTATTAACTACTCCCCTATATGATTCGAAAAATATAATACTCTAAACTAAATGACAGCTATGATGGGCGCTTGAGCCAGATCGGTGTTGACTACCCACTTTTGAAATTTAAAAAATAATAATTTTCTTTTATTACTTTTTTAATTTATAAGTAGGTATATTCTCAATATAGTGTGAAATTGGCGATTACTAGGGCGTACTACAAGTGTTAAATCAAGCTAATCTCTTCGGACGAAGCCTTCGTATAATTAAGATAGAACTTCACTTCAGGTAAGTTCGTTTAATCTCTAATTATTAATGTTATTCGGCACTTATATTGTCGCACATTCTCAATTGTTTGTTTTTTTTCTTCTTTTTGTTTTCGTTACAATAACAATTAATAAGATAAGTAATTTAGGTAAGATAGTAATAAATAATGTATATAATCTAACTTAGGGGATGCTTCCTGCTCCCATCCGACTAGTGAAGTTATTGCTTTCCGTGGCAGCCTATAATTAAGTCAACATTATGTAATCATCAAAAATATAATGTAATTTTTAGCATGAAAAAAATACGAAAGAAAATAAGAAAAAATACATATTATTATAATTTCTTGCTGTACCGTCCACATCTAACTTACACCAACCCCATCACGGGACCACGGGGAACGCGTAAACCTAACTTGGAGTGGTAGAATTAATAATACATAAATTAATTCAAGTTAGCCGCGTGACTCTGCTGGGCCTTTAATCAAACACAAGCGCACCTTTGGCGACCGTGGCGCCTCTAGCGGGGCAATGTGGAACTACTAATAAACAAAAATCGTACTATGCGATTATTATAAGAATAGGATAGGGACGCCGCCATGTTGTGACGTCAATCTGTCAAAGTGCTGTCAAACTAACTTCACTTCACTTCAGTATGGTGTGCAAAAAGAAATTTAAATCGTGAATCAGGGGGCTGATCATGTCATAGCTTACGATAAATTAATAATTATGTTCGTGCAAACCAAAACATATGAATAATTTGCAGATAAATACAAATCATTAACTTGATTTTTTCGAAAAGTATAGGACTCATGAAAGTATGCTTTTACGAAAATGATCAGGTAATTTGAATCTCAATCAAATTAAAATTTTGTGTCAACTGCTGAACCCATTTTTTCATACTTATTGTTCTGCGGGGTACTATAATGTGATAATACTATGCTTCAATAACACAGAATAAATTGAATGTTGATTCTATTTACTGGTTTAATATTTAAATTAAACAGGAATTCAAATTATGAAAATAATTTAATAATCAACTTTACAATAAAATTGGCAAATTGGGGGTCTAGTGAAAAATTGTATTGGTCTATCATGGTAAAAGGATTGGCCAGCTAGATTATGCACGTTGATTGAAGTTAGATTCGGCAGAATCTAGCTGTTACCAGGGTGTGCCGGGTATTGGTATCACGGGGAGCGATTCAATCAAGCCACTCGGGGAGGCGCCTTTCGTGAATCCGCCAATTGTAAATCAAAACACATTATGCTTGCGAATGCTATTCCACCTCTTCTATTCCACTCATTTGAGAATGATCGTCCCGCTGGTCTGAACTGCTAGGTACTGCAGCTGCTACTGCTACAAAGACATTAAAGACTTTTTCTTCTGACATTGCAAAGTACTGTAGAAATATGCTCTAGTATTTTATCAAAGCTTTGAACAAATACTCAAATACCCGTGCTACACATGTGTCCAAACATTTATTCAAATGTTTGTGCTATGTCTGGCGCCGCCATAACGAGTACCTACTTAGGTGGATTTAAAAAATAAAAAAAAAATGATTTGAAAGTGGCAATGCCCAAAGTCCAAACCACCTTCTGCCAAAATAAAAAAATAAAACTATTTTCATTTTGTTTTGCACTTTCTTGCGGACTGTACCTTTTCAGAGTGAAGTTTGTCAACAACCCGTCCTATTCTTATAATAATCGCATAGTACGGATATTAATTATGTATAGTCACTATTACTGAACATCCGTAACTTTATAGGAGAAGATTGAGTCGTCCTCCGACTTTAATCAAACAGGCTTCGACGACCTCAGGCGATTGTGGCGCCCCAACCGGAGGCAGGGGTATAAAGCTTATTTCACTTGGCTAAACCTTATGTAGGTACTAAGTTACTATAACTTTGTTGTATGTATTAGACCGAGAACTAGGTATCACAAAAGTTTGTTTGATTATAATTTTAAAGAGGCTAATCAAATACATAGGCAGCTAAAACTACCTACATTTTGCATTCACATTCTTCGATCAACAATAACACCTAGTTCTAGATAGATAGGTACATAGTTGGAGTGACAGACATGGCCGAGCGTTATACGCCCACTTGAGAGTATAATTAAAAGTAGATTATTTTGATAGTGTCAATAATACTACGGTATTTCAAACTTGGAATTGGAACGCTACCTGTCATTTATAATGTAAGATCGTAACATTCGTAACCTTTTTTCTCCGTTTAAAAAAAAGACAGTTTGTGCCATATAAAGTTTTCATTTAGTTCGTGAGCCTTCATCTATTGTTGACCGAACTTCACATTCCATTAAAAAAATCGAGCCCTTACAAACAACTTGTTTTTTTAGTATAAATTCAGTTAAATGTCCACTAAAATTGACTGTTTTTTTATTTGTAACCGATACGTCTCAAAACGAATAACATATCCAGGAGGAGCGATAAAACTATATTCATTTTTATTCATACACAAAACACGTTTGGCGTTTATCATAGATATTCGCTCGAAATTCCCAACCGCCGCGGGCGGCCCGCAAATATGTCGCATGTGACGCCATTTTGTTGTATTTCGCGCCTTTCCGCCATTTTGAAATCTTGATGTGTTTCCTGGGTATGCGAATTCGAAGTCGATATTTTGTAGGTCACACTGAATTGTGGCATGAATTTTAATATCGTCGAATAGTGAATTAGTTGTTTTGTTTCTTTGTCGGTGAAGTAGCAAGGAATTTGAACAGGTGTTTCATTAAAATTTTAGACAGCTGATTAGTAGTTTTTTTTAATCTACCGGTTTTTCTTCGGCATAAAGGTTGTTGTTGTATGCAATAACGTGACGTAGGTAATTGTGTATTGCAGGCGTTATCATTATTAACCGGCTCTGTAATCTAGTGGTACATACCACCGACCGGTACTAGACCCAGAGGTCCCGGGTTAGATTCGCAGTGGGGTTACATTTGTATTCGGTTTGTTTAATGATAAGGCTTGTTCAAAGTCTGCCCGGCTAGCTACCACCATCTTATCCAAGTCTGACGCCATAACAACGATGTTTTCAGCATTGTTGTGTTTCGGCAGTTAGAGATAAGATAGTCAGTTCCTCAGTGGTTGAGGATTCCGGGAGTAGTGCGCTTCCACTTCTATCTTATTAGCTCATCTCCCATATTATTTAGGGTTTAGTTGTTTGTGGTACTGTTTTCAGTACTCAGTACGCTTCCACCTTTAGCCTTATCATCACTTAATATCAGGTGTGATGAAGGCCAAGGAGTTTCTCTAAAGGATAGAATCCGGAACGTGGTAATTGTGAAGATTACTCAAAGGACAGATAATTTTTTGATGAGAATATTCCATAGTTAGGTTCTTTTTAATAAGGTATGTTCAAAGTACAATGATAACAGAGACGCTTAATCTTATAGCTAATTACCTAAAGCAAGCTGAAATGAATTATAAATATATAAATACAAATAAATAAATAAATAGTGTTAATTAAGCATGACAGTGGATAATAGTTATATTTTAAATAAGTAAAGAAAGAGTTAAGTGTAAATAAGTATAGTGTTTGTGGATAGGAATTTTAGGATAAGGATAGGGTATAGTGAATCTAGGCCCAGGCTAATACCCTGATGGCTTGTGGCCCAGGGCATTGCCCTGGGGAGCTACGTCCAACCTCCCCTCTAGCTCTTTCCGGTCCCAGTCCAACGCAAACGAGGCGCTCAAGTATACTTAAGCACAACAGTGGTGCAGCAAAAGAGAGTATAAGGCAAAGGAATGTGAAAACCCAGTTTCAACAATCGGTTAAATGGAAAAACATCCAGTTTAACAAATGCCCACTCCAGTTACTGCCACCAAGTACTCATAAACAGATATTTCATATGCAATTCTTAGAGCGTCTATTCAGAACATATCTAAGAAATTACAGTGTTATGCATTGTCGGATTGCATACAATCAGGACAAAGATGTAAAGCGTCACAATCTGAGCATGAAGAGGATGGCGTAGCCAGAACCTTTCAGAAATGTCTCTCCTTCCACCGGAGTGGAGATCTTGGAGGCAAGTCCTACTTGTCTGGGACGCAGATCCTATAGCCTTCAGCCAGAAGGGAACTGTATAGTGTGCGGGTCTCGGCAAATGCAGAGGTGAACTGTCTACATAGGGCTTACTTCACCAAGATATCCTCCTCTGAATAGTCTCAGGATCGTAGGACAGAGCTCGACTACTCAAGCAAAAGACAGGGTGTTTCACAACGCATAGCGGAGAGAAGAAGAATAAAGATTATAGTGACTCGACGAATCAAGCCACTTGTTGTATAGTTTATGTAGTGTGTATGCTTGTGTAGGCATATCAGTTATGAGACTCAGCGCTCAGCACATGAAATGGCATCCATCAAAGAGGATATTATGTTCAAATCCATGTTGAACAAATAAATAGTTATATTATATTTCAAATATAAACTGGGTCTTCTCAAATGAGAGGTAGGGTTTGGATAAGACAATATTAAATTGTCAGGAGTTAAATAAAACACTTTGCACAGTATTCATTTACTCAACCAACCGTGTACCAATGCTATGAGTTTCCCATGGTGTAAAAATTAAGTCAGAGACTTATGTGTGATCCAACATATGGCTTCAATATAAAGAAACACAGGAGGACTTTTGTCTTTAATTGGTTCTACCCAACAGTTATGAACTGAAAGGTATCACAAATCAAAAACGGTAATCCGGATATCGACAAAGCCAGGAAACCAACGGGACGTCTGGTAAGGTGAATGACCAACAATCGTGCGAATCAGGCTGTGGGTGGAGTCCTTAATAGTGCGTTGTCCCCAAGCCGCTCGGCTCGTAAGATTACACTACTAAGGGTCCAAGCAAACATCCAGACGACACCATAATTGGCCAAATTAGTGTAAAATGACACTAAGGCATTTGATCAATCAATATACCATGATCAGCCAACGGCCTGTAGTGTGATTTAGTAGATACACAGCCTCAAATCCTAACGCGGTCTTTAGACTTTGGAACTTGAGGAGTGTTTACCGTACTACCAAAACGATATCCATGAGAGGCCCTATAGTAAAACACATTTTGTTGAAGTCATATTCTGATCACCCATAGTCCATTAAAGACTATAAGTTACTTTAGAAATCACCATTAACTCACAGCAAATTCCACATTATCTCATCACTGTAGCCAGACGTCAACCAGAAAACTAGGTGAGTCAGACCACAACGGCAAGTTACCTCACTCTTCGAGCTTCAAGCCAGCGGTAAAGCTTCAATCTATCCACTCTAGAGCTACATAAAACAACCATTACCTGAGTTGTGTATGGATAGTGTGAACTGATGTAAGTAAGTGTCTGTATAATATAAATATTAGTACAGTAAAATAAATCATACATAAGTATGATAAAATAGCTTTTGTATGAAAGGCTACGGTCTCTCTATAGAATCTGTGATGGAATTATAGTCAAAATTAGACTATAATAGTTAATTATGAGAGTAGAACAGCAGCCTGTTCACACAACAGCTGTAATAAATAAATAAACATGGTTTGGATGAGGCGCTGCAGAATTCCATATATCAAGACTTTGATATTGATCAGGATGAGAGGTCATGTTCAAATAACATCAGGTTTAACTAGTTAGAGTCTAGTAGAGACTTCTGACATAAAAGTTTCACTCTTGTGAAGATAAAAACCTCTTTTCCAATTTCAGTATCAAAACATATAAACAGAATTCTACTTGCACAGACATGCAAGCAAATGATAATATAAGATGAGGGCAGATCTTACAAGTACTAGAACTTTTCTATCAGACATTGTGCCAAGCTTCAGCTTTGAAACTTCTGAAAGTTTCAGGAATCAATTTACTGGGACAGAGAGTATCTGTTTCCAAGGAATTTAGTACTGAAACTATAGCTAAAGTCTGACATCCAAATTACCTTATTTCCTACACTCACCCTTGCTAGATTTCAGATCAAAATCTAGCAATAATCCTCACGAACTAAAGCACAACACTCCACTTCATATGAAACTCTGTATGGACCAAATTCCCTCTTTAAGTTGTACAAAGAGCTCAGATAAACATTTTTTAAATAACAACACACATTACAACGTGTGAAAAAGTTGTTTTAGATAAATATCAAGAGGAGAATTTGTTTTCAAACAGATTTTCACGATTAACACACACTTTAACACTTTCGCGGCGTGTAAATCAAACAAATCTTATGTCGAGTAAGCGATTCGACGATTAGATCACGAAATCCGAATTTAATACTGACGGTATGGTAGCAATATTAATTCAAAAGAATCTAAAACAAATTCTGAAATATTCAATTCTTGCTTTCAAATATTACTGGTCGAAGTTTTGACACTTGACAGCCTTCAGACCCCCATCCAGAGCAAACATTCCCACAAGGAAAGTATTTACCCAAGAGAAGATCGGAAATGCCATCATGAAACCTTACTGAAGAAATACAGATCTGGCCAAGAACTGTAAATCATCATCAGCCTCTTTCAAAACTCAGTCCAGACTCAAAAATGAGGATTCCAAGAAAATAATGGAGATAAATTAATAAAGCTTACCACCCACAGATTTGAAACACAATAATTAAAGAAAATATTTAAATTGAAATAATTTTGGGCAGAGATTTCTCTTAAATTCACTATTAAATACTTTTCACTAGTAAAATACCGAATCGCGATCGGGCAGAGCTTCGGCCTGCATTCCCGATAAATTCTCCCGAACTGTCTCTTTTTTAGTAAAATACCGAATCGCGATCGGGCAGAGCTTCGGCCTGCATTCCCGATAAATTCTCCCGAACTGTTCCTCTAGTCCACGAACCTCGCTCTTTTATATCTCGTCTCTAGAACATTCTAGAACTCCCCTGACATGTCGTCCAATACTTCTCCACGCGCTTCCTCTTTGGGATTCCCCCATAAGAATAATTCAGTTATTCTGATATGTTGCCATATCTCGATTTAGGTATAAATAATTATTTACTTGATAAAACTAGATTATCTAGTTCTATCTTGAGAAAATAAGATATTACTGTAGTAAATCTTATTCCTCGATCCAAAATCAAGTAAATTTCCAATTTTCGCGGCTTCAGATAAACTCATTCAAAAGTTATTCAAGTGCGAATTTCAGAAAATTTAAATACTTGATTTAGATTAAATTTGATGCATAAATATATGTTCAGAGGTGTCGAAATCATGAGAACCGTATGCGAAAAGTGTTCATTCCCTTCCATCAACGAGATCTCAAACAATTTCATATCGACGTGTTCAAACTCTGTGGTTTGTGTACACTTCATCGCAAAACTGCTCCTCCAGACTTCAATCATCTCCAACATACAATATTCAATCAGTTTGTAGCAAAATTCTAGGTCTAAATAACGAAATATTTTAATCTAAATAAATCGAATTAGAGGTATAAATTCCCAAATTTTCCCTATAAAACGGGTAATCGTCAGAAAGTGGCCACCTTAGCAAGTCTTCACCATAGACAATCTAGACTGTAATAAAATCTGTATTCTAGTCTATGGTTCCATTGTTTTCTCTAAATAAGAGACCCTACAGACGCACAAAATCATAGTTTCATTATAGATGACAGCACTGTCGCTTAATAAATTCAATATTTAGCTGTAATAACGTAGTTAAAATCTAGCCAAATAGCAAAACAATGCCTGCGCTACAGAACTTCTATATGAAACTAAACTAAGAAGCTATAATTCGTGTCATTAGTGCACAAATATGTTTTGTGGCTCATGTCGGACAGAATTATCAGACTTCCATATAATGTAACTAATCTAAAGATCTAGGAATGTTTTTTATCACCTTTCCGCTATGTATCAACTATGTATTACATAGCGCAAAGGTACATTGACTCAAACAGATTTTGTTCAATCGCTCCTTGCACATTGTGAATAAGGCATTAGTTGGCAACATGCAATGGCGCGTAATTCAAAATTCTAAAATTTG
The DNA here is from genome assembly GCA_949710035.1 of Crambus lathoniellus. Classification (NCBI taxonomy): domain Eukaryota; kingdom Metazoa; phylum Arthropoda; class Insecta; order Lepidoptera; family Crambidae; genus Crambus; species Crambus lathoniellus. The sequence goes on from OX453313.1 coordinate 6,981,379, forward strand.
ATTTAAATATTGAATTTAGTGTATTTAGGCTAAGTTTTATTAATAGAAGATTAATTAGAAATCCCTAATATATATCTTGCTTAATTTTATTTATGTTGAATCATGGTTTTAAACCCAAAATCGACTTTAGGTACTTATTTCGTTCTTTAAGAGATTTTGTCTCATCTGTGACACAAACTGACGTTTGTAAGTTATAAATAAACAGTTAAGTATATTTATTAACAAAATAAAACCTTTTCTAATATCTTAGTGTGCTCATACCTAGCCTAAACTAACTCTGAACGTGACTCTATTTTCCAGGATTGAATTACTTAAAACACTATTTATGAAGCTTTTTAAACAGACAACTTCTACTAGAAATCTTTCAAAAGGTGTTTTCTCAAAAATACCAAGCTCTCAGGTAAATATATCATCATTATATGCACCTATAAAACACATTCAATAATTTAGTTTTTAGAAATAACCTTTTGTCATTTTGTATATTTTACAACTTGAAATTTACAATGTTTATTACTTCTTTAAGTAATAAATTCTATTATACTATAAGGAGGACACTTTGAAATTATCTAATTTATATCAGAATTATAAATCCAATACATACTATAAATGTTATTGACCTTTTAGAATTTACCCAAAATTTATCAAATTTTGCAACGTTGAAATTCCATATTTAGTGATTTCTTACAATTGACAGAATGTTCTGAGCTAATTCTAGTTTTAAAATTATGTACAGATTTAGGATGAACAAAGAAATAACTATTCATAACAATAGACACACATTCTATATTATTTTCAGGCAATAGTCAGTTTTTCAACTGCGTTGAAAAACTCAAAACATTTAGTTTTGCTTATTTCAAATTATTTAAGCAAAGGATTTACTCTAAATCAATTTATCTTTCATCAGCATAATTAGTATACTAATTTATAACTAAATTAATTCAATTTCCAACTTGTATTTTTAGATAAATTGAGAATATTGAATTTAAGAAATATTCATTTTGGTGTTTTGAATTTTCAGGATTACTTCATAACTCAAGGTTGTAGACACCTATCTATCTATATTACCTTTTACTAAAGACTTCCTAGATGAGGAAATTCCTTCAGGATAAATTTTAATCAAGAATTTCAGGAGAAATTAATATATTTGCATGCTTGAAGAGACAATGGTTTTCCTACATTTAACCCTAAACCAAGCTTTTGTAAGTAATATTAAATTTACTAATTTATTACTCATCATGCTGCTAAGAAGAATTAAGAAGAAAAGGATTAAATAATGTTATTTTCATAAATGATTTTATTTAAAATTTTCCAAGTCCACTAGCGCCATCTCGTAACGAGTAGCAAAACTTCTCAGTACTATATCAAAGACATGCTATTAACTCCGCTACTTGCCGCTGCGCAGCACGGCGCTGGTTTTTCACATAGTACTAAAACTGATTAATAGATGTCGCTTCTCTTAACTTCAATTCAAACTTAAGTCTTTAAATTATTTTTTTATCTATTATTGTTAATTGAAGATGTAGAATATACCTGTTCGACTTATAATTGATTTAAATATGTTTAATAACTATTCAAAATAAAAGAAAGATGTTTTTAGTAGGAAAAGGAAATAAATAATACTATTTTATATAAATATATTTTTTTTACTGAAACGTTTTCAGATTTCAGATGTGTCTGAAACATGAAAATGTAGTTTCAGGATGTAACAGTTATTGAAAATATGGAAAATTGGTTTTTCAGAAAAGTCGAATATAATTAAAAACTCCTGTGGCTAATTGAAAAGCAATGGTGACGTAGGTTGGACTGTCACAACCGCCCCCTAATTTATAAAGAAGTTTACCGTAATTATAAATTACTTATAATAAACAGTACAACCTAAGATCGCCGCAAATAAAAATGAGACAACCACAAAAGAAGAGAATGGAAGGAGAGAGGTTCATCAGGAAAAATAAAATTAATTTTAATTTTCTTAACCCCTTTTTCTTTTTATGTATAAATATATACATATTTAAAGTAATTAATCTACCCCAAGTGAAACGACCGCCCATCTCCCCTCCAACCACATCTATTAAGACAGCGCTTAACAGATTATAGCGAAGGCAACAGCCAATTGGAGTTAGTAGGTAATATGGTCAAGGACCATATAAGATTGAAGATATGAACATATATGTTAATCAGGCTTTATAAAACCTTTTTAATCGCTCTAATAGATGTGATTGAGTCATTTCCCTGACCCATCATTTCCCCATAACTTTAATTTATAAAATAAATTATGAACATTAGTATTAAATTAATACTAGCTACCAACAATGACTTAATATCAGTCCTGAATGAAATCTTTTCTGAACAACGTATCAATATTGATATCTAGTTTACATTGTATTTATTAAATATGATTCTTATTTAGATAACTAAATAGAAACATTACTCTTAATATGAATATCAAGAACCAACAAGTAGACTTCTCCAATAGCAAAGCTATGAGAGAAAGCCTTCTTATCTACTCAAAGAAGAGATAATTACTATTCTAAATAATTGAATGATGTATGTTAACCTAGTAAAATTTAACACATATTAAGACACAAAATAAAGTCAAAATAATAAAACATGAATTTAAGTAATAAGAATTTAACCTACATAACTGTTTGATTATTATTATTTTTTTTTTTTTTTTTTTTTTCCGCTCATAAGTGAATATTTTTATATATAGTATTTATTTAAATGGATGGTATTGAAGTTACCTCTAATCTGTTTAGTTTTTGGGTCCATCAATGTATATACATTTGGAAATGGAACAGCACTAACTACATATGGTCCTTCATAAAGCAACTGAAACTTTTTAGTAAGATTCTTTAGTGCTTCTGATTTGTTTAACTTCCGAATCTTTACATAATCTCCTATCTGAAATTCAATCAAACGATGAGATTTGTTAAATCTGACCTGTCTTTTGACACTATTACTTTTCAAATTCTGTGTCACCTGTGCTCTAACATCCTCAAAGTCTTATCTAAATGTGGCAGACAATTATCAAATGACATACTGTTACTTGTACCATATAATATTTCATTAGGAGTGAAACCAGTGCTTTCATGGAAAGTATTGTTATACATGGTTTCTATTCTGTTAAGAATAGTCGCCCAATTTTTATGTTTCTTATGGCAATACGTTCTGAATAAACGTCCCAATTCTTTATTTACCCTCTCTGTAGTATTAGGTCGAGGATTTCTAACTGTAGTGTATATAGGCTTTATATTAATATCTTTTAAAGCTTGTTTCCAGCAATCAGATGAGAATTGACTGCCATTATCAGTCATAACTACTTTAGGTCTGATTATTCTAGAGAACTGTTTTAATTTAGCGACTACTGCTCGAGAAGTAGCTTTAGTTAAATTATACAACTTAACGAACTTGCTAAATGAGTCTTGAATTACTAATATGTAAGTAGCCCCAAATCTACCCCTAGGCAAAGGTCCATATAAATCAGCCATTACAATGTCTCCTATTTGTTTTGTTACAATAGGCTTACATTCACCCACATATTTTATATTATCACTTTTAGAAACCTGGCAAATGTGACAAGTTCTCAACAATGTTTTCACAGTTTTGTTCATACCAAGCCAGTAAAATCTATCTTTAAGATATTTGAGAACCTTATAAGCCCCTTGATGACCCATTTCTTTATGAATTTGGAGAATTACTTCTTCTCTCAAATTTGCTGGCAAATATATTACATGTTTGTCTAAATTAATTTTAAAATACAATACCCTATCCTTAATATAACAACGTTGAGCAATTTTCCCTAATTTACCATTTAAATTATTACTAGAATTATTTACAATATTCATAATTGACTGGATCTCTCTATCACTAGCTTGAAAATTAGATATATTTCTCAAGTCAGCTACTAATGTTTTATTTTTATTAATTTCCATATAATGGATTTCTGGACAATAAACCCTATCTTCCTGCATTAAAGATGAATCAGATGGAAACCTAGACAGAACATCGACAGCCACGTTGTCTTTACCTTTTACATGTTCAATAGTATAGTCAAATTGTTCAAGAAAAAGTATCCATCTTATAATCCGACTATTATATAGTTTCCATGACCTAACAAAGGTTAGTGCTTTGTGATCGGTCCTAATTATCAATTTCGCGCCCCTTAGATAAGTTTCAAACTTTCTTAAGCAATAGATAATTGCCCAAAATTCCTGTTCAGTAACCGTCCATCTCAATTCTGCGCCCCTCAAAGCTCTACTACAATATCCCAGAATTTTCATTTCGCTGTTATCATCATACTGAAATAACACCCCCGCTAATCCTACTCCTGAACTATCAGTTTGCAAATAGAATGGCCTAGTCATATCAGGATGATCCAACATTATTGTTTTCAAAAATCTATTTTTTAACTCTTCAAAAGCTACTTGTGCTTCTGGAGTCCAAGACCAACCTTTATTTTTCTTTAATAACTTACACAAAGGTTGAATAATACTATTATAGTCAGGAATGAAACGTCTATAATAATTACAAAGTCCTAAAAATGCTCTTAAATGTTTTATTTTTGTCGGAACCGGAAAATTCTTAATAGATTCAATTTTTCCTGGATCCGTTCTAATTCCCTCTGTAGAAATAATATGACCCAACATTTTTACTTCTTTACAAATGAATTTACATTTTTCAAGGTTGCATGTAAGTCCTGCAGATTTTAATTTGTTTAAAATTATATCAATATGTTCTAAATGCTCTTCTAAAGTACCCTGAGTTGGAATGGCTAAATCGTCTAAATAATTTACACAAAAATGTCTAACCCCAGGCCCCAATATTTGATCCATCGCTCTACTGAAACTACCGACAGAAGTCTTAAGTCCTTGTGGTAAAACATTATACATATAAGATTTCCCATTAAAAGTGAACCCAGTATACTTTTTACTATCTTCTGAGATAGGAATCTGAAAATATGCATTATTAAGATCTATTATACTGATGTAATTAACCCCATGAAATGAATTTAAAACATCTATTTGCATAGGTGGAGCTTCCGCCTCAGCTACCATATGTTTGTTAATTTCCCTTGCATCTAATAGAACTCTAATTGAACCATCAGGCTTTAAAGTGAATGTTAATGGACTACAATAAGGTGTAGAACCTCTAGTTATTATACCCATATCAACCATCTCAGCTAACTTTTCCTCCATTTGTGGTCTATATGCATATGGAACAGGATAAGAACGTCTTATAACCGGGCTATGATCTGTCATTTTTATGACATGTTCATAACAATTTGCACGACCTAATCGTTTAGTAAAAGTGTCATCATGTTTAATCAAAACTTGTTTTAATTTAATTGTTTGTTTCTCATTAAGCGGTATACCCGTTTTAATTTCTTGCAAATACCTTTTGAAGTCAAAGTCACTAGTTACTTTGGCAACTTCTGAAACCCTTTGTCCCTCAAATACATACTCAATAAACGGTATTAATATTCTTTGACCCTTGTAATTAATAATTAACCCTACTGGAGGTGTTTGTAATCTTATATTTACTTTATTTGCTAAAAGCCAATCAAATCCTAAAATTACAGAATGGACTAATTTAGGTACAATCAAAAATCTAATTTCTATTTTAATTTCCCCAAATGTTACTGGTAGTAAAACCATTTGCTGTATTTTGGCACTCTTTTGACCAACAGCTCCACGAATTTGTATTGGTTTAACAGGTAACATGTTTAATTTATTCCCAACTTGTAATTTTAAAGATTCCCAAAATGACTCTGAAATACAAGTGATATCACTGCCTGTATCGACTAAACACTTAACTTGTTTGTCAAATATTTCTACCTCTACCTCAGATTTGATCATTTCTAATCTATCCGCAGTAATATTGTCTTCTTCATCGAATAAAGAAGAAACTTCCCTAGTTTGAATTGAAGAATTCCTATCTAATTCGGCTTGAATTTTTAGTGTTTCCACTACTTGCAATTTAAAATTAGTAGAATTGGTTTCTTTACTACCTAATCCTAAACCTGCTTTACTATTCTGACCTTTGGCAACTATAGGCTTAAGTATTCCATCACCGTGTCTACCTAATGACTGTCCAGGTTCCCATCCGAGATTAAGCATAATTTTTAAAGCAATAGAAGTAAAATTTGCCCCTCCTAATGTTGACGTATTGGGCGATTTACATCAACATCTACTAGTTTAAATTTGTTGGTTCTGAATTTACAATTTGAGAAGTATTACCACTAGTGGTATCTACACTATTTACAACATCTGTTTTCGCCAATTGGTTTACTTCACGCGCCGGCCTCTCGCTGAATGATTTCTTCTGTTTGAAGTTGCTCCTGTTGTCCCGTTGTTGGTGTTGACGATGCTGATGATGTTGACCAGATGCCGCAGACTGTTGCACCACACCTGCTTGAGTAGCACTGCTGCGCTTTGGATTAGTTTGTCTGTTCACGTTGTCCAGCTTGCGAAGAAACTCAGTAGCTTGAAGTATGGAAGTATAGTTACTTGTCGACCAAGCATACTGAACCTCTCTAGGAAAATGATTCATAATATCACTTATTAGTTGTCTCTCCTGGATAGGATAAGTCAACATCTTTGCTTGTCCACACAATGTAATGAAGTGACTCAGCATAGACTGCGTTCCATCCCAGGAGTTCTGCACAATTTTCCTCCTTAATTCGTTTTGTTCTGCTTCACCCCAGTACGTGTCCAAAAAGTCCTTTTTGAAGTCCTCAAAATGTGTCCATCTGTCTCTATATATGCGAGCCCAGTTTCTAGAATCCCCTTCCAGGCATTCAATAATTGTATCAATTATATCATTCACCCCTGGTACACATTTTCTCAAATATGCTGTTAGGTCTTCTATGAAAGTCACCGGGTGTTTACTCTTTGTAGGAAATTTAGGCTTCTCAATAGACATCTGCGCCACCGGATAACACATAGTAGATGGTCCAGGCTGTACTAGAGTTTGTAGATTTGAAGCGCCCCCTTGTATGGACATATCTGCTGATTCTACCGGAGTGGATGTAGCTGTGATCCTACTTTCCAGCTCAGAGATCTTGCTATTAAGAGTGTTGACCGCTCGTTGTACCATACGTGTCATAAACTGTAGCGAAGTAGCCCTTTTTTCTGCTGGCGGAGGGTCAACTAGGGCAGCTCTACGAGTTACCATGCCAGTTCTCCTCGTCTCCGCTGTCTTGGATTTACTCCTTTCCTTAGGCATTATGAAAATTTATATTTCACTCAAAACACACACTATTTGTCACTAACACTAGTTTTAAAATCACTGATTGTAAGAAAAAGATATCCACTTATCAATAACTAAAATTTTAAAATCACTGAATCACTGAATTGAACACCATTTACTAATTGTAGTTCACATAAACCTAATCATTAAAAACTAACTAAAAGAATTGTCTCACTTTCACTATGAACTAATAAAATAAAAGTGTGTCACTTTCACTATCACTTAAAAAAAATTTAAATGAGCGTCATTTTTCACTATAACTTAGACTATAAAGAAATAAAGAGTGTCACTTTCACTAAACTCACTAAATATTTTATACACTTATTAAATAGTCACTGTCTAAATAATATCACTATGCACTGGCACTTTCTTAAATATTTCCTGAAACAAAACCCACTTATAAAAAAAAACTCACACTAACACTCGAGTAATGAACTGAAACCAACCTATAACACAACACTAGAATTCACTGACAATAAAACCTCTTAAAAGTTGATAGATCCTCAAAGGTTGACTGGCAGAAAATACCTCCAGGATTAAGTCCGCTTTGTATTTTACACTAGGTATTATTTTCAAAAGTTTAATAAATAAATAAATAAGTAAGCGCTATAAGATTAAATTCTATTTTAGTTAATTCAATAAAATTCCACATCTGTGATATAAATAAATAATTAGTCAATTATCCTCCCAACACTCTATACTTGTAATAAACTAAGTTAAATTGTATAGTTTAATTTGTAATAAAAAGTTAACTTGTTTAATGAAATAAAATTTCCAAAAATCATAATTTTCCCTGCATAATGGTGTTTATGAACACTAAGTTATGAGTATGTACCTATTTGTATGCTATTCTAACCAAACAACCATATCAAAAAAACCTTTTTCCTAAAGTTGATCGGAGAGAAAATTCCTCGGAAACGATTTACATCTGATAGTGGCGTTTCCAACTATACATAAAGAAGTTAGTAATCATGTCAAATGTTGAATTATTAGTGGCACACATATTTTCCCTAATAGTACACAAGATCTACTTTTAAGAAGAATTCAAAACAATGTCTATACGATAGCATTTTTTCCTTTTATTTTTATTTCAGAATGTAATAACAGATATGTACAACTACTATTATTATAAAACTACTTTCCCAAATAGCAATCTACTCAAACTTGACTATTTTGTTAATTTTAATCTATCTAGACTACACAATTGTTATCCACTATGTAATTTCATTCTATTATTGAACCTAATTACTTAAACTGAAATTTTTCTAGCAAATCTATTTTAAATAGTACTTGTGTATTAATTCTCTTTACTTCAGATAACAGTTTCTAATTCTACTCTGGTATAACTAACTTGCTTTTGTAAGTTAGTTACGTGGAATGCGTTTAAAATAGAACAAACTAGTAAAAAAGTATCTAACGAAGTAAACATTAGTTCAACGCAAACTTATACTTTAACGAATGTCAAATCAAGCTATTAGCTTTATTAAACAGAATTATTTTCACAACATGCTTAAGTGTTATGTGAATCCGTCCTAAGTATTCATTTTAAGACTTTGGTTACTGAAATTCACCAACAAATATGTATAGGTAACTTTAGAGTTACCCACTAAGTTTCATCTCACCTACTTATGTACCTAAAACATACTAAAGACTTCTGGTATACGGTCACACATAGGAATATTCATTAAATCTATATAGTCTAGCTTTAAAACATACCCAAAACAATTCCAACACAGCCACTATGAAGTTAAGTTAAGTTAACACCTTTTGAAAGACCTCCAACATGAAAAACGACAAGATTGTTTCCGACAATTTACTTTTTCACAATAAACTTTAACACTTAACATTTCAACTCACTAAACGCACTTTTTAGTTATTATTTAACTAGCTATCTACGTACTTGTAAAACTTTGGAACGAAAAACAATTTCAAAACAAACTCAATTTTATCTGTCAAAATTTTTCTCGTTTTTTTTTTTTTTTTTTTGAAAATCGTGGACTTGGACTCTAGTTTGTCTAAATTTCAAAGAAACGAACCATATTAATTTAAAATGTCAAAATAACATGTAGTATGGCGCTGTCAGTCTATTATTTGTATTGCGTTCGAAAATCGCTAGTTTGTTTACTAATAGTAATGATAATAAATAAACTGTAAATGTAAAATTTGTTTATCGATAAAATCATCTAAGTGATAAAATAACATCACGGCGTGTTTGTTTAATTTACGCACCGTGTCGACATGGCAAAGTTCCTATCTTAATGATGAAAGGTAAATACAGACAGCACCTGTCTCGTTTCTTGTCTTTCTCTATTCGCGAATATCATTATTTATTTGCACATACTTCCGTATCATGTGCATACGTGTTTTAAAATGTCTTGTACATGTTTAACTAACTTGGCAAACACATTCGCCAATCTCCTCGCCCCCTATTCAACACTAACCATTAACAAATCTACTATCAAGTTTGGCAAACATGTTTGGCCAATATTTTGGTCGTCTCCTTTTCTATAAAATAATCCTAAATCTCGTTTAGCTAGTATTCTCGCCCCCCCAACTACTTTTGTCAAGCACGTCATGTCACAAATGTAAATTTTAATGTGATATAGAGTTAAGTTACCTACTTATTCATATTAAATCAAACGTCAAAGAATTACCTATGTATTCAAGAATTAAATCAATAAATAACCATACATAAAGTATGTACCTTAGTACAAAACGCCACAATCTATTTTATACCATAGCCATAATTAAACGAACATTAATTGAATTATCGATACTTTACTTATTCGATATTACGTCTAATCGAGTCGATTTTTAGATATAATTTTAATAGAAATTTCTTTTATTTAAATTTATTATCCTATCTTATTCTAAACTTTAGAAAACCAATTAACTAACTAATTCAACGTACAATAACTATTATTAGAAATAGATTTATTATCAATGTAAGAACATCAAAATTGTCTATTTATAACTTGTTCCGGTTTTAAATGTAATTATTTGACCTATTAATGACGTATAGTCAATTTTACCAATAAAAGAATACTTTTTATAGTTTTAAAACAATACTTTTTATTTTTCAATTAAAATTGAATAAAATCGTTAATCGAATCGATAAAGTTCAAAGTAATGTATGTTCATGCCCTTATCTGGTCATGTCTATATTGACCCTTATTTCCTGTCAAACTAACCTATGTAATTTCTTGTTTTACAAAATTTTTATCTTAAATTTCTCTTGTTTTCAATGAAAATGTCCGTAAATCCACTGAAAAAGGAAATGAACACCTCGCAATTTTTTCCGCAGTAAGTTTTAACCTGTTTTATCAACATTTTGTTTGCAATTTTGTATGTAAAATTCTACTAACAATGTTTTGCTTGCAAAATTCTAAAAACTGTTTTTGTTTTATTTCCAGCTTATCCAGCACGCTTATCTCTCTATCTTTCCGCAAGCTTACACTAACATAACAAGAGGACGCACATTGGGAAATTTAGTACAAAAATGAAAATTTGAAGAATGAAAGTAAACAACATAAGTGACTGTTTTTAGTGTAGTGAAAATGTTTTAGATGTAATTTACGAAGAACAACACCGATAAACGCTATATTAAAGAACCGTACACATAAGAAAACACACAAAAATCATAGAAAATAAACAATAACCATAAAAAAAAAAGCTGAAAAAGAAACACCAATAAATACACCTGGAGCTATTACACTCACAGCTGTTTTCATTTGTATAACCCATTGTCTACAGTATGTATACTAAAATTATAAAGTCTTAATCTAGGGTGCAGGTATCCCTAATACGGATAGCCGCATATCCTTCACCTTGGAAAGGCCAAGTGCAATGGTTTCGGATCTTCGGTTTTTTCTTGTTCAGGAGAACAAGAGAGCTAACCGGTCGGGCTCTAGCACAGCTTAGTTCCCACCGAGAGGTATCCACTGGCTCTAATCGCGGGCAAATATAAGTATTCTATATTTTATCCCCAATACTGAATACTTACAATCGCAACGGGTATGCAGCGAACCATAGTTATAAGCTTTTTCTATATTTTATTTTTACTTAGTGTAAACTCTGAACGCCCCCAAGAAGTAAAACCCCTTTGCTAGCTGTATAACTATAGCAGAAAGCTTGCACACAACTTAAAAATTAACATGCAATAAGCGACTCTGAATATCAATTCCTTTAAACATTTGAGACCCATTATCCTGGTCACTCGGCACCATTGTGAAGATTACTCAAAGGACAGATAATTTTTTGATGAGAATATTCCATAGTTAGGTTCTTTTTAATAAGGTATGTTCAAAGTACAATGATAACAGAGACGCTTAATCTTATAGCTAATTACCTAAAGCAAGCTGAAATGAATTATAAATATATAAATACAAATAAATAAATAAATAGTGTTAATTAAGCATGACAGTGGATAATAGTTATATTTTAAATAAGTAAAGAAAGAGTTAAGTGTAAATAAGTATAGTGTTTGTGGATAGGAATTTTAGGATAAGGATAGGGTATAGTGAATCTAGGCCCAGGCTAATACCCTGATGGCTTGTGGCCCAGGGCATTGCCCTGGGGAGCTACGTCCAACCTCCCCTCTAGCTCTTTCCGGTCCCAGTCCAACGCAAACGAGGCGCTCAAGTATACTTAAGCACAACAGTGGTGCAGCAAAAGAGAGTATAAGGCAAAGGAATGTGAAAACCCAGTTTCAACAATCGGTTAAATGGAAAAACATCCAGTTTAACAAATGCCCACTCCAGTTACTGCCACCAAGTACTCATAAACAGATATTTCATATGCAATTCTTAGAGCGTCTATTCAGAACATATCTAAGAAATTACAGTGTTATGCATTGTCGGATTGCATACAATCAGGACAAAGATGTAAAGCGTCACAATCTGAGCATGAAGAGGATGGCGTAGCCAGAACCTTTCAGAAATGTCTCTCCTTCCACCGGAGTGGAGATCTTGGAGGCAAGTCCTACTTGTCTGGGACGCAGATCCTATAGCCTTCAGCCAGAAGGGAACTGTATAGTGTGCGGGTCTCGGCAAATGCAGAGGTGAACTGTCTACATAGGGCTTACTTCACCAAGATATCCTCCTCTGAATAGTCTCAGGATCGTAGGACAGAGCTCGACTACTCAAGCAAAAGACAGGGTGTTTCACAACGCATAGCGGAGAGAAGAAGAATAAAGATTATAGTGACTCGACGAATCAAGCCACTTGTTGTATAGTTTATGTAGTGTGTATGCTTGTGTAGGCATATCAGTTATGAGACTCAGCGCTCAGCACATGAAATGGCATCCATCAAAGAGGATATTATGTTCAAATCCATGTTGAACAAATAAATAGTTATATTATATTTCAAATATAAACTGGGTCTTCTCAAATGAGAGGTAGGGTTTGGATAAGACAATATTAAATTGTCAGGAGTTAAATAAAACACTTTGCACAGTATTCATTTACTCAACCAACCGTGTACCAATGCTATGAGTTTCCCATGGTGTAAAAATTAAGTCAGAGACTTATGTGTGATCCAACATATGGCTTCAATATAAAGAAACACAGGAGGACTTTTGTCTTTAATTGGTTCTACCCAACAGTTATGAACTGAAAGGTATCACAAATCAAAAACGGTAATCCGGATATCGACAAAGCCAGGAAACCAACGGGACGTCTGGTAAGGTGAATGACCAACAATCGTGCGAATCAGGCTGTGGGTGGAGTCCTTAATAGTGCGTTGTCCCCAAGCCGCTCGGCTCGTAAGATTACACTACTAAGGGTCCAAGCAAACATCCAGACGACACCATAATTGGCCAAATTAGTGTAAAATGACACTAAGGCATTTGATCAATCAATATACCATGATCAGCCAACGGCCTGTAGTGTGATTTAGTAGATACACAGCCTCAAATCCTAACGCGGTCTTTAGACTTTGGAACTTGAGGAGTGTTTACCGTACTACCAAAACGATATCCATGAGAGGCCCTATAGTAAAACACATTTTGTTGAAGTCATATTCTGATCACCCATAGTCCATTAAAGACTATAAGTTACTTTAGAAATCACCATTAACTCACAGCAAATTCCACATTATCTCATCACTGTAGCCAGACGTCAACCAGAAAACTAGGTGAGTCAGACCACAACGGCAAGTTACCTCACTCTTCGAGCTTCAAGCCAGCGGTAAAGCTTCAATCTATCCACTCTAGAGCTACATAAAACAACCATTACCTGAGTTGTGTATGGATAGTGTGAACTGATGTAAGTAAGTGTCTGTATAATATAAATATTAGTACAGTAAAATAAATCATACATAAGTATGATAAAATAGCTTTTGTATGAAAGGCTACGGTCTCTCTATAGAATCTGTGATGGAATTATAGTCAAAATTAGACTATAATAGTTAATTATGAGAGTAGAACAGCAGCCTGTTCACACAACAGCTGTAATAAATAAATAAACATGGTTTGGATGAGGCGCTGCAGAATTCCATATATCAAGACTTTGATATTGATCAGGATGAGAGGTCATGTTCAAATAACATCAGGTTTAACTAGTTAGAGTCTAGTAGAGACTTCTGACATAAAAGTTTCACTCTTGTGAAGATAAAAACCTCTTTTCCAATTTCAGTATCAAAACATATAAACAGAATTCTACTTGCACAGACATGCAAGCAAATGATAATATAAGATGAGGGCAGATCTTACAAGTACTAGAACTTTTCTATCAGACATTGTGCCAAGCTTCAGCTTTGAAACTTCTGAAAGTTTCAGGAATCAATTTACTGGGACAGAGAGTATCTGTTTCCAAGGAATTTAGTACTGAAACTATAGCTAAAGTCTGACATCCAAATTACCTTATTTCCTACACTCACCCTTGCTAGATTTCAGATCAAAATCTAGCAATAATCCTCACGAACTAAAGCACAACACTCCACTTCATATGAAACTCTGTATGGACCAAATTCCCTCTTTAAGTTGTACAAAGAGCTCAGATAAACATTTTTTAAATAACAACACACATTACAACGTGTGAAAAAGTTGTTTTAGATAAATATCAAGAGGAGAATTTGTTTTCAAACAGATTTTCACGATTAACACACACTTTAACACTTTCGCGGCGTGTAAATCAAACAAATCTTATGTCGAGTAAGCGATTCGACGATTAGATCACGAAATCCGAATTTAATACTGACGGTATGGTAGCAATATTAATTCAAAAGAATCTAAAACAAATTCTGAAATATTCAATTCTTGCTTTCAAATATTACTGGTCGAAGTTTTGACACTTGACAGCCTTCAGACCCCCATCCAGAGCAAACATTCCCACAAGGAAAGTATTTACCCAAGAGAAGATCGGAAATGCCATCATGAAACCTTACTGAAGAAATACAGATCTGGCCAAGAACTGTAAATCATCATCAGCCTCTTTCAAAACTCAGTCCAGACTCAAAAATGAGGATTCCAAGAAAATAATGGAGATAAATTAATAAAGCTTACCACCCACAGATTTGAAACACAATAATTAAAGAAAATATTTAAATTGAAATAATTTTGGGCAGAGATTTCTCTTAAATTCACTATTAAATACTTTTCACTAGTAAAATACCGAATCGCGATCGGGCAGAGCTTCGGCCTGCATTCCCGATAAATTCTCCCGAACTGTCTCTTTTTTAGTAAAATACCGAATCGCGATCGGGCAGAGCTTCGGCCTGCATTCCCGATAAATTCTCCCGAACTGTTCCTCTAGTCCACGAACCTCGCTCTTTTATATCTCGTCTCTAGAACATTCTAGAACTCCCCTGACATGTCGTCCAATACTTCTCCACGCGCTTCCTCTTTGGGATTCCCCCATAAGAATAATTCAGTTATTCTGATATGTTGCCATATCTCGATTTAGGTATAAATAATTATTTACTTGATAAAACTAGATTATCTAGTTCTATCTTGAGAAAATAAGATATTACTGTAGTAAATCTTATTCCTCGATCCAAAATCAAGTAAATTTCCAATTTTCGCGGCTTCAGATAAACTCATTCAAAAGTTATTCAAGTGCGAATTTCAGAAAATTTAAATACTTGATTTAGATTAAATTTGATGCATAAATATATGTTCAGAGGTGTCGAAATCATGAGAACCGTATGCGAAAAGTGTTCATTCCCTTCCATCAACGAGATCTCAAACAATTTCATATCGACGTGTTCAAACTCTGTGGTTTGTGTACACTTCATCGCAAAACTGCTCCTCCAGACTTCAATCATCTCCAACATACAATATTCAATCAGTTTGTAGCAAAATTCTAGGTCTAAATAACGAAATATTTTAATCTAAATAAATCGAATTAGAGGTATAAATTCCCAAATTTTCCCTATAAAACGGGTAATCGTCAGAAAGTGGCCACCTTAGCAAGTCTTCACCATAGACAATCTAGACTGTAATAAAATCTGTATTCTAGTCTATGGTTCCATTGTTTTCTCTAAATAAGAGACCCTACAGACGCACAAAATCATAGTTTCATTATAGATGACAGCACTGTCGCTTAATAAATTCAATATTTAGCTGTAATAACGTAGTTAAAATCTAGCCAAATAGCAAAACAATGCCTGCGCTACAGAACTTCTATATGAAACTAAACTAAGAAGCTATAATTCGTGTCATTAGTGCACAAATATGTTTTGTGGCTCATGTCGGACAGAATTATCAGACTTCCATATAATGTAACTAATCTAAAGATCTAGGAATGTTTTTTATCACCTTTCCGCTATGTATCAACTATGTATTACATAGCGCAAAGGTACATTGACTCAAACAGATTTTGTTCAATCGCTCCTTGCACATTGTGAATAAGGCATTAGTTGGCAACATGCAATGGCGCGTAATTCAAAATTCTAAAATTTGATTTAAATATTGAATTTAGTGTATTTAGGCTAAGTTTTATTAATAGAAGATTAATTAGAAATCCCTAATATATATCTTGCTTAATTTTATTTATGTTGAATCATGGTTTTAAACCCAAAATCGACTTTAGGTACTTATTTCGTTCTTTAAGAGATTTTGTCTCATCTGTGACACAAACTGACGTTTGTAAGTTATAAATAAACAGTTAAGTATATTTATTAACAAAATAAAACCTTTTCTAATATCTTAGTGTGCTCATACCTAGCCTAAACTAACTCTGAACGTGACTCTATTTTCCAGGATTGAATTACTTAAAACACTATTTATGAAGCTTTTTAAACAGACAACTTCTACTAGAAATCTTTCAAAAGGTGTTTTCTCAAAAATACCAAGCTCTCAGGTAAATATATCATCATTATATGCACCTATAAAACACATTCAATAATTTAGTTTTTAGAAATAACCTTTTGTCATTTTGTATATTTTACAACTTGAAATTTACAATGTTTATTACTTCTTTAAGTAATAAATTCTATTATACTATAAGGAGGACACTTTGAAATTATCTAATTTATATCAGAATTATAAATCCAATACATACTATAAATGTTATTGACCTTTTAGAATTTACCCAAAATTTATCAAATTTTGCAACGTTGAAATTCCATATTTAGTGATTTCTTACAATTGACAGAATGTTCTGAGCTAATTCTAGTTTTAAAATTATGTACAGATTTAGGATGAACAAAGAAATAACTATTCATAACAATAGACACACATTCTATATTATTTTCAGGCAATAGTCAGTTTTTCAACTGCGTTGAAAAACTCAAAACATTTAGTTTTGCTTATTTCAAATTATTTAAGCAAAGGATTTACTCTAAATCAATTTATCTTTCATCAGCATAATTAGTATACTAATTTATAACTAAATTAATTCAATTTCCAACTTGTATTTTTAGATAAATTGAGAATATTGAATTTAAGAAATATTCATTTTGGTGTTTTGAATTTTCAGGATTACTTCATAACTCAAGGTTGTAGACACCTATCTATCTATATTACCTTTTACTAAAGACTTCCTAGATGAGGAAATTCCTTCAGGATAAATTTTAATCAAGAATTTCAGGAGAAATTAATATATTTGCATGCTTGAAGAGACAATGGTTTTCCTACATTTAACCCTAAACCAAGCTTTTGTAAGTAATATTAAATTTACTAATTTATTACTCATCATGCTGCTAAGAAGAATTAAGAAGAAAAGGATTAAATAATGTTATTTTCATAAATGATTTTATTTAAAATTTTCCAAGTCCACTAGCGCCATCTCGTAACGAGTAGCAAAACTTCTCAGTACTATATCAAAGACATGCTATTAACTCCGCTACTTGCCGCTGCGCAGCACGGCGCTGGTTTTTCACATAGTACTAAAACTGATTAATAGATGTCGCTTCTCTTAACTTCAATTCAAACTTAAGTCTTTAAATTATTTTTTTATCTATTATTGTTAATTGAAGATGTAGAATATACCTGTTCGACTTATAATTGATTTAAATATGTTTAATAACTATTCAAAATAAAAGAAAGATGTTTTTAGTAGGAAAAGGAAATAAATAATACTATTTTATATAAATATATTTTTTTTACTGAAACGTTTTCAGATTTCAGATGTGTCTGAAACATGAAAATGTAGTTTCAGGATGTAACAGTTATTGAAAATATGGAAAATTGGTTTTTCAGAAAAGTCGAATATAATTAAAAACTCCTGTGGCTAATTGAAAAGCAATGGTGACGTAGGTTGGACTGTCACATAATCCGACAGAGAACCAAAGTAATCGACATAGCCCACCGGATTAGCAAACTGAAGTGGCAGTGGGCCGGCCATATAAGCCGCAGGACCGATAACCGCTGAAAGCGAGTTCTAGAGTGGAGACCGCGAATCGGCAAACGTAGTGTAGGACGCCCTCAGACTAGGTGGAGCGACGATCTTTGCAGGGTGGCTGGCAAGAGTTGGATGAGAGCAGCCACTGATCGTGCTCGATGGCGTACTCTTGGAGAGGCCTATGTCCAGCAGTGGAGGTTAATAGGCTGATGATGATGATGATGATGAAGGCCAAGTGCTACCCCCTTGTCGATTAAATCCTTAAACGCCCCAGAAATGAGACACAATAGATTTTCCATTGTTCTCCGGCCCTATTCGGCCGGTAAGGCGTCAATGGGAAAAAATTACGTGGAACTTCCGTTGTGTATTTTTGGCATGGTGTGTTTCAACACTTAGGTTGACAATTCTAAAAGAAAAGTTTGATGAAAAATACTCGCAATTTTCATTCCAAATTGCTTACAATTAGACTGAGCTCGCCAAAATGATTTGTTTATTTGACGTTATAAATCACAATTAGTACCGCGACTTTCTTGATTAAGTAATTTATTAAGGAAGAGAAAGGGCTGATTGTAATTTATCTCAACAAATAGGTGGTGGGTGTAAAACCACAAAATATACAGGGTGATTGTATAAAGATGGGACATACTGCAGGGGGTTAAAGTACCCATCGATACAAAGAACTTCTGCAAAGTATCAGCTTGAGCTTTTGGACTCGATCGAAAACCGTGCCAGGAAGCTTCTTCTTCTTCTTCTTCTTTACATTACGGGCGGTTTCCGCAACTCGACGTCTAATGCGCCTATTTTACGTCCGGAGGGTGCGCGGCCAGATCACTCCAGCCAACCCAGCTCAGCCAGGAACGCTCCGAGAGCTTTCACATTAGTGATCGCTTCCTGGACGCTGCCCGGCGAGCCGAGGTACCTCGCCCGGTAGGGGGCCACCCCCCTGCATTCCAGCAGTACGTGGGCAGCTGTTTCTTCTTCCTCCATGCATCCTCTGCATAGGGGACTGTCGGTGACACCTAAATTAAAAAGATGTCTGTTAAATTGACCATGACCAGTAATTGCACCTGTTACCAGGCGAAGTTGCGGTCTGCAGTTGCTTGCCAGGAAGCTTATCGGAGACTCGGCGTTGGCCACGGCTAAACTTCAGAGCCTCAGCCACCGCCGAAAGGTTGCATGCTTATCGGTTTTTTATAGAATACACTTTGGTGAGTGTGCGAGCGAGCTGCATGACCTTGTGCCTCCAGCCCCTTTCCACCATCGGGGTACTAGACGCAGACTAGCGTACCACCCCTACAACGTTGACATTCCAGCTGTCCGTACCAAGCGCTTCGCAAATTCACTCCTCATACGAACTGCTATAGAGTGGAATGAGCTGCCTGTCTCTGTGTTCCCTGATTCTTACAACCCAAGTCTCTTTAAGTCGAGAGTGAATAGGCTTCTCCTGGGCAGGCATGTAACTAGACTGCATCCTGTTAGCCAAACAAGATAGCGGTCAAATGCTTGCCAGGTTTCTAATAATAAAAAAAAAACAACTTTTACTATAAGACCAAGTGCCACATAGTAAAAAAAAACAGCTGTTCTATACATTTTAGCCCATTCGGTATTGCACTTTTGTATGAAACGGCCGATTTTTTTTCGCGATATCGCACTTGGTCCCATATTAAAAGTTGTTTGTATTCATGGGTACTTTCATCTTCTGAAGTATGTCCCATCTTTAAACAAACAGCCTGTATAGATTATAGTAACGTGTAAAACCACAAAATACCGAATATCCTACCACAAACGCGGCAGAGGAAATGCCAAGTATTTTAATAGATCAATTTGCACATATTTGCTATGTAAAGGGCCCTATATACTATTAGTCTGCCTGCAGGCAACGGCCTGTCAGTTGGCCGCAAACCGCCACACACTCACAGTTTTACATACAACACCGGATGTCAGGCGACCTGTGGGCCTTCCATGAGTTTTTCTTTCCGTTTACTGTACGGAGACATTTTGTATGTGAATCTGTAATTCTGCTACTGCCCACTAGAGGCGCTGTACAGTTTTGCATACAAAATATCTCCCGTTTACTGTACAGTAAGAGCGCCCGCACATTCAGCCACAGTCGCGCGACCACTGGTGGCTTAGTAGCGGCCACCTGTCAGCAGCCACTGAGCCACTACCATAGTATAACCAATTTTTCCATACAGTAGGCCGACGGCGTTGACGTCTAGATAGGGCAATCGTGTAATATTGTGCCTATGTATGAAGTCGACGTACTTATTTGGTTTTACTATGGCTTGTGGCTTGAACGCGGCCACTCGATCGCTCGGTTTGCGTCGATGCTGTACAAAATGTATGAAAATACTAGTCAGCAGCTTGTGGTCGCGTTTGGTGGCCGCGAGTAGTGGCCCAATGTGCGGCCACACTCGCGCGGAAAAACTCATGGTTCGATCGAGGACTGCAGGCGGCCTGCCGGCGGACTTGTAGTCTGTGAGCCCATTAGTAGAAGGCTTTGGCTGTAGATACACATTTGATATCATGTAGGTACCTATTTGAACTTGAAATTTAGTAAAAGATTATAATTGAGTGCCTCTTCCATATTTCGAACCCGGTTCGAACCCGAGACGAACGTTCGAATCGACGTTCGAATCGACGTTCGAATCGACGTTCGAATCGACGTTCGAATCGAACCCGAGACCTCTGGCGCAGAAGGCAGGTATCCTACACCTTCGCCAAATCGGTCGTCAATGAAGATGATGATGATGAGTATTTTTATATATAACTAGCTTTCCGCCCGCGGCTTCGCCCGCGTGGACTACACGTCGTTACCCCGCGGGAATGTGATGTTTTTTCGGGATAAAAAGTAGCCTATGTTCCTCTCCAGGCTACAAAGTATCTGTGTCCCAAATTTCAGCCAAATCCGTTCAGCCGTTATGGCATGATTGAGTAACAAACATACAAACATCCAAACATCTAAACATCTAAACATCCAAACATCTAAACTTTCACATTTATAATATTAGTAGGATTTAGATTATATGGGTTTGGCAAAAGAGACGTAAGTACAACCTATTAATATATAGCCAGTTTCTCAGTGGTTGACGATTCCGGGAATAATGCGCTTCCACCTTCCGCTTTATCTTCACTTAGCGTCAGATGTGATGAAGGCTAAGTGCAATCCCGTTGTTGTGGAAGAAAAAACATTTTACACAGTGGTTCCTAACCTGGGGGTAACTAGCCCCTCGGGGGTAAAATGGGTTTTTTGCGGGAGCCATGAGCTGGTTGTTGTCTCGAACGCCGAAAGCTCATAAGCCCCGTGAATTAAAAAACAATAAAAGAAATTATTGGTAACAAATAAGCTCGTCCGTGAATTTAAAATGTGCATTTGTTTTTATGTTCAATAAAAAAGAAAGAATACGAATCCTGTGGCGGGAACGGAACTGAAAAGGTTAGGAACCATTGTTTTACACGTAACGACTGATAGCATATTATTTTATGCATATACTTTACTCCACAGATGCTTACATAAAGAGTGATGGTGTTTTATAATACTATGTAACATACATGTGCACAATTTATAACATAATATTTCACAGTCATCTCGTCTTGAGGTAGCATTTAACGAATTATTAACAATTTTGCATATGAAATGGTTAGCCACAGTAAAGGAGTCAGGCAGTTGTGTACTTTTTATCTTTTTATCTACTTCGAAAAACAACTTTTCTTTTTCGCAAAAAGATACTTAAATTTACCTTATATAATGACCTCATACAATACAAGAAAAAAGTTAGAAGGAGCATGTCACTTAAATCTTTGAGGATTCATCCTCCGTTGCCCCCGGGACAGTTAAATATTTAAATGGAAATTCCCCACTGACCCGAAATACCCGCTGAAAGTATGATCCATACTCCGAAAGGTAAAAGTACAGGGAATCAGTAATTTGAAAATAGTATATTTTTTATAAATGTCAAAAACTAAAAAACCTGACGATAATTGAAGATCATTTTGAAAATAAAGATGATTAAAAAGTACCTAAGTGATTGTTTTCAATCTACAAACTATACTAAAAAACGACAAATAAAAGCAAAAATATTTAATTCAAATAACCAGGGTAGAATGGTCAAACAGAAGTTGTTACAAGTACGGTACCTAACTCCTCCGAACGCCAATATGCTCGGCCATATGATATATAAACAACTAGCGGCCGCCCGCGGTTTCACCCGCGTGGTTCCCGTTCCCGTGGGAATATCGGGATAAAAAGTACATATAAACCTTCCTCTTGAATCACTCTATCTATTAAAAAAACGCATCAAAATCCGTTGCGTAGTTTCAAAGATTTAAGCATACAAAGGGACATAGGGAAAGAGAAAGCGACTTTGTTTTATACTATGTAGTGATGAAGTCAAAAAAGGGGCATTTAAAATAATCTAAATAATTCAAGTTTTTTTTCGTTTGTTGCCCTTGTTACTACCAATCTTACTACCAGTAGTAATACCGTTAATTTTTATTACCCTTCTTACTACTCCAGTATGAAGTTGTAAGAAGGGAAAAATTTAAAAGCCCGTGTTACTACCGTAAAAAAATATTTTTAGAATCGGTATGTACAAATAAAAGGTGACGTCATAACTCCACTCCTTTTTTGTTTTTTTGTTCGTGCTACGGGTCAAATTGATTCTTATCGCGGTTTTACACGGTTCTCTTCTGCCTTTCAATTTGGTTGAAGCAACCAAATTGCACAATGTAAACTAAAAGTGAATCATTCAATGGTAATGTTCAACCACATTCATTCGCGTTGCAAGAGTTGAGCTTCACTTTTGCGTTCAAAACTAAAAAATTGAATGATTCACATTATTTTTTTTGGTTCTGAAACCTATCGTGTGTGGTATCCAGTGAAAGGGCTTATTAAGCTGATTCTAAAAATATTTGTTTATTTTTGTTTAAGTACTAAAAGTACTTACGGTAGTAACACGGGCTTTTTAATTTTTCCCTTCTTACAACTTCATACTGGAGTAGTAAGAAGGGTAATCAAAATTAACGGTATTACTACTGGTAGTAAGATTGGTAGTAACTAGGGCAACAAACTTTTTTTTTGTTATCCTAGTACTTTACATTCAATGTGTTAGGTACTTTTGTACACAGTAGTATGCCGTAGTCAAAAAACCAAATATAATAATACTTTTTGTTATTATCTTAATTTAAAAACAAAATTTGTACATGACAGCACAAAATTGTTGTTTAAAAAAAACGGGGCTTTAGGGATTAGAAATTCGGAGCAGTTGGGAAAAATATCATTTGATTGTTTCGGGGCAATAGGTAGATACTATTTTTAGGGGTCAGAAATAAAAGAAATTAAAATAAAACTGCTCCGGGGGCATAAATCGAATGAATTGCTTATTGATAGCAAGCATGTTGATATGAAAAAATCTAAATCATACCTACATAGGTAAAATGTTGTGAAATATGATTAACCTATCTATAAGAGTATAAATAAAATTGGTGATACCTATGAAACAAGAATGAAAAATGTGGATTTTACTTATGATTCCTAAACATATTTTTGGAGTTACTTTAAGACATCCGAATTTAGTTGCAAACCAATTTGCTAAACCATTTTTTTCACATGAAAATAACGACGTTGTAAATATATACCTCCTACTGTTCGTTGATATACTGTGGGCGTGTGTTGTTGTAAATGAAATGTAAGCAAGCTTCATTAGGGGCTCTTGGCTGTATTCCATCAATCACCAGGTATTCTCCATGTTGGATATTCTCTTGTACACGACATGCTCCTTCATAGTGCTGAGGAGAGTGTACCTAGACATGTATTACGATTGCAGACAAGTAATATAGTACCTAGGAGACGATACACTAAAAAGGATTTTCATTTTCACCCAAGGAGAGCTCCTTCTTTGTCCGTTTGTAATTTGTATATGTCGCAGTAAGATATATATAGCCGTGATATAGTTATATCCCTAGGGATATAATTATATACCGTAAGTTATACGAAAGCCACAAGAGTTCTGTAGTGTGAAAAAAAATAACCACGAAATTTAAGGCGATCGCGAAGCGCAGCGAAGCGAAAGCGAAATTTCTAACCTATCACGTGTTCTACAGAAAATCGGATTAGTATAGGACTTTTCCGATGCAAATTCGTGAGCTCGCAGCCGTGTGCATACTGTCTCGTACGACTCGTACGTACTATTCATAATTTAACGAAAAATTATAATTTCACTAGTGGAATTATAATATCACAACTTTGACAATATACCTACATGTCCACCAACATGTAAGAATGTTCTAGGATTTCCGAAATAGGGTAAGTATTTAAATTAAGGATAACTTGCAAATCACAATTACTTAAAACTAGGAAAAATATATATGTTATTTTTCAACACACTTGCTCATAAAGTGAGCCTTATTAAATCGATCTTAGGGCCATAAACCGAACTATAACCCACGCGTGCATAATAATATTACAGTACTAGTTGCGTAATAGAATTATCCCTACAAAGTTAAGTAAGTACCTAACTGCAAATTATATGCGAGTAAACAGAGACTTTTCAATTTAACCGGGTAATACAGTATCCCTACAAAGTTAAGTTAGTACCTAACTGCAAGTTATATGCGAGTCAACAGAGCATTTTCAATTTCAGCGGGTAATAGATACAGTTCTTTTTTGTAACAACAAAGAGGTTTTATACGGCTGAAAATCCATTTACGTTTTTTGAATAAATAAATGTGTCCCTAATTAAGTCAAAACACATAATTAAGTATATTATTATCAAATTATTTATAATTCACAATAATTTGTTATAAAACATTTGCATTTTATCACTATCATTATACTTAATTATTTTGAAGTAGGCTGTATGGCTGTATGTAATCAATCACATCACATTTGGCGCGTGCAAAAAAAAAATCTTGCGCGCTTTTTCTCTTAATTAATATTAGGTTAATACAATATGTATGCAATAAATGTTTGTTTTTCCTCGCAAGTGTGTTGAAAAAGTGCGTATGAAACTCGTGAGCAACTTACTCACTAGACACTCGGTTGATTTACGCCCTCGCCTGCGGCTCGGGCTGCAACCCACAGCCTCGTGTATAATGAGCAACCTAAGCTCACTTGTATCATAATATACTATTACAGTCTTTTATCTAGTTATTCCGGCCATTCAATACTCTATTAACTTTACTGCATCAAATAAAATGTCAAACTCCCTCTAATCGTAATTCAAATTAACATATTACTTGTTTTATACTTGGTTTTAGTTTAGTTAATAATTATATACCTACGAAAATAATGGTCTTAGAATTGGCGAGGTATTCCGGCCGTCATAAGTTAAAACAATTTAAAAGCCATAAAATTACTTATTTTACTAAGTACTAGGTTCCCGTCCGCGGCTTCGCACGCGTGGGCTACACGACGTTATCCCGCGGGAATGTGACATTTTTCCGGGATAAAAAGTAGCCTATGTTCCTCTCCAGGCTACAAAGTATCAGTGTTCCAAATTTCAGCCAAATCTGTTCACGCGTTTTGGCGTAATTGAGTAACAAACATACAAACATACAAACATCCAAACATCCAAACATCTAAACTTTCACATTTATAATATTACTAGCGGCCGCCCGCGGTTTCACCTGCGTGGTTCCCGTTCCCGTGGGAATATCGGGATAAAAAGTACATATAAACCTTCCTCTTGAATCACTCTATCTATTAAAAAAAAACGCATCAAAATCCGTTGCGTAGTTTCAAAGATTTAAGCATACAAAGGGACATAGGGACAGAGAAAGCGACTTTGTTTTATACTATGTAGTGATTAGGATATTAGGATTAGGATTATGTAAGTAGGATATTAAGTAGGATTTTTACTCTCTCTTGTGTTCGATTTCGACCTATTTTTGTAACTTATTTGAAAGAAAAAATATAAACAAGAAGGGATTATTGAAATGATGCAGTTTTTATGGATCAACGTGTTGGTTCAAATACTTATCTTTATTTATCTACTAGCGGCCGCCCGCGGTTTCACCCGCGTGGTTCCCGTTCCCGTGGGAATATCGGGATAAAAAGTACATATAAACCTTCCTCTTGAATCACTCTATCTATTAAAAAAAACGCATCAAAATCCGTTGCGTAGTTTCAAAGATTTAAGCATACAAAGGGACATAGGGAAAGAGAAAGCGACTTTGTTTTATACTATGTAGTGATGATAGTGATAGTGATGCTGAGACGCGCGGGGAGTCCCACTATGCGATGTTCTTCAAATTGTTTCTGCGGTCGGGAATGCCGACCCCACGTGTGTAGCTAGCTATCCTAAAACATGTGCCGTGCCGTGTACGAAGAGGCCATACCATGAGCTGGTGGTAGACCCCCTGGATGTTGAATAAATAATACAACTTACCCTGAAGGAACGTAACTTATATTTTTCTCTAATGGCTTCCAATTAGCATAGATATGATCGAAATGGAATAAATTAAAATATTATTAATAGTTTTCAGTTAGGGCTCGTCTGACCTAAATTAATCAAGCTTAACATTTTTGACAAACTACGAAATAACTTTTAGTTGATAAATTCGTGTTTAAACAGCAACTTTAGTTTTTATAACCCTTCCGAGTCAAAATAACTTATAACTTGCTTCGGTAAATTTCTTTTAGCAAGGCAATTTTTACTTTTCGCGTTCGTAATTTTTTGATCACGGTACCTACCTAAATACTTCGATTTTACCACGTTTTTGCTTTCTTTCTTGTTTGTACGCATATTTTGCAAACAATTTTATACTAGCTTCCCGATGAGCTAGAGACTTGAAACTTTGAACATAGGTCAGAACTGAATGACAATGCAATATTACGGTATCATTGAGCTGATCTGATGATGGAGCCGTGCTACCCTCTTGTTTTTTTTTTAATTTATTATCTCCTTTATTACATTTTAAATACTTACAAAATTATATTTCTAAACATTAAATTTTTACAATTTTAACATTTAAAAATACAAAAATGCAGTTCCCCAACGGCAGCAAGATCAGGGTCCCGGCTACCGATGGTTAAGGATCCAGAGACAGGAACCTTCTCACTATACGGGCCGTGTCCAGAAGTACTGCCTTCTGCATCTGACTCCCGATCCATCCACCTAACGCAAGCCTCTTAAGGTGTTTATCGAGGCTCTTGGCTATCAGACCATGGGCGGATATGACTATCGGAACAATAATTGCTGAATCAATGTCCCACATGTCAACAATCTCGTGAGCTAAATCAAGATATTTGTTTTCTTTATCTTTTTCAGCTTTCACAAGGTTGTCGTCATGGGGAACAGTGACATCAACAATTATTGCGCGGCGTTCGTGTCGATCTATCAATACAATATCAGGCTTATTAGCTACAATAGTCCTGTCTGTAATGATAGATCGATCCCAATATAATGTGGCATGGCTATTTTCAAAGACCTGTTCTGGTGCATACCTGTAGTACGGCACCTCGGATGCTACAAGACTATGTTTCAGAGCAAGTTGTTGGTGTATTATCCTGGCCACTTGGTTATGTCTATGCAAATACTCACCGTTTGCGAGACGAGAACAACCGGAGATTATATGTCTAAGGGATTCACCCGGGCGATGGCACGCTCGGCAAATATCTACTGTGCCATCCCTTAGGATATACTTTCGGTAGTTATTCGTCATCACAACCTCATCCATAATTGCACAGACAAAACCTTCGGTTTCACCAAAAAGATCATCGAAACGGAGCCAGGATACTGAGGCTAATAAATCTACGTCAGGCCCATGAAGAGCCCGGTAGAATCTGCCATGTAACTCCTTGCTTTGCCACACAGTGCTGCGGTCGGAAGTACTAAGTACTACAGGTTTGCGCCAGTTTTCTTTTGCTAAAAATAGAGGAGTCAGTCCATTGTCAACAGCAACTACATCTCTATGAGACCCCATATCGACTTGGAGAAAATACTCCCTAAGATTGCATATCTCGCGGTTATGCAATGTCTTGGCATTTAAGAAGCCACGACCACCGCACTTCCGCGGGATATACAATCTCATGGTCGATGAACGTGGGTGATGCATGCGGTGTGCTGTTAGCAATGTACGAACTTTTCTATCTAGGGCATCCAGTTCAGTTTGAGTCCATTTAAGTATGCCAAAGGAATACATCAGTACCGGCATGACCCATCCATTGTATGCACGAACCTTGTTTCCGCCAGACAAAAGACTTTTAAGGACTTTTGAAAGGCGCCCCAAGAAACGCTCACGCAACGATTGTTTCATGTCAGCATCGTTGATGCCTAATGCCTGTGACATACCTAAATATTTATAGGTTTCGTTTACGGAGAGAGATCTAAGATGAATAGAATCCGAGAATTGTATACCCGTAGATTCCATTATCTGACCACGCTTTACATGCATGACTGCACATTTGTCCACACCAAATTCCATTTTAATGGCATTACTGAAAGCTTCAGTAACTTTTAGTAACGCTGTCAAATGAGAACTGCTATGGGCAAATAGTTTCAGGTCATCCATGTACAGCAGGTGTGATATTATTTGACCATTTCTCCGTAAACGATAGCCTAACCCTGAACTCTCGAGAAGTGTACTCAGAGGGTTCAAGGCCAGACAGAACCACAATGGACTCAAACCGTCACCCTGGAAGATACCTCGCTCTATTTTTATAGGATCGCCCTGACCTAGAACCCGTCGAGATCCTGGATAGAAAAGGACCGTTCTCCAATTTCGCATGCACGATATCAAGAAAGTGCGTAGAGTTGTATTTATTTTATACAACTCCAGCACCCTCATGAGCCACGAATGCGGCACGGAATCATAGGCCTTCTTATAATTTATCCAGGAAGTCGACAGGTTCTTTCGGTTTCGACGAACCTGTTGGTTAATAGCCATGTCAATGAGGAGTAGCTCCTTAGTACCACGGGCCCCATTCCTACATCCATTCTGAGAGGCGACCATAATAGAATTTTGATCAATGTGTTTATTAATCTTCGACCTCAAAATGGACGTAAGAATTTTATAAATTGTTGGCAGACAGGTGATAGGTCTATAGTTTTTGGGGTCCGCAGTACTACCAGATTTATGGAGCAGATGGGTTATGCCTGTTGTCATAAATTCTGGAAGCGATCGAGATAATAAAGCACATTGAAATTGAGATGCTAAGCAAACGTGCGAGCTAGGTAACCATTTATACCAGAAATTGTGCAGTCCATCCGGGCCTGGAGATTTCCAGTTGGGTAAGGAACGAACTGCACAAACTACGTCTTGGTAGTCAATGGTTACTTCATTCATATCAGGTATAAGCTCACACGAACGCTCAACATCCTCCATCCACGCGCCTTCAGAGTGAGTGACAGGCACGGACCAGATGTTGTGCCAAAAAGAAATCATGGCATCATCATCCGGCCGATGCATATCAGTATCACTCTGATCCGATCGCTCCCAGGATGCATAAACACATCGTTGATCTCTCTCGAACATGCGGTTCTGAGTAAAGCGATCGACTAGCACCCTATACCTTCGAATACGATTAGCCCATGCACAAATTTTCTGCTTCAGGAAGTCGATGCGCTCTGTGACACATGAAATATAATTTTGAGGACTAATACCAGTCCCCAAGAATGCACGTTTCACAAAGCGCATGACCCTAGGGCGCATGTTGCCCTCCCTAAAGCAGCTGAGCTTACCGATGAGTACCCTAGCCTCACTGATACGACGCTCAATCCTACACTGCCAGACTGGTACAGCCAGGCGAGGGCGTGTTGCTGTGTCAGTATTTGGAAATTTTACATGAGCAACACGACAAGCTGTAATAGCCGCACAGTACAGGATCGAATGAGTATCAGCCAGGTCTTCACTACTATCAAAGTAATTTGGTAGTAGCAAATCTAAAGCACACATCAGCGCCCTATTTTTTTTGTGCATGGGAAAACGCGGAAGCCGAGGTCTAAGGTGAACCGAAGTCGATCGAAATTCCCGAACTACATCTTCAAGAGTACTCCTCAATATATCATTGTATTGGGGACTTACAGTAGTAACCATATCATCTCCACCATCACTATCAGCAACGCCAGCTTGCAATGTGGCCGCGGCAGAAGCTTGAGTTGCCGCCTGCGATGCAGTAGTAATGATACAGTTACGTTGCACCTCTGTACGGAGCCGATCAAGTACCGAGTCATCCAACAAGTGACCCCGTTGAATGGCTCGCACCTGATCCGACAGTCGTTGAGCCGAAACGTTGATTGATGGTTCAAGAGCCTGAAACAGAGAAAGCATCCGAACTAAATTTATTATTATTATTAACATATTACAATAAAAAACTTATGGCTAAATACAAAGTCCCGCAAAACTGTTTACGCGGTTTGGGCTCGTTAGAATTGTCTTGACACGTACTCTGACGGGAGACGAGGTTCAGGGTCTGATGATGAAGCCATGCCATAGGAACTCAATATTGAAACCATGCAACCCCATTAAATTTGAGCTCGTTTGAATCGTCTTGACGAGTACTCTATCAGAAAATATTTCTAGTCTGTTTTAAAAACGTGGTTTTAAAATAATAAAATTTCGAAAAACGAGATTTTTACATTCTTTTTAAATAAAATTATTCTCAATGGAATCAACTGGTTCAACATCGTCATTCTGGTCCAATTAAAACAATAATGTTTCGACTTCCGAAAATAAATACAGAATAGTGAGAAATTGCTAATTCAACATTTTGCTACGGCAGATCGCTGTACAGAGTGATTTTATGCAGTACACCCATTACATAAGTGATTTAATAAACATTTCACTTTGTTGATTTGGTATGTATAATGGTAACCCCCCCAACTGCGAAGCGAGCATTATGTCTGCTCACTATGTTCGCCATATTGAAAAAAAAAATTATTCCGCAGTTGACGGGTTTAACAAAGGGACTAAGGTCATGTCATGGCCATAATCCTCAAGAAAACTACCTCGTTGATCTGCAGGCTGTGGTCAAGCCCCAACGGGTCAATACGACTCCCAAATTATAGCCCATTGTGTTCGGAGATGAATATCGCACACATTGTTAGTTGATAAGTAACTTGATGATAAAAAACAGAGTTTCATTGTTACTAACAGAATATGTGTGTCACTGGTTCGAGACAAAAAGGCTTCTGCCCCCTGATTCACGAACCGTCGGAAACGGAATCGGATTCGAATTCTTTGGTTTGTCTTTGTCTATTTTATAATGAGTGACAGAGACACGGCATATATTCCGCTGTGGGGAGCGACCCCGACACGGTTCGTGAATCAGGGGGACTGATCTCACCTAGTCTGTGTCCCATTGTCCGCAGTAAATATTAGAAAGAAAGAAAGAGAGCATCAGTGATCGACAGCGGGTGCTTACGAGGCACCTGATGGACAAACAGCGATATTGCTGTATGGCCTGATTTATAGACCTGCTATAGAGCTATTGGAGACTTATTTATAGACACTGAAGGCTCCAGCTGATTAGAGCACTGTTAGAACTGTTTCTATGAATCAAAATTCAAAATTCGCCGCTCGGACATTCGGACATAAAGATTCTGATCTTACCTAGTCTGTGTCCCATTGTCCGCGGTAAGTATTAGTAGAGCATCAGTGATCGTTAGCGGGAGCTTACGAGGCACCTGATGGACAAACAAAGGTATTGCTCCACGGCCTGATTTATAGACCTGCTACAGAGCTAATAGAGACTTATTTCTAGACACTGAAGGCTTCAGCTGATTAGAGCACTGTTAGGACTGTTTAGGACTCAAAATTCAAAATTCGACACTCGGACATTCTGACATAAAGCTTCTGATCTTACCTAGTCTGTGTCCCATTGTCCGCGGTTAGTATTAGTTGAGCATCAGTGATCGTTAGCGGGAGCTTACGAGGACCTGATGGACAAACAGAGGTATTGCTCCACGGCCTGATTTATAGACCTGCTATAGACCTATTAGAGACTTATTTATAGACACTGAAGGCTCCAGCTGATTAGAGTACTGTTAGAACTGTTAAGGACACAAAATTCAAAATTCGACACTTGAACATTCGGACATAAAGCTTCTGATCTTACCTAGTCTGTGTCCCATTGTCCGCGGTTAGTATTAGTTGAGCATCAGTGATCGTTAGCGGGAGCTTACGAGGCACCTGATGTACAAACCGGTATTGCCCCACGGCTTGATTTATAGACCTGCTATAGACCTATTTAAAGACACTGAAAGTTCGAGCTAATTATGGCACTGACAGAAGTTTCAAGGACTCAAAATTCAAAATGTACTATCTCTGTCACTCACTATAGAATAGACAAAGACAAAGCGTAGAATTCGAATTCGATTCCGTTTCCGACGGTTCGTAAATCAGGGGACTGATCTTACCTAGTCTGCGTCACATTGTCCGCGGTAAATATTAGCAGAGCATCAGTGATCGTTAGCGGGAGCTTACGAGGCACCTGATGGACAAACAGAGGTATTGCTCCACGGCCTCATTTATAGACCTGCTATAGACCTATTATAGACTTATTTTTAGAAACTTAAGGCTCCAGCCGATTAGAGCACTGACAGAACTGTTAAGGACACAAAATTCAAAATTCGACACTCGGACATATGGACAAAAGGCTTCTGATCTTACCTAGTCTGTGTCCCATTGTCCGCGGTAAATATTAGCAGAGCATCAGTGATCGTTTGCGGGAGCTTACGAGGCACCTGATGGACAAACAGCGGTATTGCCCCACGGCCTGATTTATAGACCTTCTGTAGACCTATTATAGACTTGTTATTTTAATTTTTAGGTTTTCGCATTCACAAAGCAATTTTTATTACAGAAAAATGGAAAATGAAGTATTTAGAAAAAATCGACCCCTCTCACAACTAGCTCCGATGGGACTCGAACCCACGACCTTTCGCTTTCCGGGCGACTGCTCTAACCACTGAGCTACGGAGTCGCTACGAGAAGTGACGAATTTATCCAATACTTCTTACGCCCTGTATAGTCAGCATTAATTTCATCAATGTGGAGATATTACTACCCTCACATGCGAAAGAAATACCTTTCCAGGTATTTGGCAATCGCTAAAGATGAAATTACTATTGCAAGTTATTTTAATTTTTAGGTTTTTGCATTCACAATGCAATTTTTATTACAGAAAAATGGAAAATGAAGTATTTAGAAAAAATCGACCTGTCTGACAACTAGCTCCGATGGGACTCGAACCCACGACCTTTCGCTTTCCGAGCGACTGCTCTAACCACTGAGCTACGGAGTCACTACGAGAAGTGACGAATTTATCCAATACTTCTTACGCGCTGTATAGTCAGCATTAATTTCATCAATGTGGAGATATTACTACCCTCACATGCGAAAGAAATACCTTTCCAGGTATTTGGCAATCGCTAAAGATGAAATTACTATTGCAAGTTATTTTAATTTTTAGGTTTTTGCATTCACAATGCAATTTTTATTACAGAAAAATGGAAAATGAAGTATTTAGAAAAAATCGACCCGTCTCACAACTAGCTCCGATGGGACTCGAACCCACGACCTTTCGCTTTCCGGGCGACTGCTCTAACCACTGAGCTACGGAGTCGCTACGAGAAGTGACGAATTTATCCAATACTTCTTACGCGCTGTATAGTCAGCATTAATTTCATCAATGTGGAGATATTACTACCCTCACATGCGAAAGAAATACCTTTCCAGGTATTTGGCAATCGCTAAAGATGAAATTACTATTGCAAGTTATTTTAATTTTTAGGTTTTTGCATTCACAATGCAATTTTTATTACAGAAAAATGGAAAATGAAGTATTTAGAAAAAATCGACCCGTCTCACAACTAGCTCCGATGGGACTCGAACCCACGACCTTTCGCTTTCCGGGCGACTGCTCTAACCACTGAGCTACGGAGTCGCTACGAGAAGTGACGAATTTATCCAATACTTCTTACGCGCTGTATAGTCAGCATTAATTTCATCAATGTGGAGATATTACTACCCTCACATGCGAAAGAAATACCTTTCCAGGTATTTGGCAATCGCTAAAGATGAAATTACTATTGCAAAGTATTTTAATTTTTAGGTTTTTGCATTCACAATGCAATTTTTATTACAGAAAAATGGAAAATGAAGTATTTAGAAAAAATCGACCCGTCTCACAACTAGCTCCGATGGGACTCGAACCCACGACCTTTCGCTTTCCGGGCGACTGCTCTAACCACTGAGCTACGGAGTCGCTACGAGAAGTGATTATCCAATACTTCTTACGCGCTGTATAGTCAGCATTAATTTCATCAATGTGGAGATATTACTACCCTCACATGCGAAAGAAATACCTTTCCAGGTATTTGGCAATCGCTAAAGATGAAATTACTATTGCAAGTTATTTTAATTTTTAGGTTTTTGCATTCACAATGCAATTTTTATTACAGAAAAATGGAAAATGAAGTATTTAGAAAAAATAAGTTGTGAGACGGGTCGATTTTTTCTAAATACTTCATTTTCCATTTTTCTATTATAGACTTATTTATATACAGACACTGAAGGTTCAAGCTGATGAGGGCACTGACAGAACTGTTAAGGACGGCTGCACTTTACAAATCGGTTTTACTTTGAATATGCTTTTAATTGAGAATTTTATATTCCGTTTAAAACAATAATGGTGTGATGAACTGTCTGTTGCGCAGTCTATGGTTTTAAAATACTGACTGTATTTCATTGGATTAAAAAAATAACGCTCAGGGAAGCATCTGACTGCTGAACTATTAGACAAATATTATAAGAGATTTTAGAAGAAAGTCGTTTATTTATGTTGTTTGAAAATGGAAACATAAAGGCTCTGCGACATAAGGGCAAATACACATTTAACACAATAACCATTTATATTATCTCTATTTATTAACACTCATAACGGTTTCAGACCGGTGCAATGTAGACTTTATATAAACCTTCCTTCTGAATCACTCTGTCTGTTATTGAAAATGAAGTAGGTATTAGAAAAAAACGACCCGTCTCACAATTAGCTCCGATGGGACACTAGGGGAGTAATATCTTCACATTGATGAATTTTCGTATTTAAGCGGTTGGTGCGAGAGCATTACTTAAATTCTCTACATTAGTCTCGTCATCTCTGACACATGTCATGGTATGTTAAGTATTGTATTGTATGTATGTATAAGTATATGTATGTATATTATCGTATCAGTATATATGTATTATTTATTTATAAGATTGTATGTATAATTTAGCTTTATTATGTGTTTATTTAACTAATACGGTTTCTTTAAAAAACTGTTATTCTTATTTTTATTGCCGCCACAGCATTTTGTCACTTTCTTTCCGGTTGACTGGTAGAGAATGCCTAAGGGCATTAAATCCGCCTTTTGTATGTTTATTTATTTTCATGCAATAAAGAATAAATATATATACGCTAGCTTTACAGCGCGTAAGAAGTATTGGATAAATTCGACGCTTCCCGTATCGACTCCGTAGCTCAGTGGATAGAGTAGTCGCCCGGACGGTCAAAGGTCGTGGGTTCGCGTCCCATAGGCTAGTTGTGTGGCGGGTCACTTTTTTTCTAATACTTCATTTTTAATAATAAAAATTGCATTGTAAATGAAAAAAAGTTAAAAAAAAAATTGAAACACAGCTATCATCTTATTCAGGACACAAAATAAGAACATATGCGTACATTACAGATATGATTTCAGAAAGAACTAAATAGTATTTACGGAATGTGTTTTTCTTGATATCCCACTTAGTCCACACTTTTCTTCACAACCTCTTCAATTACTTTTTTCTTAGAAGGCTTCTTCTGCCCTCTTTTTCTATTCCCCATCTATAAAATTCACAAAATTTACCATACTATGAAATGACTATGAAACATATATACTTTAAAGACTTCGGTAGGCCATAGCAACTCGTATCCAGGCGGGAGGTTTTCAGATGTTGGGACAAAGAGGCCCTCAACAAATAGTTGTCAGCGAACAGTAAAAACCACAGAACATAGAAAGAAAAAAATCTTTCCGTGTTCTGTGGTAAAAACCGAGGTTGATATATTATAATAAAATATGAACACAAATCTGTTCCAACAAAAATTTACATAATTTAATATGTCATAATAGGTATCCAACCACAACTAACTCCTAAGATCCTCAAATAATCTACAAATTCAATTTCGCAATTTGTACGACTTCACTGGAGTAAGAGAAGTTCAAATACATAATTTAATATAATTTCATACAACATACGGCCTGTTGAAAGTAACATAAGCGCGAAATATAA
The DNA here is from genome assembly GCA_949710035.1 of Crambus lathoniellus. Classification (NCBI taxonomy): domain Eukaryota; kingdom Metazoa; phylum Arthropoda; class Insecta; order Lepidoptera; family Crambidae; genus Crambus; species Crambus lathoniellus. Next base: position 7,017,663 of record OX453313.1, read on the forward strand.
GCTCCTTAATCTAATTCCCGGTGTACGTCTTATCTTCTCACCAACTAATCTCTTACAGAAGTGTGAAAAGCCTATATGGGTCAGGCCGTAGATTTTGCCACATTCGAGGGTACAAAAGTCTCCGCCTCATATAATTTTAAATATAGTACTCTTAGAAATGTCTCAATCTTATCATCTTGTTTCCTAAGAAATAGCAAACCAAGGCAGATATAGATATTTGGATAAGTTTATATATTTGGAAAACTATTTGACATTTCCTTCCCAAAAGTGACGGATTTTTTATAAAAACCGCGAATCCGCAGTGGTAGGTGTACAGCTTGAACATCGATAAAATTATCATTTTTTAACTTATTGATGAGCTGTTTGATTTGACGTTATAAAATAATAATAAGGTTGCCATTCCTTTAATATATTTGCGTCTTTCCTAAGAAAAAAGATAAATTTTCGGCAATAAGATTTTTTTTTTGAAAAACCATTTCTTTGCGCTACTTATATTGCGCAACCATTTTCACCCATTTTATGGTTTTAAAACATTCATTAAGATTTTGTTTGAGTGCTGGCATCACCAAAGTATCGTATTCTATGGTCAATGCAGCGTTGACGACCATATTTTTTGACATTTCGGTGTCAACTCCGATCAAAGTGAAAAGTGTCGCCTACTTTGCAGAGTGCATTTTTTGAGATTTCAAGGTAAGTTTTTGATTAAAACTTATAATTGTTGTTGCGCATGGTTTAATTAGATGTGTGTGATCTGTATATGTTAAACTAGCCTTGTTAAATAGTATATTTTAAGAGTTATAATCGATTTCATTTGCGCCTCGGTTCCGCAAAACGGTCTTTATGTCACTTTGCGATACCGGGTGCGTAGAAATTGCGCCACTTATTTTACGCTATTGAATAATAGTGCATGCACACAAGGTTTTCAAGTTTTTTATTATTTTGAAATTACTTTTAGCTGTAATTCCGCTAAAAAACATGACTAGCATTACTTTTAATTGATTTGTTAGATTTTATTAATATTCTATAAGTACAGGGTGTTCGGCAGAACGTTAAACATACGAAAATAGGGGTAGGTGCGGTGGTCTGCTACCTAACCAGCCTCGAAGATTTTACCTAGGTCCAAAGTTTTTTTATTTTGTATTCTATAAGTTTTGGAATTTCGTCACTTTCATACTAACTTTTAAACCCATGTAACTTTTTTTTTATTGACAGATCTATTTTTTTTATTATTTTTGGCATCCTAATGGTTGGCAGGTCCTTTTAAAAGTGATACTTCAAGCAGGTTGTTGCTAGATTCAAAGTAATGGACTCTCAAACATTGAAAAGAGTTGAAATAAATTTTAAAGTTGTATTATATTTATATAATTAATAATGAATAATACCAAATACCTCTATCTAACAAATTAAATGTATTTTTTTTTGTAAATTAAACAAATCATACATAGGTAGGTACTTACTAGTTTTTGTCATCCTGTTTAACTTTTCATTGTGCGTAATATATAAAAAAGAATTACTCATAGGTACATTATTGTTAATTATTAATTAAACATACTTACATACCAACATCGTGTTTTTTTTCTAGTTTGATGCAATACCTCTTGTTAGTACATGTTTGTTAAATAAAATCACATTAATGTACGTGCTCCTTAATAATTTTGCGCTACCATTTTGCACCACTTTGTGCGACCGACTCGTAGAAAATTTTGCGTCACCATTGCGCTATTTGTGGCAAAATCTACGGCCTGACCCATAAAAGATTTTTCTCCAACCCAAATAAGAATTTCTGATTAAACACAAAGTTATTTACCAACACGAGTTTTACGTACATCCAATGAATTTTAAATGTTTGCGAGGTGAATAGGGAAGTAGCTGATAGTAACTTTAGACAAAAGAACTTTTAACCTTTTACCTTAAGTTAAAAGCTGGCAACGATTACTAAAGAATTAAAAACATCATTAATTATTGCTCTATGAAATAAATCGAACTTCCCGAACAGTGATACTAGTTACCTGCTACCATTTTAGAAGAAAACACAACCTAAATAGCTAGGAAAGCCAAAGCATATTTTCTCTTATTTTTACGCTCATAAGGTTTAATTTTCAGACGCCTGAAAGCTGTCATGCGCTGTTCTAAAAATTTTGAATGTAGAACGTAGGTGTACCGTCATTTTCCGAAGTCAGTTTTCCTTCAGAACTGCTACGTGGCGGTCGTGTCGGTTCGGGTCGCTTGCTGTCATATCGTAGCAGAATTTACGTGTACAAATTTTCGCCAATAACAATTCTAACAAAATTGTGACTTGAACAAAAGACATAAGTTATATTTTTGAGTGAATCTGAGTTGGGAAGAGAACAATATCTTCATTATCGGCAGAATAAAAGCAAGTGAAAGGTAAGATTAGGGTAAATGATAGCGTTCAGGTTTCCTTAGGATGTAGCAAATGAAATCATGTGTTTCGTATATAAATTGCGTGATTTGGCCGCCTTTTGTAATGAGTTGGGAGAAGTTGGAAGAAGGATCCTATTGGAACAAATTTAAATGAAACGAGTGAGATGTTCTAACTTTTGAGTTTTAAAGTTGATTTGATCGAACTTTGTAGGTTTCGTTTAATGCCTTTATTATTTTAAAGAGTCATTCAATTACTGCAACCAACTGTAAGCGAATTCAGGTAATAAATAATTAATATTAGACAGTTAAACATATTGTGAATATTTGATATTCTGACATTTCTGTAGCATCTGAATAATTAATACTTATTAAATAAATTCAAGAAAATAATTTTGAGTAAGAAATAATATTTTTCGTTTCACAGTTTTGAATAACTTAAATTTGTTATACTTTTTCACTAGCTCCTCGAGAGAAAACGGTTTCATACTTACGTATTCAAATCGCAAAAAATACGTTAAATTAGTACTTAACCCTAAAATAATCTTGATAAAAATCTGTAATCAGGTGATTTACCTCAATGATTAATACTGGAGGAAACGATTCGTAATAAAAATAATTAGCGTGAAACGTAGGTATATATTGAATAGCGCAACCTTTATTTTTGAGGTAGGCACATACCTACGCCAAGCAAGTTTTGTTATGTTTATTTATAGGATAAAGCTGAAGAAAGTTTTGTAATAATCTCATGCCGCTTATCTTTAGCCTAATTCGACAAAAATATGTCAGAGAATATCGTCAAGATTTTTGTCAAACTTATGAAAAAAAAATGTAAAGTTCATTTTAACTTTACATTAATTAACTAGGTACATCGTGAAATATGTAAATCTTTAAATCTTCTTCGATGGATTTATTTAAAAAGTAGAACTGTTAATTTATTATTTAAAATCATAATATTTCTTCCGAAAAAATATCTAAGTAATCACAATTAAAATTAAAATATGTACCTATCAGAAAATATCAGATGTCTCCAAACGGGAAGCCCAGCAAGCTGCACTGCCTCGGGCGGTCCTTTTCCTTACATTTCCGTCTCCATGTCTCTCCCAAGGCGATGCTTGAAAATCAGTCAATTTTCAATCCTACTGTAACGATGCCGTTTCGTTCCAGTCTCGGAAGGTTAGAACCTCCATAATGGCTAGAAACTCCTTAGTTTTACTTACTGGAAATCAATAGTATTTTGTACCTGTTCTCTCCAAATTCAAATTCTTCATTCCACGTGCTCTGATTCAGCATTTTGATTGAGTTCTAACAAAACCATCGAGCCGTACGGAGCTCGCGAGTGTTACCAGATTATCAATATACCTATATAAGTTAAAGGAGATTTTTCAGTTTTGTATGGAGCCTCGGCTAGGACCTTGTACACTATACCATAGGCAAGCAAAAGATAAATATAATAACTGAAAACTAATTATATCGCAATAAGCTGACGCATTTGATGGTACAAAAGCATTATCTAGTCTTAATAATTATGCAACCCCGATTTAATATGGCGGTAAAATGTCACACTAACATTAAAAAAAAGGTTCACATTGACAGATTATCATCAGTCGTCAATGTCATCGTTTTTTCGTACAGAAACATCAAAGTTTCCGAACGTGATTTGCGTGCTCTTATAAATTAATAATAAACAGATCAAAATTAAAATCAAATATTTATTTATTCTCATAGACTTAATAAGCATGTACTTATGAATATTCAATATTTTCCTACCACCCATTCAAGACTTATTTAACTGACAAGAAGAACGGGCGCAATAAACTGGCCAGCGTTTCTCAGGTAACGACATTTACAAAAAAAAACATATCGTTACTTATTACAATAATTGCTAATAGCATAAAGCACATATTATACAATATTATTAAATAATATTTAAGAGGAAAATTTTCTCATACCCAGTATTAGAATATTATCCTATTATACAAATGTAAAGTTATAGGTATAGGTACATTTCTTAACCAAGCATTGTGGTCTTTCAGATAATCTTTGTCTTCAGAATAACCTTTTTACATGTTTTTTAAATTCATGCAAAGACAATTGGGTGTTTGACTGAATTTTTTTTATTGAATTAAAATTTTCATTTAGTTAGTAGGACTAGGAACACAATATAGGTATTTGTTTTCAAATAACTAGCATATTTTCAGCGATATAGAGCATCAAACTTTCAAATTAGACAAGGAGAGCGCTATAGAATCGTGTCGTCACATTTCTATAGCGCCATACTCTCGCCATAGAAAATTTCGTTTTAGATAGACATAGCTAGAGTCACAATTAAGTAGCTCATAATTCGCTAGTTATAATACACATTGAATTTCTTTTTTCACATTTGTTATTCAATAATATTATATTTCTGAATGTCATAATTAAATATCTACATTTCAACAACAGTCAAACACCCAATTCAATTACATCTTGTGGAACTTTATTCAAAAAGGCTATGTTGTACGACAGTTTAATGTAACAGGAACCCGTATATCGGGTTCTTATTTCTATTCCTATTTATACTTTGAACTATACAGAGTTATTTTGAACAACTGGCCAAATTTCTAAGTTCGACTCAGAATCGGTAAGTGAACAACTTGCTTCTTGAAACATTGGTCGAAATATGACAATTATTTTTTCGACATTTCGTACAAAGCATACGTATCAAGTGATCGATTTAGTGGGAAGTCAAAATTTTTTTGTCGTATTTCGACCCATGCTTCTAGGAGAAAGTTGTTTACTTACCGATTCTGAGTTGAACTTAAAAATTTGGCCAGTGGTTTCTAAATAACCCTGTATACTTTCAATAAAGCAAGTCTCTGGATGGTTGACCTTTTATTTTCTACAATATCTACTAGTTAAATATTGTGCGGCATTAATAGCGATGGTTAACAAAAAAACGTTTAGTTTGCTATACTGACTTAAATTATCGTATTTTTATCTGTAAGAATGATTTATTTTAATCCTTTTTACGTTTAGAACAGCGTTTAATAAGGATAATTTATTTGTATCATTAGCCTATCTTTGAATAGAAAACTCTTATCATCCTACGCTATTGGGTTTTGCGACAAAAGACAACATTAAAATACAAGGTTCTTTGCAAGAATCATTTTATGAGTTAGCATAAAAAAAAGAAATAAGTAGGTACCTTAAGTTTTATCAAGTTCTAATTTTTGTCTAAATCAAATCAAAGTTCATCAAAATTGGTTCAGCGGCGTTATGATGTGAAAAGGTTACAAAAACAGAGACGGAATGAGAAATAAGAATCGTATATTTTTTTGCGTGGACTTCGTTTTAGTACCTTAGATGAAACTGCATTTCATGTATTTAAGGAGATCCTACTAATATTAACTAAAGTTTGTAAGGATGATTGTCACTCTTTCATGCAGTAAAAACTACATAAGGCGCATGGAGTCGTGAAACGATCATTTTTGAGGCCCTAAAACTCATAAATTAGCCTACTGATGAATCCAGAATGAATATATTATATTACATATTGATATAAAACTTCAATCTGAGCACTAAAAAAAACATAGTCTTTAAGATACTATAAAAAAACATTGAAATGAAGCTGTTTTCAACTTGAAATACGCTACTGCTTCTAAACTACAAGTGATATTTTCACGTTTCTATCAGGAAAAGATTGCTAACTTGTTTAACTTAAAACTGACCATTTTTCGTTCTAAAATAATACATAGTTTTGACGAAACGTGTGTTTCCGCTGTTTTGGTGCGGGTAGCGGGCGGGAAAATTAGGCCACGCTTCTATGCCCAAGGTCGTTGGCGATACCACGGGCCTTAACGAATCTGGATGAAATTTGGAACAGAGATAGGTTATAGGCTAGAATAACACTTAGGATACTTTTATACCGATATTCCCACGGGAACGTGAACCACGCGGGTACCGTTAGTACATTGAATTTCTCGGGCACTTGCGTAATTTTCATACAAGCCGCGGGCGGAAAGCTAGTACCTACAATAAAACCGACTTCAAAAAAACCACATCAAAAAAGTAAGAAATAATCCCTCACCAAATAAATAACGTAAGTAGTAACTTCAAAGTACTTACGTTATTTATTTTGTGAGGGATTATTTCTTACTTTTTTATATGATTTTTTTGAAGGCGGTTTTTTTTTATAAAAATAATTTTTATTTCACTCTTTTTAGTGCATCGTGCAGGCAATTTAAGTGTATTCTGGTAAATAGGTCTGTGATCAAACTGAAAACCTTCTTTTTTGAAGTCGGTTAAAATACCTTGAGGTATCTCCTTTTTAACAAAACAAGAATCATCTAAATCGGTTTATAAACAAAGGAGTTACTAAAGATACGTATTAAATTCACATAAAGTGGTAACGAAAACAGTATTTTCAAGATTTTCTGAAAACTACTGAACCGATTTCAAAATTTCAAAAAATGGGACCAACTTGGAAACCAACCTGATATAATAACGTTTTAATCATTTCAATCGGTCCATCCGTCTTCGAGTGATCGGCGGACATACACAAAAAAAAACATACATACAGACGAATAGAGAACCTCCTCCTTTTTGATTTAGAAGTCGGTTAAAAATAAATGAAATGTTTCGTAATCTGTAAAATTGTTTTATCTTAATTTCCAGAACGTGAGAAGATTCTCACGAATGTGTAAACATTTGAAAATTCCTATATTTTCGTTAACAACTAGGTACTACGTGAAAATTGCCAACACATACTTACAGCTCTTCGATTCGAAGTTATTAGGTCCGAAAGTCTAGCAATAAATAGACTACCTAAGCCTAGGCCTTGTGTAATAGCGGCTGGCCTAGTAAAATGGCAGACTCCTTGCAATAATAATAATGCCCCGCGTTATTACGGCTCGTAAAACCTTGCGCGAAATCGAAAAGTCGGTACTGTTTTATATTACCGAGTCATTTTGGCATGGACGAATTGCTGGTTAGGTTTTAAAGTTTATGTTTAAGGCTATTAGAATAGAATTAAGGATCGGTTGGTATGGTTCAAAGAATTGAAGGTATAAATAAATGCAACGTAGTTTTTATGGTGTGGCGTGCCAATGGTTTTTAGGGTTCCGTACCCAAAGGGTAAGAACGGGACCCTTTTACTAAGACTTCACTGTCCGTCTGTCTGTTTGTCTGTCACCAGGCTGTATCGCATGAACCATGACAGCTAGACAATGGTTTTTAGGGTTTCGTACCCAAATGGTAAAAACTGGACCCTATTACTAAGACTTCGCTGTCCGTCTGTCTGTCTGTCTGTCACCAGGCTGTATCTCATGAACCGTGACAGCTAGACAGTTGAAATCACAGTGATGTATTTCTGTTGCCACTATAACAACAAATACTAACATAGAACAAAATAAATAGAAAAGGGGGGCTCCCATACAACAAACGTGATTTTTTTGCTCGATATTAATAACGGCAACAGATATACGCTTAAAATATTCACAGAATATTTAGTTATATATTCACTTTAAAAATAAATAATTAAAATAAAATAAATGTTTAAGGGGAGCTCCCATACAACAAATGTGGCTTTTTTTGCCGTTTTTTTCTCGATCTTAAATATAGTGTCTCATGTATAGAATAATATTGTACGTTATAAATAGTGTCTAATGTTGTATAGATAATGGTATGGAACCCTTTGTGCGCAAGTCCGACTCGCACTTTGCCTGTTTTTACGTTATGCCCTATGAACGACCAAATGTCCGTTTAACGTGCCTTAGCATTAGTGCGACAAGCATTATCTGTTCCGGTGACAATATTTGGAACCTCAACATTTTTCATATATAGGCAGTCTTCGATCAATCAATCGATTCCCAGTGGGGATACATATTGTACTCAGTTTGGTTGGTGGTTGGACTTGTTCCAAGTCCCCCCTGTCTAGCTACCACCATCTTATCTAAGTCTGACGCCATAACAACAATGTTTCCAGCATTGTTGTGTTCCGGCAGTTAGAGATAAGATAGCCAGTTCCTCAGTGGTTGAGGATTCAGGGAGTGTGCGCTTCCACTTTTATCTTATAGCTTATCTCCTATATTATCTAGTATCTAGTTGTTTGTGGTACTGTTTTCCCGAAGAAAACACTATACTAAATTATAAAGAGGAAAGATTTGATTGATTGTTTGCATCGAATAGGCTCCGAAACTACTGGACCGATTTCGAAAATTCTTTGACCATTAGAAAGCTGCATTCTTCCCGAGTGACACAGGCTATATTTTATCCCGATATTCCCACGGGAACGGGTACCACGCGGGTAAAACCGCGAGGATCCGCTAGTCACTAATATTTTCCTACCCACAGTCCATCGAATACACTAATGGTGACATTTAAAAATAAACAAACAAATGACGACCAACTAATTTCTTTGAACCAACCAAACAGGGTATCTTTTATGCAATGTCACCACTGTTGAAAGGGTAAACAGGGTAAAAGAGCAACAAGAGTCTATTCATTGCTGCTTGCATTGCGGCAATTTCCTGGTCCCCGAGTAGTAGGCATCTAATTAATCGACCTTGCTTCTGGTATGCCTAAACTATTTAGTAATTGCTCCAATCATGACTAAGCTCAAACGCCGGCTTTGTTCGAGAGTCCTTTCAGAGAGGGTATTGTAAGCTGTGGGGCTACGAAGTTTGGGTCGAAAAATGTCGATGTTAAAAAGGTGAGAAGTCAGTTGGCTTACATAACTATAATTTTAAACGTTGACGGGTTGACAGGGTCGTGTATTTGATCCCAACCTTGTACAAATATTTGTAACTAGCCGATCCTCGCGGTTTCACCCGCGTGGTACCCGTTCCCGTGGGAATATCGAGATAAAATATAGCCTATGTCACTCGGGAAGAATGGAGCTTTCTAATGGTCCAAGATTTTTTTAAATCGGTCCAGAGTTTCGGAGCCTATTCGATGCAAACAAACAAACAATCAAATCTTTTCCTTTATAATATTAGTATAGATATAGATAACTCCGTTGTTTCTGATATATCCGTTATAACACCAATGCTATAGCTACTATTATTTCGGAATCAGATCAAAAATACAAGTACAAAAAGCTTTATTTCGGTATCAAATTATAAGGTGATTACAATGTTGAGATGACATTCCTGTAAGCAAAAAGTTATGCTTGTATCAGGAGGTCATCGCTCTTCCATTAGAATTAACGAACATTAAATAAGACTTAAGAACAAAGCGACACAAAGCAATAGACAAAAGTGTCGAAAAAACATTTAAACATCGTTAATAACCACAGAATTTAAATGTAGTTTTCTTATTATAATTAATATTATTTTCATGCGTGAGTATGTAGTTATGTGTGTCTGTGTTGTGTGTTAGTGGGTGTGTGTGTGTGTGTGTGTGGAAGAATGTGAGCGCATGTATTGAGGTAATATAAATAGATCAATCAATTTATTTATTTGTGAAGTAAAATTTTGATTAAAAACATACAATCAAATTGAGAACCTCCTCCTTTTTTAAGTCAGTTAAAAAAGCCTATAGACGAAACGACTTAAGTATTTTTTTTATTTGCAACAGATGCAGCTTTTTTGACGATAATTTAACGATATAAGAAAAAAATAATCGCACATAACACCAGTCCTGCAAGTAATAATTTTCGGGCGGTATCTCCACTTGGGGAAATATTCTTGAAGCTTTTATGGTTATTCCTAACAAAATTGCATCGTGAATCCAAAAAAAATAATTTAAAATCTTAATACGGTTTTTTTTTTTTTTTTTTTATCCACAACGGGGTAGCACTTAGCCTTCATCATACCTGATGTTAAGTGGTGATAAGGCTGAAGGTGGAAGCGCACTACTCCCGGAATCCTCAATCACTGAGGAACTGGCTATCTTATCTCTAACTGACGGAACACAATAATGCTATAAACATCATTGTTATGGTGTCAGACTTAGATAAGATGGTGGTAGCTAGCCAGGCGGACTAAGAACAAGTCCTACCACCAACCAATTTTATTGATTTAATTAAATTAAATCAATAAAATTGGTAATATTAGCTAGCTACACAAAACAAGTTTTCATTTTGAATTATCTTGAATATTTTCAAAGATATAGGACTTCAAACTTTATAATTAGACAAGGACAGGACGCTATCTTAGTGACGTCAGTGGGTTAGTAGCGTCATAGTCACGCCATAGAAGATTTCGTTTTAGAAAGAGACAGCTATAGTCAAAATCAAACAGACTATAATTCTTTTATTATAAAACAGATTCAAATTATTTTTTCACATTTGGTATTCTTAATTGCAATATTTTTTAACGTCATCATTAAATATCTACATTTCAACAACAGTAAAATACCCTATTGATTCAAATGTTACAATAAAGAATGTTACATGGGTTACAAATGGTTGCGTTTGTTTTGTTTTTGTTTTCTCGTCTAGAGTCTAGAGCTAGTCTAGAGCTATATTATAAAGGCAAAGATTTAAAGAGGCAGTTGTAAATAGCAGTTTTGGTAAGTTAAAAATTATAAATGGCACGTTTAATAACTAGTTCAGCAGTTAAAACTAAGCAGTAAAGTTACGAAAATGAGTAATAAAAATAATGAAATGGATCACTGAATATATAATTGAGCAGGAAAATAATTAAATGAGCGGTAAAAATTATTAAACGAGCAGTTACGTGTGGGCAGTAATAAATCGGAATTTGTCGGTAATAAGAAATCTCATCCTAAGCAATTCTATAAACAATGAATCTTGGTAGGTAGATGAATTCTGTAACGCGCACTAGGTTTATTATATTCACAAAAAAAATAACCACGAAATTTAAGGCGATCGCTTCGCTGCGCTTCGCGATCGCCTTTAATTTCTAACCTATCACGTGTTCTACAGGACTTCCGGCAAACTTGCTCACTTCTAACGTTTAAAACAAAAGAGTAAAAAATCTAGAAATAATAATTGCTCACTGTGAACTGCCGAACTATGTATCTAACTGCCCATTCCATCATTTTACTGGCCATTCATTTATTACACTGCTCGAACAAATTTTGAGTCTTCATTGTAGGATGAATTAACCGCTAAATTTTCTTTTTATTACTTTTCTTGTTTTACTGCTGTAGTAAATTTAAAACCACCCGAAAATTAAGTAACTGCTCAAATATTTTTTTCAACTGATCATAATAACATACCAAATGTTTAAATAACAGTTGGAAAAATTATTTCCCTATTATAAATGTGAAAGTTTAGATGTTTGGATGTTTAGATGTTTGGATGTTTGTTAGTCAAAAACGACTGAACGGATTTGGCTGAAATTTGGCACACAGATAATTTGTAGCCTGGAAAGGAACATAGGCTACTTTTTATCTTGGGAAAATATCATGTTCCCGCGGGATAACGTCGTGTAGTCCACGCGGGCGAAGCCGCGGGCGGAAAGCTAGTAATATATAAAACACTTAAAAGGTGATATTATTTTTATTATATTTAAAGGTTTTTGGGTGTTACCCTACGCGAAATTTTAGCGCGTTTTCAAGGGTCGTGGTCTCAGTTCCTCAAAGAAAAGCAATAATACTTTATTAGTACCTATTGTTAAGTAGGTACGTTCTATTATTTTTATTTTGTGTTCGACATGTAAACCAACCGCTTCGAAGTCCAATAACTTAACTGTTATGAAAATCAAGTCATTCTTCCGGTACTACAACGCTGAATATACAGTAATGTCAACCTTCAGCTAGACTTTATTTTTTACGTAATAATAGTGATTTTCGCAGTGTAAATGTCAAGGATTGTGTTCGCTCTACCGTACTAATCATGATTATTCAAGGTCTGAAATGGAAGTATAATGAAATGAAACTGAAATTAGGTACGCCGTTTCCCGTTTCGTAATTTCGGTCGCAAGCGTTTTATATTGAAATTCAGCGCCTTTTTAACCGACTTCAAAAAAAGGAGGAGGTTCTCAGTTCGGTTGTTTTTTTTTTTTTTTTTTTTTTTTTTAATGTTTGTTACCTCATAACTTTGTCAATTATAAACCGATTTTAGAAATTCTTTTTTGGTTTGAAAGCATATAGTTACAAATTGGTCCCATTGTTATACGGTCAGGATCTGATGATGGCATCCTGGAGAAATCAAGGGAACTCTTCAAATATTATAGGCACACCTATAGCGATTTTGGTATTTTCTTAAGTAACTCGTGCATTTGCTTTCGGTAAGCACCATTTGGTGAAGAGTAACTGATGATGAAGACCACATATGGCCATCGAAAACATTAATTAAATACTAAATATTTTACGGGCGCAATACGATTCCTTTAATTTTCATAAGTAATTTTCAAGTATTTGCGACTGGTAGTCATCATCTCACGATGATGAGCTGGTGATGGAAGGTACAACTCCTCAATAGTTAGGAGTTGGAGGATAATTCTTTAAATATCGTTGATACGTAAATATTTGTAGTTGTTTCCTTTCAGGTTATTTTGTTAAGCTGATGATGGAAGGTAAAACTCTTTAACGCTTAGGAGTTAAAGTATGTTTTTAAGTACCACAAGCGCAAATAGAATTTTAAGTTGTATTCTTTAAAGTAATTTAGGTTAGCTGATGGTGGAAGGAAACTGCATAACAGTAAAGAGTTGGAAGGTGGTGCTAGTCTGAGTGTTCTAATTTAGATATGGGCTATAGTCGTTGCACATTGAGCTAGCCTTGCTCATTATGCTATATCTTATAGTAGATTTCTTACACTAAAAAAGGAAAAATAAACAAAATTTTTCCAAAAAAAATTAAACCGCCTTCAAAACAAAACTGCAAACAAAAACTCATTTCCCAAAAACACGTAAAAGTGAAAAATAAATTGTATCATTCAATTCAAAGTACGAAAGTGCTGGAATTTTTCTAATTAATCTTGAACTTACTGATCTGATTGAAGTCGGTGTCAAGCCGAAAGTAACAAGAACGAATACTTAAAATTCAATTTCAAAACTCATTTTCATTTCATTTCAAAATAGTGAAACAATAATACACAATATCTCATCTCATGCGCAGAGTGGTGTAAATTGTAACCTATCAAATACTTATTAATATTAATACCTATTTGGCTTGACACCGACTTCAATCAGATCAGTAAGTTCAAGATTAATTAGAAAAATTCCAGCACTTTCGTACTTTGAATTGAATGATACAATTTATTTTTCACTTTTACGTGTTTTTGGGAAATGAGTTTTTGTTTGCAGTTTTCAGAATAGGTACCCACGCAGTATGCTACTTAATATTGCAGTTTAATTTGGGAATGTGGAGCTCTTTTGGTATTGACTACGAAACCCTGGCATAGCAGACTGTCTGCTATGCTAGGGTTTCGTAGTAGGGTTTTCGTAGTAGGGTTTTCGTAGTAGGGTTTTCGTAGTAGCGTTTACGTAGTAAGGTTTTCGTAGTAGGGTTTCTTAGTCAAAGCAGAAAACAGTTTCTAAATGAATTGAAAGTCTTGTCTTAGTCATATTTTTTTTTATCCATACGGGGTAGCACTTAGCCCTCACACCCGGAGATAAGGCTGAAGGTGTAAGCGCACTACACCCGGAATCTATAATTTTTATTTAAACCAAAAGTAATTTTAAAAAGCTTCCTATAGGTAATTACCTATAAAAATAGTCTTTATTAAGAGAGTGCTTAGGTATCAATAATTTTCAAACTGACTGTACCTATATTATCTTTGTTTTATTTTATCATCGTCATTTAAAATCGAATATTATTTTTGTGATATATTATGTATATTATGTATTTCATAAACTGTAAATATACACAGAACAGGGTGGCAAAAACAAAAACAATGAGATAAATGTGGCAAATATTATTTCTTTCCAAATTTAATTTCTAGGGCCCATCCAGAATCGTCGCTGTATTGAATTACGGCTGTATATAAATGAGTCCTTAACTAAAAGGGGACAGCCTCCAGAATTGCAATTAAGGGTGTCTCCCCTTCATCAATATTAAATATATTTCTGAAATTAAATCTATTCGGGAAATGCCAAAAAACGGTGATATGAAATGTAGATGTTTTTAGCATTGTTGTGTTCCGGCAATTAAAGATAAGATAGCCAGTTCGTCAGTGATTGAGGATTCCGAGAGTAGTGCGCTTTTACCTTCAACCTTATCACCACTTAACATCAGGTGTGATGAAAGATTAGTGCTACTGCGTTGTGAATAAATAAAAAATATGTAATACTAGCCTTGCGTCTGCGGCTTCGCCCGCGTTGACTATACGACGTTATCCCGCAGGAACGTGACATTTTTCCGGGATGAAAAGTAGCCTACGTCACTCTCTAGCTACCAAACTATCGTCATACCAAAAATCACGTCAATGCGTTGCTCCGTCTTGACGTGAAAGACGGATAAACAAACAAACACACTTTCACATTTATAATACCAATTAGAATGGATATGTCGCAGGGATTTTGTCAAAGTCGTGATATTATAATTCCACTAGTGAAATTATAATTTCGCGTGATATTATAATTCCACTAGTTAAATTATGAATAGACAATGAAACAATCCATAAGTTGTATTGATACAAAAAAAATAACCATGAAATTTAAGGCGATCGCTTCGCTGCGCTTCGCGATCGCCTTAAATTTCTAACCTATCACGTGTTTTATATGACTTCCGAGGCTCGCAGCCGCGTGCATACTGTCTCGTAATGTCTATTCATAATATCACGCGAAATTATAATTTCACTAGTGGAATTATAATATCACGACTTTGACAAAATCCCTGCGACCACAGCCGTCTCTATCGTCTTCTACAAGCCATGCTATGATACGGAACGGCAACATTGCTGTGAACCGGTTTACTCCTCTGAGTACTAAATCCTATGGAGGTGGCATACCTACGAAAAAGTGAGGTGTAACTAAAGCCGGGTCTCCAGCGCGTGTTTTGCCCTACACAATCAACAAAAACATCTCAACATTCAACAAAACTGTCTACTGTCTACACAAAACATTGTTTCACTACACATTTTTGTTTGCATCAACAATGTTTTTGCTTTCCATGCCCGGTGGAAAACACGTACACAAAACTTCCCCCGCGCGGGTCGAGGGGCAGGGTACTGTACATAATCTATCATTTCGACAACTTTTAACTATTTTAATTTTGATAACTCGCTAGACAATGGCCGAATTTCTGTGTAAAATGGAAGAAGCCATTACAAAAAAAAAGTTTTGGTTCTCGCGCCAAGTTTGATTCTACGGTGGTTTAGAGCAATGCAAGTATTGCACGTAAATATGGATTGGAATAAAGATACGATCTGAAACTACGTCCGAACTCATTTTGTTTGCTAGAGAAACTATTGTTTTGTGTACACAAGCGGTATAGACGGCGCATGTCAAGAAACATTTTTCAGAAACAAAGTTCTGTGTATGTGTTTTTGTTGAATGTTTTCAAAAAACTTTCGCTGGAGACCCGGCTTTAGTCACAATGTAAGAAAATCTTGGAATTGAATTTTAAACTTCTTCTAATTGTCGTATTAATCGGTCCAGCCGTTTCAGAGATTAGCCGGAACGAACAGACAGACAGACAAAAATTGTTAAACATGTCATTTTGGTATATGTACCGTATATTTAATCATATGCACGTAGTAAAAAGCGGTCGTTTAATGTTACAAACAGACACTCCAATTTTATTTATTTGTATAGATGTATAGAATATATGCCATCTCCATAGGATTCAGTACTCGAGGTTTACTCGCTGTTTACCTGTCAAACGGTGCAAACGGTGTCAAATCGGTTCACTTAAAACTACGTTGCCAAATTTATGCGCATGGCTTGTACGGCTTGTACTATAGAGATGGCTGTGCTGCGACAGATACACCATCCCACTTGTTTCAAACATGCCACAGTAAACATTCGCAAAACAGTAACTCATTAAGTCCATTTCTTCATAGAAAGTAAATTTATATCAAGTCAAGTAAAAATGCAGTTGTTCCATGGAAGAGTACCTACGTATAATACCGACTGGGCCTCTAAATAAATGGAAAAGCTGATTCATTTTCCCGATTTCTTGCCTGGTCACGTATTATATACTATCTTATTTGAAGTGCTTTTTTTCTGCTGAAATATGTGAACTAGTTAAAAAAGGTGTACAAAACGTAAAACACGTTTAATAAATAGTAATTCAGTAAACTAATATCATAATAAAATATGTCATACATAAAAAAAAAACAATTGAGTTGAAAGGTTACGAATGAGTGTCATTCCAGTCTTAAAGGCGTCTAACATGAGCAACTAAAATTGCGGAATTCCTGTCAATCCCCGCCAAATATGTCGTCACGCGACCACATCAAGCAAGTAAGGACGATGGCAAAATATCGAAATGTAGCAACCTGTTGCTAAAATACGGCCACGCAATACCACGAAATATGGAGCAACATCGCTCCACTTAATTGCTCCAGATTGATCCATTAATTAGAAGCTTTTTATTAACTTGCCATGTTAGTTAGTTAGTTAGTGGGGGACAAATCTTGCAAGCTAAGACCCACTTCTCAGTGTCCGATTGAGCTGAAACTTTGCATACAGGTTTGGTTTGGACGACAATACAATAGTACAGTCAACAAAAAAGATTTTTTTTATCTATAATGGGCTTGCTCTTGGCTTCACACTGAACCTTAGGGTTGAGAAGAAGCCTAAGATGGAGCGAGCTTACCCAGAAGCAGCCTATTCACTCTAGCTTTAAAAAATTTAGGGTTGTAGTCATTCGGGAATATAGACGCAGGCAGGGTATTCCATTCCTTGGCGGTGCGCATCACAAAGGATGAAGAAAAGCGCTTGGTACGCATTCATTGGTACGCAGCTTGTCATAAGAACAAAGTTTTCACAGAAATCTTTTATTCAATTAAGGTAACAATACTTATAAATGTCAAAGAAGTTACGCCATCATCGGTTGACATCCATATTTTTTTTACAGTTGCCAGGCAATTACTGTCAAAAAAATTGCCCGTGTACACGCGCCTTAAAACTTGCTTAATCTAATGCTAGTCGATCTGATAAGCTAGTTACCTTACTGGTCATTTTTATGTACTGCGAACATGTAGACTTTGTTAAACTTTCCCTATACTACACGGTCAAAACTAAAACGATCAAAGTTTACTTAAGTCTAAGTACGTAGGTCTAACTTTCGTGAAGGTACCCAAATAGGCAAGAACAATCTTTGACAAATTATGTATTTCGGATAAGTACATCGTAAATTAAACATTCTGCCATTTTACCTGATTCTAGGTTCATAATAAATATTGTTTTCGGTTTGTTAAAAAAATAAGATCATCTACTCTACACCAAGTTTTTCAATTTTGATAACCCTAAGGAGTTTCTCGTCGTCAACCAAATCCTCCTTTATCCAGTCTAGGCTGTTACCACAGGCTGTCACAAGCACTTGAGAACGTCAAAGAAGCTACGCCGACGCGACGGTTCGCTGGGTGGGATACCTTGACTTTTAAGTACCTGCAAGAATCTCGTCAAAGGCTATTTTGACCTAGTCTTCCACTCAAAAAAGAATTTATTTCTTAATCAATATACAGGATGCAATTATTTCATTATACCTAGAGAGAAAGTACGCGAAATAAAAGAGATAGCAAAGGATGCTCCTTTAGGAGGATAATCCTTTTTATATGGCGGCTGGACTTACAACCAACAGAAATGAAATCTACCGTAATGTGTAGTACTTAGTACTCCATAGTAAGAAAACGTTTACAACAATTTCGTCTTCATTTTCACTTAGGTTGAAGAACAGTGAAGTCCAAGAGGTGGATAAAAACCGGGGCCAAAATACGTAGTACCTAGTTTTTTTACACTGTGCCAAAACTTCGAAATACACTGAATGTTAACCGCCTCTGTGGTCTAGTGGTTCACACCACCGATTTCAGACCCAGAGGTCCCGAGTTCGATTCCCAGTGGGGGTACATATAGTATTCGGTTTGGTTGGTGGTAGGACTTGTTCTTAGTCCGCCTGGCTAGCTACCACCGTCTTATCTAAGTCTGACGCCATAACAATGATGTTTTCAGCGTTATTGTGTTCCGGCAGTTAGAGATAGATAGCCAGTTCCTCAGTGATTGAGGATTCCGGGAGTAGTGCGCTTCCACCTTCAGCCTTATCACCACTTAACATCAGGTGTGATGAAGGCTAAGTGCTACACCGTTGTGAATAAAAAAAAAATGTTACCGAATCAAAACAAGTGAGTGCGTAGCATAGTAGGCTGCAGTGGATCGAAAAAATGATATTGATAAAATAACTTGAAATAATGATTACAATTTAAAAATGTATATTTCAGAGATTTTCAAATAGATACATATAATGTCTGCTGTGTATCTAATTTAAAATTCAAACTGTCAAAAGGATTTATAATAAATTCTTGTATTATTCAAACCACCTTGAGTATTTAATCGATATCGAATAGGAAATTGGATTAAAGCCTTTAAGTGGGCCGTGAGAATAACATTCTGCCATCCATCATGTTTTTTGTCCCTTTAGGAAATATTAATTGTTTTAATAAAGGCTTTTGTGCTATCGCATAAAAGCGATTATAAAGGAAATGATTGATGAATTGAGCGTTTAAGTATATTTCATCATTGATAGGGATATTTTACTGTACCCAAATGCTCTCAAAAATTGTAGGCAGCTAAACTAATAAGTTTTTTGTAAAAAAATCATTTTCATGACAAGCTTTTTTGCTGACTGTACTTAAATATTGTATTGTCATCTAAACCAAACCTGTATACAAAATTTCAGCTCCATCGTACACTGAGAAGTGGGCCAAATTAAGCTTGCAAGATTTGTCCCCCACTAACTAACTAACATGTCAAGTTAAATAAAAGCTTGTAATATGTTTTTTGTAAAAAAATCATTTTCATGGCAACCTTTTTTGCTGACTGTACTTTAATATTGTATTGTCATCTAAACCAAACCTGTATACACAATTTCAACTCCATCGAACTGGGAAGTGGGTCAAATTAAGCTTTCAAGACTTGTCCCCCACTAACTAACAAACTAACTAACTAACTAACATGGCAAGTTAATAAGAAGCTTGTAATATAGAAAATCTCTTTGCTTGTAGAAATGTAAAGTTTCCAGACTATTTTTCCGGCTGTCACGTTGCTACTTGCTACAGTGCGGTGCGCATTTTCATAATACCTATAATTGGAACTATTTAATATTACTAGAGCGACAATAAAATTAAGTACAATCAATATTAATATTATTAATCTGAAAGTGTGTTTGTTTGTATATTTTCTTGACCGTCTTTTACGTCAAAACGGAGCAACGGATCGACGACGTGATTTTAGTATGGGTACAGTTCGGGGACATAATTTGTAACATGATACTTTTTATGAACCCCCGACGCAAAAAGAGAGGGGTGTTAAAAGTTTAACGTGTCTGTCTGTGTATCTGTCTGTGGTACCGTAGCTCCCAAACGGATGAACCGATTTTCGTTTAGTTTTTTTGTCATACATAATTTTAAACCGAGTGTTTTTAGCCATGTTCATAAAAATCTGTTCAGCCGTTTGAAGATGATCAGTTCTTTTCTAGTTGATGAAGGGATCTGACTAACTTCCTTATGTCCGATGGATTCGAAATTTTAATTTTGTGTGTAATTTTAAAAGGATGATCAAAAAATAAAATTTCTCTCTCGGTCGGGGGACCCCCAACGTAGGGCAGAGGTACCCTTTGTGGCTACTTTAAGGATTTTTTGACTTTTAAGCACTAAGTACTAAATGGTCTTAGGTATTTAAGACACAAATTATATCTTAAATTATAGATAATCTCTACCTTTAAAGGTACATTTTTCAAATTTATAAAAGAAAAATGTTTTTTTTTATATTACACACAATGTGTGAGAGGTGGCAAATGTACCGGTTTTGGCCACTTACTGATAGTTAAACTTTTGTAAGTATAGCGAAAAATCAAAACCAAACCCAGGTAAAATCAATATATTCTAATGCGCTAGAAACCAGTCAATTGCAAAAAAACAATTTAATTGTAAAAAACAAAGGTTTATACAATGACGTTTTGGGTTTATAAAGTATTTCATCCAAAACATTTTTTTTTAAATTTTCATACAAAACATTTCAACACCTTCACTGCGGTTACGAATATGTATACCTTTCTGCTGGAGCGGCTTCGGGTTACGTCAACCTGTTCTTAAACTTGTCATAACTGCGGCTTCGGGTCGATCGACCTGTTCCATTTGATCTCATTTAAGTCGGTTTTAATTAAGAATATTGCTTTAAATACTATTTTTGTAAATTGTAATGGTTTTTCTTATATTTGATGATTATAACCCCGAAATCGTACGTGAATTGGACTATTGGAAATATAAGAAAATGTGATTTAAAATTGTAGTGTACAATCGACCCGATACCGCACTGAAAGAAAAAAAAAACAGTGCAGGCAAAATAAAATATCGATAAATATAATCACGTTGTATTTTATTGATAAAAGTGGCAATTAACACATACGTGACAAAAATTAACATTACTTTCCAGTAAAGTGTAGTTTTGAGAAACATTGATGGCACAAAGTTTTATTACATTTATCACATGAAGTTTTAACTTTATTTACTCTCTTAGAAGCTTCTTTATAAGCTAATGTTAGACGTAATGTTTTGTAGTATTCAATACAATTGCGTTTTTTTTTCTTCGATTTGTAAAACGTGCCTTACGTGTGTTTGTATCATGTGGTACTTTGAGAACTTTCAACTGAAATCTGAAAATTCAACTGAAGTCTTTATTTTCACTATTTTCATAGGTATTTAGAGACATCAGTAACATTCTTTTTGATCGTTTCATGCTTCCCAGTAGTAAACAAACTCGAACAGAAGAGCGTATATATTATCGTGTAACCTTGACAGCTAGACAGCACTAGATGAACTAATAAGAAAATAATTGCAATCTAGTGCTGACTTCGGGTCATCGGGCTTCGGGTCGTGGTGACCCGATGTTAGCACAGGAAGAGAAAATTTGTCTCGCAGTCGGATTCGGGTCGTGTCGACCCGATGAGGTTATTATTCACAAAAATATTTGGTTTGACGTCAGAAACCCATACCTATATCCATCTCTTTCATAACTACTGTACAACACGAGAAATCACCCCCGCAAGAACGGGAAGTTCGAGTTTATCAAAGCCGCATCAGCGGGAAGTGTGCGATCAGGTCGTGGCAACCCGTTGCCGCAGTGAGGGTGTTAAAACAGAAAATAGAATTTATTGAAAAAAAAATCTTATGACATAAGGAATTCTAACGGTTGTTATTATTACCTTAAAATACTTTATTTTAATTGCCTTTATCAAAAATTGCTAAAAGTTGTTTAGAAAACTTTTAGAGCAAAAAGTGGCCAAAAACCGGTACAGTGGCCAAAACCGGTACGCCTGCCCTATATTGCCTTATTAGTACTTCTACTTTTGTGGATCCCCGACTGAGAGAGAAATTTAATTTTTTACTTTATTGAGTTTTTTTGTCTGGGGTTCTTAAATTTTTTATTTTTTCCGGAAAAATATCACATTCCCGCGGGATAACGTTGTGTAGTCCACGCGGGTGAAGCCGTAGGCGGAAGACTAGTATTCTATAAAGCTTGTATTCATCCTTGACTTGTACAAAATAACATAGTACAAAATATTTTTGTTTCCACTCGGTAAATTTGTTGTTTTCGACATGTTTTTTAGACAACAAGTCGTAAAACCTTCGTAAAACAAACAGAAGTACGCCATAAATAAAGCAAAGAACGGATGTGTAGTTGGATTGTTACAAATTAATTATACTTAGAGCTCCACTTTCATTTTTCATATTTATTTATTTGCATAATAATTGTGTCCAAGGTCTTAAAGCTACTTAAAAGTACATTATAGCTTAACGACCCAGGCATTGAGTATTGCAAAAAAAGAACATGATCAACTGAGAGCTAAAATAATTGAAAAGAAAATTTTATTTACGCCCTACATAGGTGCTACATAAGCAGTTATTCGTAAAATGATATCCTACAGCCTTTGTCATAAAATGAAGCTCATTTATTTTAGTAATTTTCTTTATATTTACAGTTGATACAATGCTCTCTAGTCTGTACAAAAACTAATCTCAAACGTGGAAAAAATTTATCTATGTAAATCTGTTGCTTTTGAAGTGTTAGTTTCAGTTTTAAACTAGGTGTTACTTTTCTTTACATTTATTTATCAATTAAATAGAATTTACAAACTATTTTCTATTATCTATTTTTGACGACCGATTTGGCGCAGGGGTAGGCTACCCACTTTCTGCGCCAGTGGTCTCGGGTTCGATTCCCGAACAAGACAAATATTCGTGTGCATGAACATGTCTATTTGTCTTGGTCTGGGTGTTTACTATGTATATTAAGTATGTATTTACAAACAAAAAGTATTTAAGTATATATTTATCCGTTATCAAGTTTTCCATGATACAGTTTCTGAATGAAATTAAAATGGACTTAGATAATTGGTGTGAATGTAAGAAGTAATTTTTTTTTTAATTTATTTAGTTAAGTGAGTTATAATAATGTAGTTTTCCGCCTTTGAATACACGTCGTTATCCAGCGGGAATATGGTATTTTTCCGTGATAAAAATAAGCCTCCCAAAGTCAACTCTATATCTGTACCAAATAGTTTAGTCGTGAAAACGTAGTAGGCAGACAGAGTTACTTTAGCATTTAAGATATTAAGTAACTAGGGATGTATTATTTCTGCTAAGGAGATCAGTCACGCTTCATACATGTTTGACCAAAAACGTAAAAGTGTCGGCCAACAGTTGACGTTGTTGTGACGTCAACAGCATACGGTCAGTGGCTAAGCAGTTATTCAAGTGACAAAATGATTTTTTCCATTTTCGAACTTGAATAACTCTATCTTATCCTATCTTCATCGTACGCTATTGAGATCATAACAAAAAATTATTGTAACACTGTTTACAATAATAATGTGCAATTTATTTTCGTTGGCCGACACTTTTACTTTTTGGTCCAATTTGACTGATCTTTACTACTTAAAATATTATAAAATTTGTACTAACCCAGTCTTATTATCTAAGTTGTCTACCATGGCCTAAATTTTTTTACCTTCAAATCTGGCTTGTCATTGCTCCGCGCTAATGGTCTTAGCCGAAATAACCCGCGTTGTGGAAGCCATCTGCAAAATATGAAAAATAAAATGGAAAACCACGAACAATATTACTTGGAAGGTTCCGTGACATTTGAGATGGAGTTTTATAAAAAAATATAGCTTTTTAGTTTTTAATGCTTTTTAAATTAAGCCACTATCGCTTTACTCTCGTCAATCAATTTAAGTAATCGTCAAGTCGTTGAACTGAAATAAAATTTGTTTGAATTGGGCAGCCGGGGATTTCGGTTTTATTTTGTTTGACAATCTCCGCAGTCGAATCGCATGCACACCGGTTTTTTAGGCGCCCCGGGAACGATTCCCGCTTGGATAAATGTATATACAGGGTTAATTTTTGAACACCATCCAAATTTTTAAGCTTGTTTCAGAATCTGTAAGTGAACATCTTTCTCTTAGAAACATGGGTCGAAATATGACATAAATTTTTTGACCCTTCATACAAATCAGACTGATCACGCGATCGATTTAGTATGGGAAGTCCAAAAATTTTTGTCGTCTTTCGAACCATGTTTCTAGAAGATGTTGTTCATTTACCGATTCTGAGACGAACTTAAAAATTTGGATGGTGTTCAAAAATTAACCCTGTATATAACTTTTTTATTTATTTTCGCGTGTCTTGGTAACAATAATATTTTCATAAGTTCATATCATAACACAAGCGTATGCTACTTAATTTGGGATCGGAGCGAAATATGTGATGGTATCCAATAGTTACTTACCTTTTTGGGTTACTAATAAGATTTCATTATTATTTTATATACCTACCTGTTGCTTGTTTTGGTTATGTAATGTTTATTGCAATGTCCTGTACCTGGGTACCAAATAAAACATTTGGTATTTATTGTATTGTGTTATTATTTTACTATATTTTTTTATTTCTTGCCGAACCCTAAATACGAGGCTAACAATAACAATCATTTGCTTTTAAGGTGAGTAACTTTTTGTGAATGTGTCGCTAGGGAGCGATGCGTATTCCACGAGCGAAGCCTGAAATAACCCTGAAAATATTTCACACTCCATTTTTGTGACTTACTCGGGTTTATGTTGCAATCACCTGTGGACCCAACGGCGCAGTGGCAGTGATTATGCCTGTTGAATTGTTATTACTTATTATTATAATATTATTATTCATAGTTGAGTCGTGGGTTCGATTCTGCTCGGAACAAAGAGATATACACTAGTACTTTTTAATTACTATAAATATTTCAGGATATAATAATAAATTTCTTACAATCACACCAATTATCTAGCTCATCAGTAGTTTTCATAAACGTGTTATGGAGAAAACTAGATAACATTTGAATGTATTTATTAAACATTTTATGTAAATACATAGGTGTACATAAAATACACAGAATACAACCAGACCAAGGCAAATAGACAAATGTTCATGCACACAAATATTTGTCTTGATCGGGAATCGAACCCCAGCAGAAGGCAGGTATCCTACTCGTGCGCCAAATCGGTTATGATTCCCGACCGAAACAGGATAGACTTCACGCGGACGCAGCGGCAGCCAGCAGTGAACTGTGAACTCGCGAGCGCCCAGCGAATTAAAAATTAAATAATAAAAAATTTAAACTTATGACGGCCGGGATCCCTCGGCTATTCAAAGACAATTATTTTCGTATATTTTTCATTAACTAAAACCAAGTAATAGGATATTTGGATTACGATTAGACGGATGTTTGGGATTTTATTTAACACAGTAAAATATCACCAATCGAAAAAATACGGCCGGAACCAATAGATAAATAACTGTAAAATAACATATACTTAACAAAATTTTAAGTATTTGTGATTTGCGAGTAATCCATAATTTAAAATACCCTATTTTGGGGAATCCCAGCCTTATAGGTACAATTCCGTGGGGCCATCTGCGAAATCGCAAAAAACAGCTATTCCTCAGTAAAAAATACCGACTCGACTAAAATGTATGAAACATGCTGGGGCGTCACAATTGAATACTGAAGCTCTTCTCACAGCATATCATGGATTAGTTGCGTCAATTCTGAGATACGGCATTATTTTTTGGGGAAAATCTACGGATAAAGAAATAATCTTTAAAATGCAAAAGCGTTGTGTCAGAGCCATGTTTGGGCTGAAAACGACCGATAGTTGTAAGCCATATTTCTTAAAATATAAGATTTTAACGCTTCCGTCATTGTATGTGTTGGAGATTGTTCTATTTGTCAAAGCAAATCAACAATACTTTCTGAAAATGTCAGATAATATTCAGCGTAATCGACGCGATAGCAGTCGGATCTGCATGCCCGGATCAAAAACAGCTCTTATGAGTAAGAGTATGTTAAGCATGGCACTTCAAATGTATAATAAGTTACCGCTATCTTATAAGCAACTTAATTATAATGTTTTTAAGCACAGTAAAAATGATGCTACAAGAAAAATGTTACTACTCTGTGCTTGAATTTTTAAACAATAAATTGTGAAATAATTGTCGCCCGCCTTTTTATTATTTTTTATTATTTAATTAGATATATTGGCAATGTAATTTGTAATTAGTTGACTTTTGTATTTGACATTATTAATTTTACTGTTTTTGACATACTATTGCTTTTATTTGTAGGCTATTGACATTATTTAATTGACATTCATAATTTACTGTTTTAACATAATATTTCTTTTTTGGGTCATTCATTACCGATAAGTTTACTGCTTTGACATATTGTTTCCTTTTTAGCGTCATTGCCAATTATTTATTCTTAATACCTACTGAAACTGTTTTTATTTAATGTTTTTTGTTTTATAATTTTGTACACCGTTTACGGTAAAACATGTTTGCGACTTATTTTTATACGAACATCTTTTAACAACACAATGTTTTAAACAAATAAATTATCTTTTATCTTTTTATCTAGACCCTACATGTGGACATTGTGGATGTGCCGGGCACTCTATTAAAGAATGTTCCAAAAGTCAAGAACCGGCCGCATGTGCTTCTTGTAAGCGCTTTAATAAACCAAATCAACACAAAACAGGCGACGAAACTTGCCCTGCCAGAAAAAATGCTGAATTCAGGTATCACAGTCTCATTGACTACGGGCATGTCTAGAGCCTTCCTTCGCTGAGTTGACCTTGCCTTTATAATAAAAAGACAATTATTTTTTATTTTTTAATTAATAGCCAGTTAACTGATATACTGTAAAAATATATTGTATTAAATTCATTGTTATTTTAATAAATTGTTATGTTAGCACTAACCTACTTTCACAAAACAGATGCCTAAGTTACAAGTATTACTTAGTTTAGGTATCGCTTAGATTATTTTGCACTACTAACCTTATAATAATAACAGTACCTATCAGAAATAATTTTATAACATAATTATACCTAAGTAATCCAATATGAAGAAAATTTATGTTATTTTTTAAGTTCGATGTATATTTAGACTAAGTTTTATTTAGAAATAAATAGTTCTATTCTATAATTCTATATCTTTATCATGCCCCATGTATGTGGCTAGCTGCCACAGAGTACTTATTCATGTGTAGCTGCTCCTCATAATATTTTCCCAGCGTGGTCTTCTTCTTCTTCTTCTTCAATCGATACGGGCGTTTTCCGCAACTCGACGTCTTAATGAGCCTATTTTGCGTGTGGAGGGTGTGCAGCCGGATTCCTCCAGCCAACCCAGCTCTGCCAGGAAAGCACCCAGCGTGGTACCCAGAGCTTGGGAACGGTTCACAAAATACCGCTTGATAAATATCGTAACCAGATATTTTTTAAATGGTCGATCGGAGCGGAATTTCATTACTCTTTACTTATAAAGAGAAAGACAAAGACAGGGTTTTTGGAAGATCCTGCCCTTAAATAAATAAATAAATAAATAACTTCTTACATTCACACCAATTATCTAAGCCCATTTTGATTTCATTAAGAAACTGTATCATGGAAAACTTGATAACGGATAAATATATACTTAAATACTTTTTGTTTGTAAATACATACTTAATATAGGGCAGATGTACCCTTTGTGGCCACTTTAAGGATTGTTTGACTTTTGAGAACTAAGTACTAAATGATCTTAGGTATTTAAGAGACAAATTATATCTTAAATTATAGATAATTTATCTACCTTTAAAGATACATTTTTCAAATTTAAAAAAGTAAAACAGTTTTTTGTATATAACACAAAATGTGTGAGAGGTGCCAAATGTACCGGTTTTGGCCACTTACTGATAGTTAAACTTTTGTAAGTATAGCGAAAAATCAAAACCAAACCCAGGTTAAATCAATATATTCTAATGCGCTAGAAACCAATCAATTGCAAAACAACAATTTAATTGTAAAAAACAAAGGTTTATAAAGTATTTCATCCAAAACGAATTTCTTAAAATTTTCATACAAATATTTTTTCAAACAGAAAATGGAATTTATTGAAAAAAAAACTTATGACATAAGAAATTCTAACGGTTGTTACTATTACCTTAAAATACCTTATTTTAATTGCCTTTATCAAAAATGGCTAAAAGTTGTTTAGAAAACTTTTAGAGCTAAAAGTGGCCAAAACCGGTACAGTGGCCAAAACCGGTACGCCTGCCCTACATAGTAAACACCCAGACAAAGACAAAGAGACATGTTCATGCACACAAATATTTGTCTTGTTCGGGAATCGAACCCGAGACCACTGGCGCAGAAGGTGGGTAGCCTACCCCTGCGCCAAATCGGTCGTTAAACTTAAAGCACTTTGAAATTTACGAGTTTAACGTTAAAAAACAGGTAAAGAGTTTGAGAATCTTTTGACCCCTGGGGTGACATTTGCACCCTTAACGATACCCTTCTTATAATTTATTGTTTTTATGAAGTCTTGCAAGAGGTAGGCGTAAGAAAAATGCCTTGCGATTCTTATGCTGTAAATATTTCAATGTCTTATGACATTTATAAGTATTCTGTTTGTTTGTAACTTTTTTCTCTTGTTTCTCTCAAAAACTCAAAATTATTATATTGAAATAATATAACAAAGCGCTTTTGAGTCGTTATTTCCTACCTTTTGAATGGTTTCAAGACTGTTTTAAATTTAATTTTAAATACCAAGAAGAATAGGCGTTTATCTAAACTCGTATAGGTTTATAGCATGTTAACAGTTACACTACTTATACCACAGATTACTAAATAGTGCTTATACGTAAATTACGAATGGGAAGGTATCCTAAAAGATTGTTAGAGTGTTAATTTAAGCTGATAATATTTTTTTTTATACCTTGACGGAATTCTGAAATGATATCACGGTCTTTATAATCTAGTCAGCAATGATGTCTGCCTACACAAAGACCTTTCGTATAAAAAAATACTTAAAGCGATGAGAAAAAGCGCTAGCCCTTTTAAGCACTAGTGTATTTCTAGATTAGTTTAAATTAAATTTGCTCATCGTTTTAGCCGAGAAATTAATATTAACTACGACTGAGAAGTATGAATTTCCGACCAGTAACGGCACAAAAATGCCTTTGAAAAAGTAAGAGCCCTCCTACCCCCTAAGTACTTTTTGTAGCGATGCTGCAGCGCGTTAGTAGCAATGCTGTCGCGCGTTAGTAGCGATGCTGTAGCGCGTTAGTAGCGATGCTGTCGCGCGTTAGAAGCGATGCTGTCGCGCGTTAGTAGCGATGCTGTAGCGCGTTAGTAGCGATGCTGTCGCGCGTTAGTAGCTATGCTGTCTCGCGTTAGAAGCGACGCTGTCGCGCGTTAGTAGCGATGCTGTAGCGCGTTAGTAGCGATGCTGTCCCGCGTTAGTAGCGATGCTGTCGCGCGTTAGTAGCGATGCTGTCGCGCGTAAGTAGCGATTCTTTCGCGCGTTAGTAGCGATGCTGTCGCGCGTTAGTAGCGATGCTGTCGTGCGTTAGTAGCGATCCTGTCGCGCGTTAGTAGCGATGCTGTAGCGCGTTAGTAGCGATGCTGTAGCGCGTTAGTAGCGATGCTGTCGCGCGTTAGTAGCTATGCTGTCTCGCGTTAGAAGCGATGCTGTCGCGCGTTAGTAGCGAGGCTGTAGCGCGTTAGTAGCGATGCTGTCCCGCGTTAGTAGCGATGCTGTCGCGCGTTAGTAGCGATGCTGTCGCGCGTAAGTAGCGATTCTTTCGCGCGTTAGTAGCGATGCTGTCGCGCGTTAGTAGCGATGCTGTCGTGCGTTAGTAGCGATCCTGTCGCGCGTTAGTAGCGATGCTGTAGCGCGTTAGTAGCGATGCTGTAGCGCGTTAGTAGCGATGCTGTCGCGCGTTAGTAGCTATGCTGTCTCGCGTTAGAAGCGATGCTGTCGCGCGTTAGTAGCGAGGCTGTAGCGCGTTAGTAGCGATGCTGTCCCGCGTTAGAAGCGATGCTGTCGCGCGTTAGTAGCTATGCTGTCGCGCGTTAGAAGCGACGCTGTCGCGCGTTAGTAGCGATGCTGTAGCGCGTTAGTAGCGATGCTGTCCCGCGTTAGAAGCGATGCTGTCGCGCGTTAGTAGCTATGCTGTCGCGCGTTAGAAGCGATTCTGTCGCGCGTACCTAGCGATGCTGTCGCGCGTTAGAAGCGATGTTGTCGCGCGTTAGTAGCGATGCTGTCGCGCGTTAGTTGCGATCCTATCGCGCGTTAGTAGCGATGCTGTCGCGCGTTAGTAGCGATGCTGTCGCGCGTTAGTAGCTATGCTGTCGCGCGTTAGTAGCGATGCTGTAGCGCGTTAGTAGCGATGCTGTCCCGCGTTAGAAGCGATGCTGTCGCGCGTTAGAAAAGTCGCAGTGGGTGAGACTCCTATATGGTGTCAGTTTACTGTACGATATTGAACTTTTGATGGGTTGGAAATGAAATTCCGGGACTGTACCCAAAAGCTGTTCGTGCTTAGAATAATGTACTGAACTCCAAAAAGGGTAAATAATAACCGAGAAACAATTATTAACTTAAAAGAACATTTTTGTTCCTATCTTTTTATTCCATGCTTTGCTATTTCTCTGCAAACAAAGATGTCTTAGGCCCAATGGCGATCAACAATTTCCCTAACGATCATGCCAAATTTGTTTTGTATTCGGGACACAACGATATAGCGTAATTTTCCTTTTTGCGATTTTTTTGTTGTTCGAGTTTCCTATTTCCTGCTTCGGAATTAGGCGCATGAAATAGAAAAGCTTTTAAAAGGCCGATTTTAATAAAGTTGTAAATGACGGAAATGTTATTGGAGTTTATTTTTATAAATCTGGCGATGAAGATAGAATATTATTTTAGATATTTAGGCCAGTCACCGGAGACATAGAAACCGCGTTAGGTCGCAAAAAATCGCCAGGTCCTGATATTTAGGGATGTTGTTTAAGGATAGATACCAAAAGTGTAAAACCAAATTTGCAACCTCGAAAGACCTGTGCTAACTTCGTGGTGCTCGAAAAACCTCGGAATTTTCGGCATTTTTTCAGTTTTTGGCTTACAACTTGTAAAGTTTGCATTTCACAGTGAAGTCATCTCTACTTATAGTCACTTTAAAAGAAAGTAAAAGATCATGATATTGTAACCAGGGTGCGAACCATCAACTCTTATTGCGGTATTGTTTAGAACCTAAACTGATCTGCTTAATATCAATGACAGCGATTCAGTGATCATTCAATGACATTTTACAGCCGCTAAGCTGTCACATACTCTTATTTGACTTATAACTCGGCCAAGCTAACATGACACCTGCAGGTTATACCCGTCCCTCTCACTCTCCGGGCATGACAGAATCGAGTGAAAGAGACGAGTAGAAAAAATAAGGACACAAATCGTTCGGTCATTCACATTTAGCAATTCATTTGCGATCCAGTTTTTAGAAGGTCGTAGTACGAAAGAAAGCAATTCATTTTAGGAACCTATTCTGCATCGCGCTATTTTTGAATCGCTGTCTTAAAGTTGATGGTATGCACCCAGGGCTAAACAAAAAAATTTAGTGTTCTGCTGACCTGTACGTACACTCATTTTATAATGCCCTTTATATTCACTACGCATTGACAGCGAATATTATAAGTCCCTAATCGAATTTAGATTCAATACCGAGATATAATTATGTTCCAGACAGCTATTGTAGTTAACTAGGCAAGGAACGGAAAGGCAAGCTGATTTGGCAAAAGATAATAGAATCTTTTGTTCTGTAGATAGTAAATTGTTCATTTGCGTCTAAGTTCGTTGGGCATTATTAGAAAAACTCCATACTAATATTTTTAATGTGAAAGTGTGGTTGTTTGTTTGTCCGTCGTTCACGTTAAAACAGAGCCACCGCAGAGATATAAAGCTCTCTGTGTGTGTTCTACCGTCTGATACAATGGGGAATGTTCTGAGGAGCTTTTTGAACTGGTGCCACCGTCACACTTCCGCCACCGCACCGCACGCCAAATGAGTAGAACTCATCCTAAACACCCCCACATTCTTGACACCTGGAAATCAACAACTGTTCGGGCATCACGTTCGTTCCTACCTCGAACTTGTAAGATGTGGAATGAGCTTCCTCCAGAGGTGTTCCTTTGTGCTATGACATGGAGTTCTTCAAAAAGCGTGTAAATAGGACCCTTAAACACAAAGGCTGGCAACGCATATGCAACCCTTCTGGTGTTGTAGATGTCCATGGGCGACGATGACTACTTCCTATCACGTGGCTCGTCTGCTCGTTTGCCCCTTTTTAATATAAAAAAAAGAGCCACGGATCGACGTGATTTTTGGCATGTGGATAGTTTTAAAGCTGGAGAGTGACGTACGCTACTTTTTATCTCGGAAAAATGTCAGATTCCCGCGGGAAAATGATATATAGTTCACACGGGAGAAGCCGCGGGTGGAAAGCTAGTATGTGTATAAATAGAAGCTATGCACGTCTGAATTCAATATTTAGAAAATCAACCTTCTCGAATTTAGCACTATACGACTTAAGTTTAATTTGCAGTTTTGTTTGTTATAAAAATAACATATTTTTGGGCGAAGTTTACATCGACTTTTATTGAAAATAATAATTTCATTATTTTTCAGAATTTCAAAAGGACTTAAAAACTCAATTGCGACTTTAAATTAAGTGTTTGCATGAATTCACTATAAAATTATGTAAGAGTAGAAAAAACTGAAGAAAAAAAAAAACATCAGTTCCATAGAACCAGAAGCAATGACATTACAATAAGCAGATGTTTTTCAATGTCGTTGCTTCTGTTATAGTTAGTATAGCAAAAACTACCAGTTCCATAAAACCAGAAGCATGGACATTTACAATAAGCAGATGTTTTTTTTAATGTCGTTGCTTCTGTTAAAGTAGGTATAGCTGGCGCGATTCTTGCGACCGTTCTTTGGTCAGAAAAGTTTTGAATGGGTTGTAGGGGAAATGTCCCGACGCCAATTAAAAGTGCTTTATCAAATTTTATTTGAATAAACATTATTTAATTTAATTTTATTCATTTCATTTGATATAAAAAAACAGCAACTTTTCCCTAAATTGACAATAACTTAGGTTGTAAAAACTTTGTCTAAAGCAAAAAAATGGCATCCACTTCGAAACGAACCGAAATTCAAAAGTTATTCGAGTCGAATTAATTCTTATTCTGACAACGGCGACTTCCCCGATACCTCCAAACCGTAAAAACAACAAGCCATTCTACTTTAGGCCATAACAATGGACAGTAAAGCCTCCTATTGTGTGAAGTTATAGAGGCAGATTGTCAAACTTGGCTGTTACTGAACTACGGTCCAAATTCAGTTTCAACTCAATCCGACGGGATTAAGGCTTCAGACACATTAATTGTGGTTGGTGAAAGGTTGTATGGTGAATAATTTGATGTGTTTAACTTATTATTGTGCCACTTTCAAGATGAATTTAACAAATATATTTCTGACGATTTCCAGAAAATAGGTTTAATCAACCTGAAAACATGGATTGCCAAATCACCTGGGCACCTGCCCGATGTGGTATTTTTGTTATTACTTTTCTATTAAAAACTACCGCCATCTTGCTTGACTAACAGGAGTAGACTAGGTTATTGACTTATGCCCGAATACTCGTACGCTACTTATCTTTGGGAGCGTCTCAAACATCGCTCTGTCACTTTAAATGTCAAACGTATGAAAGAGATGCCATGATGTTTGAGACGCTCCCAAAGATGATTAGCGTTCGAGAATTCGGGCGTTAAAGTTTAAAGTTGTAAATTCGGGGAACATAATATAAACAGGCAGTGTATTCCATTCTTTAGTGCTTCGCATGAGGAATGTATTAGCGAAGCGCTTCATAAGGACAGCTGGAGTGTCTACGATGTACTACTCGGTCGAGCTAATAATGTCACCTGCAATTTTTACCCGTTTCTTTCACTCGATTCTGTCATGCCTGTAGAGTGAGAGGGACGGGTATTACCTGCAGGTGTCATGTTAGCTCGACCGAGTTGTAGAGTTAAGGCGATGATTCCCGACCGAAATAGGCACGCTAACGCTTGCTCAGTGAACTGTGAACTCGTGAGCTCCCCGCAAATCGAAAATCACTTAAAATTAAATAAAAAATTAAATAAAAACAATTTTAAACTTATGACAGCAGGAATCCCTCGCCTATTCTAAGACAATTATTTTCATATACTTTTCATTAACTAAAACCAAGTATAAGTACTGCAAATAATACGATATTTGGATTACGATTAGACGGATGTTTGGGATTTTATTTGACACAGTAAAATATCACCAATCGAAAAAAAAAACAGCCGGAAGCACTAGATAAATAACTGTAAAATAACATATATTTTTTTCCAAATTTTGAGTGCTTGTGGTGTGCGAGTAATCCATAATATGAAATACCCTATTTTCGGGACTCGGCGCCTTAACCGGCTAGTCTAAGCGTCATTTTCGAAACGTTCACAAGCAAAGAGCATGTAATCACTACTTCACAAGCCCTGTTTATGACATTTACTATACTCAGTCGCTTAGTAAACAATACGTCACGGTTTCGGTCAAAAGTAATATCCCTTGCTAATCTCGAGTTCTGAAATTGTTTGTCAAGGGATCTCTTCATCCTACATTGTATAAACAAAGTCATTTCCCGCTGTCTCTACTGTTTGTGCGCGGGCACGATACCAGCGACCAGTAGTGGGGCGATGGCGGCGGCGGCGAGCAAATTGTGCATTCACTGCGTGCTTGCGACAGACGTCTAACCAAATAAGTCAGTGCGACGCACGAACTGATGCACAATTCACCCGCGTCCCTTCGCCATCGCTCGGCCGTCGCCATTTTCGACCTTTACTAGAAAGGATATTTTTCAGTTTTGTATGGAGCCTCGGCTAGGACTTTGTACACTATACCATAGGCAAGCAAAAGATAAATATAATGAATAATATAATGATATAACTGAAAACTAATTATATCGCTATAAGCTAACGCGTTTGATGGTACAAAAGCATTATCTAGTCTTAATTTTATGCAACCCCGATTCAATATGGCGGTAAAACGTCACACTCACATTAAAAAAAAGGTTAACATTGAGATATTATCATCAGTCGTCAATGTCATCGTTTTTTCGTACAGAAACATCAATGTTTCCAAACGTGATTTAAATATGGTTGCCAGTATGGCCATGGATGGCAAAGAATTTTTATTTTAAAGTTTATTTTTGTACCATTTTTCCAGAAAGACAATGAGAACTTTAATATTTTATATGACTTTACTATATTTTTTACTATTAGTACGAATAGTGTACAAAGTCCTAGCCGAAAATGAAAAATGTCCTTACTCACACAGATTTCAAAGCATTTTTTTCATCAATAGACAGATCGATTCAGAAGGATATATTTATATGTATAATATATCTACATTGCTCCTGTGTGAAGCCATTGAGAGATAAAAATGGTTTTGTGTTCAATGTGTATTTGCCCTTATGTCGCAGAGCCATCCGATAAATACGAAATATCCGTTTGGCGGACTAACACGACCGATGTTTTATTCGCCACTATCTGCAGTAAAAACACTCGTCCGGATTAACTGCACTCACTGTACCAAACTAGTGACGTACATTTACTTTGATGGCTGTCGAATTGAGAGAATCGAAATAGGTTTTATATTATGCCGCGTACAGACCGGCCCAACGAACGCCAACGAACGACATCAGGCGTTGCCCGCTGCACGTTCCTGGCCATCGAAGATCAACCTAAAGTAAAGGATCATTGGGAGTGATTCAAGTTCACATTCGGGTTTTTCAGGTCATCTGATTGAGACAGAGGGGAAAACAGAACCCCTTGGCTGGCGTTCGTTGGCCTTCGTTGGTCCGGTCTGTACGCGGCATTAAACGAACGGAACTTTTTTTATTAGTTTTTAAAAGTAAATACTCTTTATATCTAAATTGCTGTTAATTTTTTGTAAAACTAGCCTTCCGCCCGCAGCTTCGCCCGCGTGGACTACAAGGCGTTTTTCCTCGGGAGGGTGTTATTTTTCCGGGGATGTCCCATACCTTTTTTACAAGCTTTTATTTAACTTGCCATGTTAGTTAGTTAGTTTTATTATTTAGTGGAAGACAAATCGACCTACTTCCCAGTGTCCGATTGAGCTGAAACTTTGCATACAGGTTTGGTTTGGATGACAATACAATATTTAAGTACAGTCAACAAAAAAGCTTGTCATGAAAACGAAGTTTTAACAAAAAACTTATTTTATAGTGAGTGGCGATGGTTATGTGGGATCCCGGTGACAGCTACCAGGCCGTCACTCGCACCACCCACTAAAGTGGAATGAGGGGTATGCCCTATACCTACCTATAACAAACTATCCCTATACCAAAACTCACGTCAATCCGTTATTCGTAAAAGACGGACAAACACTTGGGTGTTTCACTTCACACACTTTCACATTAGTAGGTATTAGCACAGAATATCTACAATTCTACATTCTCATAAAAAAAACAATTTAAACAAAAAATTAAGTTGCTTCTGCAATTTTAAAAACCACTTTAGTAACAACATCTACGGCCTCTGACAGCTTGCCGTTTTATTAGGGAAAAAGAAAATGATTACGCATATTCCTGAAACAGTGCTACTATAATAATGGCAGGAATATAAAGGCTCTCTGAAGGGCTCCAGGTAGCGTGATGGATGACTGGGATAACAATAAACGTCACTGGGTCTTGACTGGGCTCAAGACCGCTTTTATCGGTGGTAAAGGATGCCTACTTTATAATACTAAGTAGTTATAATAATAATTTAATCACACCAATTATCTAGAATAATCTAGATGTTAAATAGTTTCCATTAAGAAAGTGTGTTTGGGAAACTAGATTTTATACTAACATATTTTTTTGTGTACATACATACTTACTATTACATAGAAAACACACAGACCAAAAGAAATAGACATTGTTCATGCACACAGATATTTTGTCTTGTTCGGGAATCGAACCCGAGACCTCTGGCGGAGAAGGCAGGTAGGTAGGTAATAATTCTTTTAATTATTAACACTACAGTATATTTATGCCATAATTCATCCAACGTGAGTAGATTCCAAACAGTTTAATTTCGCACTAGTCATTAGTTAGGTTAGATTATCACAAACATTGTTCCTTCCTATACTTACCAAATTTATAAAATAAGTGACGATAAAATAACGACATTTACCCGACAGTGAGGCGAGCCCGGGACCTCAAAGGTAGCAGCACCTTGGAGACCGGTGCGTATGTCGCACGCGGATAGTTGAATCCGCCGGTTAGTTAAGTATGGCAGCATGTACCTACCCCTCGGGAGTCCTGTAAAACACGTGATAGGCTGGAAATTTTATGTTATGTTGTATTAAAATTAGGAAACTTATGGGGAGATAATAGAGATATATAATATAATATAATAATAAGAGATATAGCTCACGGAAAAAATGATCGGCATAGGCATTTAATTAAATGGCGAATTCAACCATTTGGATGCGACATACACCACTCGACAACGGAAATCGTCAAAATAATGGCAATAGAGGTGCTTTGAATGAAAG
Source organism: Crambus lathoniellus (assembly GCA_949710035.1). Lineage (NCBI taxonomy): Eukaryota > Metazoa > Arthropoda > Insecta > Lepidoptera > Crambidae > Crambus > Crambus lathoniellus. Next base: position 7,055,083 of record OX453313.1, read on the forward strand.
GGCTCCAGGTGGCGTGATGAATAACTGGGATCACAATAAACGTTAGTGGGCTCAAGACCGTCTCTATCGATTTACGAGGAGTATAGGAATATTATATATTGTTCCGTTGGACTTTTCCGCTATGTCACGATAGCTAGGTAGGTGAGGAGAGAGATCGTGGGTTCGATTTTTCGATGACTTAAATAGCGCGTCTTGGCTAATACGCTACAGTTCGCTGTTCACTCTACATTGAGTTAGCGACCGAGACGCCATTAATTTAAAGTCAGTTGGACAGTCAGCTGCTCACTGTGAGCCAGGTCATAGCATACTTATCAACGTATCAACTCGAGCGGTTCAGTATTCTTTGTATGAAACTCGCTCCTGCAACGCACACTAATCGGAATCGTAACGTAATCGCCTCGCCGTGGGACCAGCTGAACCGCTTTGCGGCACAGCGCTTACGTTACGGCTAGTCGTACACGCTCTTAACGTCTCTCCTTACCCGAGCTGACGGCTCTACGTTACAAAATTGTGCACCAAAAATGTTCTTCTTCTTTTCTTTTTCCTCGTTATCAATTGCTATGGCTATGATAGCCAACATGCGTATTGTAAACCGGGACATAACCGTGCGCTACTCGTCACGTTTGGATTCAAAATGATCTTGTGCCAGCCAGGTTTCAAACTTCAAACTTCAAAAACTTTATTTAAGTAGTTCCACAAAATCAAAAATATTACAATATTATTAAATTAAGAGAAAACAACGTGAAACTTAATAGGACACTGCTCAGCACAAGTTGCAGCATGAACATCACCTGTAACGCTGATAATTCTGATCTAGTTTGATTTGGTTTGGTTACGTGCTTTTGTTAGGTTGACAAAATTTCTGTCAAAATAGATTGTCGTATGAAAACTGTTTTAGTTCCAAAGATTATCACCGGAACAGAAAACGTTGTCGCACTGTCAAAGCCGCGCGTTATCAAAAACGGTTTTGCACGTCAACTGCACTTCAACTGCACCTCAACTGCACGTACACTTGACTAATGCGTCATAGAATTACCGCGATCGGGGCCACGGCGCGGCGTCACTAAAAGTCGCGGAGTGCGCAGCGGCTTTTAATCGTGATGAAAGAGCAGTGATCTCTAGTGTGGTAATAAATAGAGGTCAGTGTGAAAGAGCTAAAAGCTATTCTAGGCTGGCACAACACAGTTTGATTATAGACAACCTTCGGTCAACAATACCTCACGAACTAAAACACAACGCAAAATAAAGCAGTCTCTTAGATAACGAAAGGTGGCTTTCTTGAGTTAGAGACGAGAGCTTTCTCGTGTTTATAACTTATAAAAAATTAAAATTTATGGAACAGAAGGTCTTTTTTTTGGCTTCTAGATCAAACTTCTTCTAAAATATATTCACATTTTGTCTGTATTTTTTTTTCAATTTAATTCTTTTTTACAGTCAACGCGTTAATATTTCTGATATAAAAATCCGAAGGCAATGGAAAGGTACCTTATCAATCACAGTATTATCCTAATGTTGCCAGCTAACTATGATGGATAGGCCCAGTGATTGCAGCCTTTGTGGGGAAGTAGGATTTTTCGATCGTAAATACTGATAGCAGCATTTTACGTCATATAACAATAAGTATTTTTGATTTCTATAAGCCTGCGGCGTAGAGGTTCCCGCGCTCGGCTTGCGATCGTTGGGGTTAAGCAACTTGCGCAATGGTCTGTCACGGGATGGGTTTCTCCGTGCTTCAGAAGGCATGTTAAGCCGTTGGTTCAGGTGGTCATGGCCCATTCTCTATAGGTAACCATCCATAAGTAAGGCCCAAGTGGTTGTTGATAATTATGTTTGTTTGTATGTTTGTAATGTATAAACACAAAAATTACTAGATCGATTTAAAAAAAATCTTTCATAAGTAGGAAGCTGCATTCTTCAATCACGTCACGATAAGATGTCAAGTCAAGAGTATTGTTTATTTTTCTTGTGACAGTAGCTCGATACAAATTCACGAAATCTGTTGTCTGTGCGCATCACTCTTTTCTTCTACTGGTTCCACTCAAAATCAGCGTAATGGCATGCCATGACACAAGCTGAGTGGATACCATTTTGGCTGAGTTATGTGTTATTTTATAAGAATGTGTGTCTTCATTGTCAAATGTTTATATATTTCGTTTTGTTCTCCAAGTTGTTCTTATAGGTAATGATTTTTATGTTTAAATGTTTAAGATAGGTACATTGTATTTTTTCATGCACCAAATTCTATTTCTATTCTATATTGAATTTAATTGAATTGAAAAGTGAATTCTTCGGCTCAGTGGCACTTGTGAATGTCGAAAAAGCTACGCCATCGTTTCTAAAACGCCGGAAGACCTTAGAAGAACCGGCTAGAAAATCATCATAAGCTGTTCTTTTTTTTACCCCTGCACCATAAACATTAGAATGTAGGTGTTATATTGTATTAAGTGTAAATCGGTTATTCAAAGTGCTCGCAACCAAGCTCACCTGGATTTCATTGCTAAAAGTGTCATTTTGCCGCGAAACAGATATCCGCAGTCATAATAATGACTGAAAAGGTTTATCGCGGCTTTATGATTACGATTTATGACCTGAAAATATTTGACGGGAACTTTTTAATAAAATAAAATACCTATTATGAAAATATCAAAGTGAGAAAACAATTTTGGATTCATCAGTTATTGTAAAGGAAAATTTAAACTTTTAAGGTCACTGAGTTTTCAGACCCACTTTCCAGGAACACGTTAATTTCAAGAGCGTCTCGACAAATATCAAACTAGTTTTCGACCCACTTTCCAGGAACACGTTAATTTCAAGAGCGTCTCGACAAATATCAAACTAGTTTTCGACCCACTTTCCAGGAACACGTTAATTTCAAGAGCGTCTCGACAAATATCAAACTAGTTTTCGACCCACTTTCCAGGAACACGTTAATTTCAAGAGCGTCTCGACAAATATCAAACTAGTTTTCGACCCACTTTCCAGGAACACGTTAATTTCAAGAGCGTCTCGACAAATATCAAACTAGTTTTCGCCTGTGACTTCGCCCATGCGATTTATGTAAGTTTTGTTAACAAGTCTAAAAAAATAAAACTCCTATCATTATTGTGTGGAATCGATTCTACTCTCGATTCGAACAAATTATTTTCTCAGTTTCGCAAAAAATATTAACACGTCGTATATAAGGTCCTTCATAAATAGTGCACATAATTTTAAGGGGTCATTGTACTCATGCATACAAACAACTTTTACTATGGTACCAACATTGAAATCGCGAAAAAAAATCAGCTGTTCCATACATTTTGATCTTTCGATTAAAAATGTTCTATGAAACAGCTGGTTTTTTTTCGCGTTTTCAATGTTGGTACCGTAGTAAAAGCTGTTTGTATGCGTGAGTACATTGACCCCTTAAAATTATGTGCACTATTTAAGAAGGACCTTATATTTTGGACATTTAAAACATAAAGCGAGAACCCGATAAGTAATACCTATTAAATAGTTAAGTAACCTCTCCTATTCATTTCCAGAGCAAGTTACAAATAGCATCAGTAGCAGAAAGTTATAAAGATATAATTATTTGATGTCATCAGATTTTCTAATTCCATAAAGGTCTAATCTGACGACCGATTTGGCGCAGGGGTAGGCTACCCACCTTCTGCGCCAGTGGTCTCGGGTTCGATTCCCGAACAAGACAAATATTTGTGTGCATGAACATGTCTATTTGTCTTGGTCTGGGTGTTTACTATGTATATTAAGTATGTATTTACAAACAAAAAGTATTTAAGTATATATTTATCCGTTATCAAGTTTTCCATGATACAGTTTCGTAATGAAATTAAAATGGGCTTAGATAATTGGTGTGAATGTAAGAAGTTATTTATTTATTTATTTATTTATTTATAATAGCGAAACGCGTTCTGAAATTAGTAATAAACAAGATTTTCGGGACAAAATTAGATTTCATTGAATGAGGCAGGATTAAAATTTTGAACGTCTGCGGGGAATTTGAAGAGGAAATTGGGGCGTTTTGAATGTAAAAAAAATATATTGTGGTTTGGTGTGGTTACATTAAAGGAAATAACGGAAAAAATGATAAAAAATATTTATTTAAAAATTTAAAAATACGTCTGCCAAAATCGAACTAAAAAGTAAAATAAGAAACAACTCTCATTGCAGACGGGGTACCATCCTGTGAAGTACTTAAATTTAAAACGTCCCCCAACTGCAATGACAGCTTGTTTTTACTTTTTAGTTTGATTTTGGTACTTAGGTACTCGTGGTCAACAAAACTAAAGATATTGAGCAAAGATAAGATAAGATAAGATAAAATAAAGTTTTGTAACCAAAAGCGTGCGGTAATTTGGTTTAGTTAAAAGTTTTTTTTGTTATTGACTTTAAATAACACGTAAGTAGTAAACACCCAATATAAAAAAAAACAAACTATAAATTTAAACTTTAACGAATCTGAGTAGTTTCCATAAATTATCTATACTAAGTATATATACTATATATACTATTATACTATATATACTATATATAATATTATAAGGAGGAAAGATTTGTTTTTTTGTATGTAACGAATAAACTCAAAAAGTACTGGACCGATTTAGAAAATTCTTTCACCGTTAGAAAGCTACAGTCTTCCCGAGTGACATAGGCTATATTTTATCCCGATATTCCCCCGGGAACGGGTACCACGCGGGTGAAACCGCGGGCGGCCGCTTGTTAATTATAAAGTTAAGAAAATTAATTAAACGAGTTTACTTGAAAAACCAATTTAGCTTTTAAAATGCTTTAATCTAAACAACGGCATTTGACTTATAAATTAGTAAAAGTATTTTGTGGAGCACAGATTATACTTTTTATTGTTTTAATTAAAGTGGTTTCAGACTTTCATGAGCAAGCTGTTCAGTACAGAGGCCCGCCGCACCGCGTCGTCGTCTTCTACTTAGTAGTTATTAGACAAAGAAGACATTTTGTGTTTCTACGAAATCTTTTGCGACAGTATGACGTTACCCTTTTAATTTCACGCCATAACGACTTAATCATTTTCATAAATATAAATAAATAAATAACTTCTTACATTCACACCAATTATCTAAGTTCATGTTAATTTCATTAAGAAACTGTATCATGGAAAACTTGATAACGGATAAATATAATTACTTCAATACTTTTTTGTTTGTAAATACATACTTAATATACATAGTTAACACCCAGACCAAGACAAATAGACATGTTCATGCACACAAATATTTGACTTGTTCGGGAATCGAACCCGAGACCACTGGCGAATATTTGACTTGTTCGGGAATATAACCCGAGACCACTGGCGCAGAAGGTGGGTAGCCTACCCCTGCGCCAAATCGGTCGTCACAATGACAAAATATTTTTACTTATTGAAAATTTTACCCGCGTGGTACCCATTCCCGTAGGATTAGCGGGATAAAATTCAAAATCATTTATTCATTTTAGGGTGATACAGCACTTGTGAACGTCAATGAAGCTACGCTATCGGTTCGCAAATCCTACGGCGGCAGGCCTTGTTTTTCTCCCTGTCATCCTACTAATATTATAAATGTGAAAGTTTAGATGTTTGGATGTTTGGATGTTTGGATGTTTGTTACTCAATCACGCTAAAACGGCTGAACGGATTTGGCTGAAATTTGGGACACAGATACTTTGAAGCCTGGAGAGGAACATAGGCTACTTTTTATCCCGGAAAAACATCACACTCCCGCGGGATAACGTCGTGTAGTTCACGCGGGCGAAGCCGCGGGCGGATAGCTAGTGTTTCATACAGAGTCGTCAAATTGAAAAGTGACTTTAACATAATTATAATATGTAAAGTCACTTTCCATCACAAATTAATCTTAAATTCAAAAACAAAATAAAAAACTCGGTAATCATAGCAGTAAATAATTTTCAATAACTAAGAAATAGACATCCAAAAGGTATTTTCTTTAAAATACACACCAACCAATAACGTACCTAGCAAATAAAATAATAAATATAAATGCCAAACAACGGTAATAAAACTTTGAATAGTTTAAGAACATAAGAGTCAATAATAAACAGTGTCATACAAGCCACGATAAAATAAAACTAATAACAATAAAACATAAAAAATCTGCATATTTTGAGACAAGAAGCCAGGAGCAGACCCATCCCACTGGTGGCACCCGTTCACGAGCATGACGCATGAACCAGCCATCGCTTCGCTGAACCATATTTTAGGGAACGTAACGACCCGCCTCACACGACACCACCGCAGAAATGTTTACAGAGAGCATGACATACTCAAAATATAGCCTATGTTACTCGGGAAGAATGTAAGTATAGCTCTAATGGTCAAAGAATTTTTGAAATCGGTCTAGTAGTTTCGGAGCCTATTCGATGCAAACAAACAAACAATCAAATCTTTCCTCTTTATAACTTGCTCCTCCGTGCTTCGGAAGGCACGCTAAGCCGTTGGTCTCGGCTGCACTTGCAGTCGTTAATTCCACCAACTGGCATTGGGCCCGCGTGGTGGTTCATGGCCATCCATCCATGGGTTGAGGGTTGACCGACGATTAACGTAATCGGTTACGTTGACTGTTGGTTAGTCGGTGGGTTAACGCAGGTGATGGGTGTTCGTATGGGTTAACTGATAACTGACAGTTAACCAACGGTTAGCGTAACCGACCGTTGGTGAACACGGGCCTTTAGCTTTACCTATTACTTAAAAAAAATATTATAACGTCTCTTTTCTGCTATAGAACTAGATAAAAATATAAATAGTAATAGTACGAATTGATGATAAGCGAACAGTTGCAGGTAGGAAGAATAACATTACATCTTAGATACATATATCGAACGTATAACTCCAAACTAATGACGCATCAAACCTCCAAACACATAATACGAACCAATCACAGGCCTCCAGTTATAATCAGAACAATAATTGCCTTGGGATCAACTAATAACTGGTAATATCGGCCGTCTGTCCGCAAATGAGAGTGTACGAACCTCGTCACGTGCGCGGCTCGGAGTTCTTAACACTGTTCTTTCCTCACTGTGTGGAACAAGTTATAAGCGTCAGCGTTTTTTGTAGCGTTTTGTAGCGAAGCGTGTTTGTAGCGGGCTTAATTTACACCGCCGTGGACTGGAATGGAAGCGACGAAATTGTACATAGCATAATGAACTTTATATGTCAATTGTATAAAATATAACATTATATATGTCGCAGTAAGATAGATTAAGCCGTGATATAGTTATATCCCTAGGGATATAATTATGTACTATAACATAGCAATGAATCGCTTTCGTATAACTATCTTACTAGGAATATAATTATAATACGGTTCAACTTTAGTGATGATATATATAATAATAATAAAATGATTCATTGATTCCAGTACCATACACTCATTTTTATTATGATATAGTTAAATTAAGTACTTACTAGATTTGTTTCATGAAATAATTGTAGGAGTGTAGTCCTGTAGAACACGTGATAGGTTAGATTTCGTGGTTATTTTTTTTTCACACCACAGAACTCTTGCTGCTTTTTTATATAGAGATATAACTATATTACGACTTTATCTACCTTGCTGCGACATATATGCCCGTTTGCACTAAACTCGGGTTGAGCGTGTCATAGATAAGATACATCTTAGCTTAGAAACAGCCTAAAACAGCCGAGCTAAATTTTTTGTTTGCACTGACAGACTACGTCGTAAATTAGTCATCACCTTGCTAAAAGAATGAATGAATGAATTCAAATATTAATTGTTTATGGATTTTAAACCTGGCGAGGTAAAGTAGGTCACTGGATATTTTTTTGGTTGAAACTTCTCATTGATTCCTTCGTAAGTTAAAAGGAGACAAAAGCTAAGGCGTTGTCTATTTTATTTGGTAGGAGTAATTCACCGAGAAAAGAAAAAGTCAACTGAGCTCAACTGTCAGGAAAAACATAAATACAGTGCGCAACCTTTTCTGTTCCGGTGGCCAAAACTAGAACTAACGAGTTTTGTTTTTAATGTCATTTTGCTAATACTTTCATGTTTTGCTGCTAAACATAAGCGCCGCTGTCATGGGAACAGAAAAGATTGTCGATCTGTAATGTTTTTTTTTAATAAATGAGGAATGACGTATGTCACATGTGTTGTGTCTCTATCTAGCAAACAAGAATACAAAAGCCACAAGCTTTTCTGTTCCGGTGACAGCCGTGACACAGGAGTCACTTGCAATACGAAATTAGCTGTCAAAATGGACTGTCGTATGAAAACTGTTTTAGTTCCAAAAGACATTTCAGTATTACTACCATGTAACTAATATTTTTAACTATAGGTTTTGATGTAAAATAAAAGAAATGGAAATATAATGGAATGTGAAGTTTTATTTTTATAACATGTAAAATTAGGTCCTTACAAGAAATACAGGGCGTGGGGATAAATATTCTACTTTGCAGCTCACTTGTTGCACTGTCAGAGGGACTTAAATTACAATATTCTCACTGAGTTGGAAATTACATAAACAGGTAATGAAGTTTAAACTAGACAAATAAAGTTTCAAAAGAAATTTATATGAATAGGAAACCTAGGCTATCGCTATCCTTAAAATAGGTTTACAACGTGTCAGACTGGATATACAAATACAAACACAAATTAAAATATGGTTGTTATTCAATATTAAACGTTTTATAAGTTCACAAGTGTAGTTTAAATCAAGTTGGGAGTGTTACAAAATTGAAAGGTAGGTAGGTAATACTTATATGTATGTAGTTAAGTTAAACTTATAAGAGAGGAGAAGATTAGAGACAATTAATGGGCGCCACGTTTATGAACAGCTCATAAACGAAGAGAGTATGGAGAGGTGTAGTTAAGAGATAAAGATATAAGAACGATTACACCTGAGATTAATATTCCGAGGAGGGGTTGCGAACGCCGGTCTCTCAAGGCCTAAGGTCAGCGAACGAGGGCTCGCCGGTATGATGTCAGCTTCGCAGGTGCTCGCTCCGGACAGGTAGTCCAGTCAATAATAAGAACTGTCGAGGAAGAAGAAAACACAGCGTTATGCCAAAGCAGTGACATAAAGAGATGTTGGTAATTTGTTTGCCATTTAGCAGATCGACTTACCCGGACGCTGAAGATCGAGGACGAATCAAGAAAATTGCAGTGTTCACACAATGATGCAGCTTAGGACAGTTAGGTTTATCAGGGAAAACTACGTAGGTAAAAAAATGTCTATGCAATAACAGTTCACAGTGACTTTGCTTCACAGTCTTTCTCACAGTCAGTTAAGTAGCGGTTATCGAGAGAAAAACACTGGGGCCAGACGGGCCCTATTTATATGTTCTGCCACGACTTTTCTAGAATCTTGTTTTTAATTCATATTGCTTTACCATCAATCTCGAATTTTCCAAGGTAAGTAGCATAGACAATGCTCACTTGTACATTTCTAGAATGATCCGAATATAGTCTATGGTTAAGAAAATTAGCTAAAGATAAATGAAGAATTATATAAAATCAAATAAAGGCAGATTTGTAGAATATGAATAACTAATTACTTTCATTGTAAATTAGATATTCATAATGTTATTGATAAAAGTTTTTAGGTACCATAGATAATCTGGACTCAATATGTAGAAGTTCAATTATTAAAGCAAGAGAGCTACTCTACGCCAGATGTCAGTTTCGGTGCTGTTGCATGAACGGGATGACAGGATGGCTATGCATTTAGGTGTGAGAGAGATGACAATATATGTGCGGCATACTTTGCCACTATTTGACACCAGATGGCGCTAAAGTTTGATGAAGTGTGGACTCTCAACGCAAGGTGTCTTTATAAGAAAAAGAGATGGAAATAGCTGGACATCCATGCAAGAATGAGAAGACGTATATCTCTGGATAATTGCTCGTGGAAATAGTTCTGCTGTTCCTCACAAGATTGAGCCAGTGGTTCAAAAATTATGATGTTTACTCTGATAAAATTAAATGTCAAACGTCAGACGTGATAGATGTTTGTTGACAAATATAAGTGTACCTAAGATGTAAAAATTAGCAATTATTGTTTGGAATTGAGTTAATGAGAATGTATGTACTTTGCAATAAGGGATGTATAAAAACTGTGTTGTGTAAAGGTACAAAATATTGGATAAAAAACAGGAATGAAGGTTAGTACTATCATAGTTTATTATGAATGTAACATATTAAAAAAAATGATATGTTACAATACCTCATTAGTTGAGAAAAAAAAAGAGAAAAAAAAAATAAAGAAAGGAACTGGGATGAGGTGAGTGAAGGACAGGTCACTATCCCCACACAGTAAAGAAAAGAAAGCGAAAGCGTGAGGAAGCATGAAGGGAATGGGTAAAACAAGAATAGAGCAAGAGGAGAAAAAATTGTAGAGAAAGGAAAGTTGTGTAGAGAAAGAAAAGGTTGTGTAGAGAAAGAAGGAATGGATAGCACGGTATAGTAGAGTGGGAAAATAAAGAAAGTTGTAGGTTGGGTATCAAGTAAGGAAAGGAAAAGGCAAAAGGAAACAAAACAAAAACAAAAAAATAATCTATATACGTATACTACATGCCAGCTGTAAACAAATAAGTTATATAAATAAACGGAATACATAAACAATACAGATAATTGATATCGACGGTGGGTCTTACTTCTGGCCTATGTACCATGCGCCCTTGCCGAAAATTTAAAGTGTGCGTATACTAGATAAATATGGATATACATAAATAAATGGAGTGCCGATGGCCTATTTTAAGAGTCGCTGCCGCTCTGATATATAGATGAGTATAATATACTAGTGTGATAAGAATAATCTGTTGTCGTTAAGGCATATTTATACAGAGTTACAATCCGCTCTGAGTAGTAAGGCTTTTGATTTTTCATTTATGGGATTACCAGCCGTCCCATAGAATAAACTAGATACTATAAAATTAATATATATATAATAAAAACCATACAAAAAAATAGAGTACATAGAAGAATATATAATAGGGTTTGGGAATGGGTATGAAGATGAGGAAAATGTGGGATGGGAAAATGGGACTTTTGGTCGGCTCTTACGACGCGCAAGGGGAGAGCGATGGTACTATTCTTTCTCCGGCAACCATACGGATAAGGTAAGGGAATGGGTGTCGTGATAAAGGAAAATATGGGATGGGAAAATGGGACTTTTGGTCGGCTCTTACGACGCGCAAGGGGAGAGCGATGGTACTATTCTTTCTCCGGCAACCATACGGATAGGGTAAGGGAATGGGTGTCATGATGAAGGAAAATATGGGATGGGAAAATGGGACTTTTGGTCGGCTCTTACGACGCGCAAGGGGAGAGCGATGGTACTATTCTTTCTCCGGCAACCATACGGATAAGGTAAGTAGGAGATAGTACCTAGATGCAGAGCAAGAGAGAAAAGAGAAAAATACTTATAGATAATCACATACATAAATAAAATGAAATAAGCAAAATATAGGTGTAGTTATATAGGTACAGATTTTAAAATGTCCTTAATGTGCCAAGTGCCTAAATCCTTGGATGTGTGAAAGTCCTTCAGAATGTATGTAAGAGGAGAGATCTTCTTTTTCACAATACATTTAGTGAATTTAGGAGCAAGTTTTGCAGTGAAAAATTTACTAGCATCAGAAAGTGGATATTCTTTCTTCCATACAGTCTGGCCCTCCTGATATTCAATATCACGCCTATTTTTGTTGTAATGAATTTTATATTTGGAGTAGGCTTTGGACATGTTCAAGTTTACTTTAATAAAAATGTCTTTAAGATGAGGTAGAGTAGATGAGTATGAAGTCCTGTCGGTAAACAAAATATCTTCTTCTTTAAGTGGAGAGTTAGGGTACCAGTCACCAGAGAGTACAGCTTCGCGGCCATGATTTAGAAAGTATGGGCTAAAACCAGTGGATTCACTAACGGCTGTGTTGATTGCAAACTCAATTTTTGGTAATTCTTCAGCCCATTTTCTGTGGTCTGTACCTACATAGGAAGATATGGCAGTGACAATGACACGATTAGTCCTTTCAGAAGGGTTGTTTTGTGGCAGGAACCTACAGTTATAAAAAGAATTAGGAACTTTATACTTCGCAACTAAATCCTTCATGGCATTAGAGATATACTGGGGACCGTTGTCCATGACAATTGTTTGAGGAATCCCATATTTCATAAATATATTGTTTTCAATAATGGAAACTACTGTCTTGGCAAGTGAGTTCCTCATAGGAAATATGCATGTATACTTAGTGAAAACGTCAGTAACTACTAGAATGAATTTGTAGCCCTGATAAGATCGAGGTAAAGGACCCATTATGTCTGTAGATATCATTTGGAAGGGACGTTGGACCTGTTTGGGATTTTTCATGATGCCTGGGGGACCTTCATTCGTGCTCTTATACGCCAAGCAAACTTGACAATTTTTGATGTATTTCTTGACATCTCTATGTAGAGATGGCCAATAATAAGATTGAGTAAGACGTTTCAAAGTCTTAAAGATGCCTAAATGGGCTGCACTCGGGTGGTCATGACATTTAGCTATGACGTCATGCCGCGATTCGAAAGGAACCACGAGTTTCCACTCACAGTCAGCAGAGAGAGGGTTGGAATTTTTCATCCTTTTATAGAGACGATCAGAAATTAGTTTCCAATCAGAGAACTTGTGGGGAGAAGATTTGACGTCTTGTACTTTCTTGAGGTACCAAGAGTCTTTGGTAGTAGAAGAAGAAGAAGGGGAGTTTTGAGATGGATCGTCATCAGAAGTGACATTTACGGGAAATGAACGAGAAAGAGCGTCGGCCAAGGCATTATCAGAGCCCCTACGATACTCAATTTTAAGATTAAATTGAGAAAGCCGGACTGCCCATCTCGCCAATCTTCCTGTAGGAGATTTAAGACTGACAAGCCATTTCAGACTACTATGATCTGTATAAATCGTAGTGGGGAAGGGAGAGCCTTCAATATAACCCCTAAATTTTTCTAGAGCAAAGATTAAAGCATTTAGTTCCTTTTCAGTAGTAGCATGGTTTCTTTCTGGTTTAGTAAGAGAACGGCTAGCGAAGGCGACAGGATGTTCTTTACCCTCGTCGTCCTTTTGAGAGAGGACACAACCGAGACCTAAATCAGAGGCATCGGTAGAGATGATAAAAGGCTTATCAAATTTAGGTATAGAAAGAATGGGTGCAGATACCAAACGTTGCTTAATCTCGTTGAAGGCAAGGAGAGCTTCCTGCGGAAAACTAAAAGCTTTGCCCTTGGGCTGTTTTTTAATTAGGTTGTTTATAGGAGCAGTTACTAAAGAAAAGTTTTGGATAAAACGCCTATACCATGACGCCATGCCTAGAAAACGTCTGACTTCTTTTTGGTTAGTAGGGACAGGGTATTCCAAAATGGCCTTAACCTTGTCACTGTCAGTGCGTAGTCCGTGTCGGTCGACGATGAACCCTAGAAACTTAAGGGAAGATCTGCAGAAAACTGATTTGTCAAAATTGATGGTGAGACCTACTTCTTTTAAACGTTGATAGACACGCTTCAATAACTCGACGTGTTCGTCATATGAATTACTGACCAGTATTACGTCATCCACGTAGGTAAACAGACGGCCAGCAAACTCTGGTCCAAAGACTTTATCCATAAGTCTCATCATTCTAGCAGATGCATTGACAAGTCCGAAAGGCATGCGGCAAAATTGGAAAGCCCCAACCCCAGGAATGGAGAAACTAGTCTTCTCCCGCGAGTCTGGGTGTAAATTAATTTGAAAAAACGAGCTTTTCAGGTCAATAGAGCTTAGAAATTTAGCATTATTAAGAGAATCAAGTATGTCTTGGATACGCGGCATAGGATATGAATCTATTTTGGTGACACTATTCAGTTTTCTACTGTCTAGGCAGATCCTTAAGTCTCCGTTAGGTTTGGGAACTACTAAGAGAGGGGAATTCCAGGGTGAATTACTTTTTTCAATAATACCCATTCTTAACATATCATTAATTTCAGCCTCGACCCGCTGTTTATAGTGAACTGGTATAGGGTAGTATTTTTGTTTCACTGGGGGATGATCACCAGTGTCAATGACATGTTCTTCAAGATCAGTGAGACCTAAGTTGTTAGAATCAGCAGAAATATTTTTAAAATCAGTGATAATGTTATCAATCTGAGATTTTTGTACAACCGACAGATCCTCATAAGTATGTAAGTGTGTGTTTGCGTCAATTAAAGAGTTGAAAGCAGAGGTACACTGAGAGTCGGTCGTATATTCCAGAATATCCTGACATAGGTTAAATGCCCTAAGAAAATTTACACCTAAAATAAGAGGACTGTTGATATCTGTGCATACATTGAGAGTAATTAGTCTTAGATTGGACTTGTAAGTAATAGGTATCGTAATGGATCCCAAAATACTAAGTTTAGCGTTATTGCCAACTTTAAGAGTTTTAGAAGATGGCTGAAGATGAGTCTGTAAACCTAATTCCCTAAGCGTTCCTAGCGCATCATTGCTGAGTATAGAAGTTGATGCACCAGAATCGGCCAAGGCCAAGCACTCTGTTCCCAAAATGTTGACTTTGATAAACGCACGGTTGTCAGGCAAGTTTGACTCAAAAAGTGGAGCTATCTTCTGAGAGGAGAAAAAGTTTTTTAAGAAAGTTAGATATTCCTGCCATTCCCGGTCAGTAGTATGTTTAGTTAGTTTTGAAGGTTCAGGTTTAAGAGAGAGAGAACATGCTACTGACCGCTTATTCAGTTTTTTGAACAAGTACAGTCGCGAGTAAGCACATTAGGTTTTTTACATTTAAAACATATAGGTGTATTGTATACATTACACTTTGAATAGTGATGTTTGCCACTACACTTTAAACAAGTGACACTATCTTTTTGTAGCATGGCGGAATTATAAGCATTATGGGAGATGGTAGCAACATTTCCCGATAAAGGTTTTTGTTTAATAAACGGTTGATTTACCGATTTAGTAAGATTAGATTTCACTGTGAAACCGGGAACAATAGCAGTATTGCCAGGATTTAAGGCACCTCTATTCTCACATCTGTGCTTTGCTATGTCTAGCCTGGAGCACACTGATTTGAGTTCCGCAGTCGAAGAGAAATCATGGAGAGCTAATTTTGCAATATAAAAAGTGTTCATATTTGATAATATTATATCCAACTTCTCAGTTTCAGAGAGTGGTTTAGATAGTTTAGACATCTCATAAAGCATGAGATTGATATAAATTTTTATGTCTTCAGATTTATCTTGCAATCTGCCTTTTATTTGCAGTAGAAGTCGTCTGTCATAATCAACAGGTATAAATTCCTCTTTTAGATAATCAAAAAGTTGAGACATAGAAGTTATATTGTCCCTGTAACCGCGGAACCACACCAATGCATCACCAGTAAGCAGATGTGAGAAGTTTGAGAGCAGTTCATGGTCTTGGGCAGAGCAGGAGGCAGCTAATTCTTTAATTTTAGTAATAAATTCTAAGACACAGGTGTGTCCGTCAAAAGTTACACCCCACTTTAATATAGGAGAATTTCTGAGAAAAGGAGAGGAGTGAGAGGGATGAAGAGGAGGGACAGGGATAGATGCTCCCTCAGAGTGTACATCCCCATCGACACCGTTCTTCCGAACGTCTGTGATGCGGTTTTCTTCATCACGGGAAGCAGTCGGATGTAGGTGTTGTCTTGACGGAGAAGGACCTCTACTGCGCGGTGGATTATTTGACATCCAAAAGCGGAGTCTGTATAACTCCTCCAGTGACGAAGATTTTATACGCCTTTGCTCCCTGGTCTGCCCGGTCAGTCTGTCTAGTCGGTCTATAACGTGAGTCAACCTTGCCCAGCATTTTTGGAAATGTGTAGTGGTAGAATACTTGGGGACAAGAGCGCTTAGTTCGGCCAACTTCCGTGCACATACCTCTATTTCTATTCCCGTATCAAGGGAATCAATAAATTTGTCCTCGACCTCTGCAGCGGCCGGTTCAGCTTTCTCTAGCAGGGCAGCCAACGTCTCCGCTGTGGCACCACGCTCGTGTTCCACTCCCCGCAGGTTGAGCTCATAGCTGACCTCGTCCTTGAGGAGACCGTAGAACGCAGTATGCTCCATCACTGAAATTGATACAGGTACAATTTGAGAGAGAGATACAACAAATAAATATAAAAGAGGTAGAAACCCAGTGAGAAACTGTCAACAAAGAATTGAGTGCAAACTACGTTGGGCGCTAAATGTAACTAATATTTTTAACTATAGGTTTTGATGTAAAATAAAAGAAATGGAAATATAATGGAATGTGAAGTTTTATTTTTATAACATGTAAAATTAGGTCCTTACAAGAAATACAGGGCGTGGGGATAAATATTCTACTTTGCAGCTCACTTGTTGCACTGTCAGAGGGACTTAAATTACAATATTCTCACTGAGTTGGAAATTACATAAACAGGTAATGAAGTTTAAACTAGACAAATAAAGTTTCAAAAGAAATTTATATGAATAGGAAACCTAGGCTATCGCTATCCTTAAAATAGGTTTACAACGTGTCAGACTGGATATACAAATACAAACACAAATTAAAATATGGTTGTTATTCAATATTAAACGTTTTATAAGTTCACAAGTGTAGTTTAAATCAAGTTGGGAGTGTTACAAAATTGAAAGGTAGGTAGGTAATACTTATATGTATGTAGTTAAGTTAAACTTATAAGAGAGGAGAAGATTAGAGACAATTAATGGGCGCCACGTTTATGAACAGCTCATAAACGAAGAGAGTATGGAGAGGTGTAGTTAAGAGATAAAGATATAAGAACGATTACACCTGAGATTAATATTCCGAGGAGGGGTTGCGAACGCCGGTCTCTCAAGGCCTAAGGTCAGCGAACGAGGGCTCGCCGGTATGATGTCAGCTTCGCAGGTGCTCGCTCCGGACAGGTAGTCCAGTCAATAATAAGAACTGTCGAGGAAGAAGAAAACACAGCGTTATGCCAAAGCAGTGACATAAAGAGATGTTGGTAATTTGTTTGCCATTTAGCAGATCGACTTACCCGGACGCTGAAGATCGAGGACGAATCAAGAAAATTGCAGTGTTCACACAATGATGCAGCTTAGGACAGTTAGGTTTATCAGGGAAAACTACGTAGGTAAAAAAATGTCTATGCAATAACAGTTCACAGTGACTTTGCTTCACAGTCTTTCTCACAGTCAGTTAAGTAGCGGTTATCGAGAGAAAAACACTGGGGCCAGACGGGCCCTATTTATATGTTCTGCCACGACTTTTCTAGAATCTTGTTTTTAATTCATATTGCTTTACCATCAATCTCGAATTTTCCAAGGTAAGTAGCATAGACAATGCTCACTTGTACATTTCTAGAATGATCCGAATATAGTCTATGGTTAAGAAAATTAGCTAAAGATAAATGAAGAATTATATAAAATCAAATAAAGGCAGATTTGTAGAATATGAATAACTAATTACTTTCATTGTAAATTAGATATTCATAATGTTATTGATAAAAGTTTTTAGGTACCATAGATAATCTGGACTCAATATGTAGAAGTTCAATTATTAAAGCAAGAGAGCTACTCTACGCCAGATGTCAGTTTCGGTGCTGTTGCATGAACGGGATGACAGGATGGCTATGCATTTAGGTGTGAGAGAGATGACAATATATGTGCGGCATACTTTGCCACTATTTGACACCAGATGGCGCTAAAGTTTGATGAAGTGTGGACTCTCAACGCAAGGTGTCTTTATAAGAAAAAGAGATGGAAATAGCTGGACATCCATGCAAGAATGAGAAGACGTATATCTCTGGATAATTGCTCGTGGAAATAGTTCTGCTGTTCCTCACAAGATTGAGCCAGTGGTTCAAAAATTATGATGTTTACTCTGATAAAATTAAATGTCAAACGTCAGACGTGATAGATGTTTGTTGACAAATATAAGTGTACCTAAGATGTAAAAATTAGCAATTATTGTTTGGAATTGAGTTAATGAGAATGTATGTACTTTGCAATAAGGGATGTATAAAAACTGTGTTGTGTAAAGGTACAAAATATTGGATAAAAAACAGGAATGAAGGTTAGTACTATCATAGTTTATTATGAATGTAACATATTAAAAAAAATGATATGTTACAACCAATTTAATTTATCAATGAAAATAATCGATAATAATTCGATAAATGAGTCAAGCATGCATCACTATTAAAATGACAGTAATTTTGACATTTATTTGTTTACTTTGTTTTTTTTTCATAAGGATTGATTCCAGGCAAATGCATACACGCTAGGAAGGCCTGACATTGATAATTTTACACAATTTTTAAAAATATTAATAAATTGGCGACCAAAAAATCTAAAAAAATGTTTTTCATGTTTAATTAGTTCGAATCTCGAAATAGTTTTCGAATTTCACTGCCTTGCAAAAAATTAAATGTTGTCAATTGACATAAAGTTCAGTATGCTATGTACAATTTCGTTGCAAAAAGTCGCTTCCGTTACATTCGTAACCACAAAAAAAATACCATGTTCTGTGTTCGTAACTTTCTTCTCCGTTTAAAAAATGCCATATTTGTGTGTTTGTCTCCTAAGAAAATCGCTCCATATTATCTCTTGGAGCACACAACATTCCGTGCAATATAGCTGAAAGTTCCTGAAAGTTTCAAGCGCCACTTTGTAAAACGTTATAGCATAAGTTTTTGCGGATCAACTTCCTAGTTTTTTTAAGTTTTCTTCATTATCTCAAGGAAATCTAATTTATCTTACACGGCTTTCAATTAGATACTTATCGAAGTTGCGGTTTTCGTTTATAGCCTTTTATAGTTTTCCGTATAAGTTTGCAGTGAAGAATCTTATTATTTCTATTACTTTTAATCAAAAAGAATACCATAGTAACTTCTTGAAAATTCAATAAGCTTTTCGCCACTTCAGTTTTCCACTTAATAATATTTTACTGCACTATTTGAGGAAACCTTTCCAGTATAAATGAAATTGCTAAGCGTTTTAAGAAATACTTTCTACGAAGCAAATTAAAGAAATGGTGTCGGAAAGAACGACGTGGAGTCACGTTTTGCCCCCATATTCTTGAAACAAATTCCAATACTCAATTTTTCTTGTGAACCGCCTTGCAATAAAGTCCTTAATTTTGACGTATGACATTTTTTTGTGCACGTCGGGGTAGCACTTAGCCTTCGTCGTCCGTTTAACTTTAATTAACCGTCCTGGAAGTCGTTTATACGCCGTGTCGTCGCTCTGAATTTATCACGAGTAGTACTGAAGAATCTTACTATTTCTAGTACTTTTAATCAAAAAGAATACCATCGTAACTTCTTGAAAATGCAATAAGCTTTTAAGCCACTTCAGTTTTCCAGTTAATAATATTTTACTGCACTATTTGAGGAAACCTTTCCAGTATAAATGAAATTGCTTAGCGTTTTAAGAAATACTTTCTACGAAGCAAATTAAAGAAATGGTGTCGGAAAGAACGACGTGGAGTTGCGCTCTGTCCCCATATTCTTGAAACAAATTCCAATACTCAATTTTTCTTGTTTTTCTTGTGAACCGCCTTGCAATAATATGTCATTTTTTGTGCACATCGGGGTAGCACTTAGCCTTCGTCGTCCGTTTAACTTTAATTAACCGTCCTGAAAGTCGTTTATACGCCGTGTCGTCGCTCTGAATTTATCATGAGTAGTAGTGAAGAATCTTACTATTTCTAGTACTTTTAATCAAAAAGAATACCATAGTAACTTCTTGAAAATGCAATAAGCTTTTAGCCACTTCAGTTTTCCAGTTAATAATATTTTACTGCACTATTGAGGAAACCTTTCCAGTATAAATGAAATTGCTTAGCGTTTTAAGAAATACTTTCTACGAAGCAAATTAAAGAAATGGTGTCGGAAAGAACGACGTGGAGTCGCGTTCTGTTCCCATATTCTTGAAACAATTTCCAATACTCAATTTTTCTTGTGAACCGCCTTGCAATAAAGTCCTTAATTTTGACGTATGTCATTTTTTTGTGCACATCGGGGTAGCACTTAGCCTTCGTCACACCTGATGCTAAGTGGTGATAAGGTTGTAGGTCGAAGCGCACTACTCCCGGAGTCCTCAAGCACTGAGGATGGCTATCTTATCTCTAACTGCCGGAACACAATAATGCCGAAACATAATTGATTTGGCGTCAGACTTAGATAAGATGGTGGTAGCTAGTCAGGCGGATTAAAAAATAGTCCTACCTACCAACTAAAATCAATCGAATGCCGAATGCCTAATGGTGAACGAATTTGCATTGGCTAATCCTTGCGTTAATTACAAACATCGAAAATTGCAATGAGAAAACTATACTAATATTTTAAAGAGGAAAGATTTGATTGTTTGATTGTTTGTTTGTTTGTATGTTTGTTCATTGTTTGTTTGTTTGCATCGAATAGGCTCCGAAACTACTGGACCGATTTTGAAAATTCTTTGACCATTAGAAAGCTACATTCTTCCCGGGTGACATAGGCTATTAATATTTTATCCCGATATTCCCCACGGGAACGGGTTACACGCGGGTGAAACCGCGAAGATCCGCTAGTAGTATATAAGTTTCACAGATCTAATGTTTGTTATCAGATTGTCAATTGCAATTTCGTTAAACAGCAATCCACTAGAGAATAGGAATTAAATTTCGGAATCAGACCAATGTGTACCATGTTATTTAAATTTATTATCATTAAAATTAACCGTCCTGGAAGTCGTTTATACGCCGTGTCGCTCTGAATTTATCACGAGTACCCGTCGAGTGCCGTAAATTAATCGCCCATGATGTATGACCGTCGACAGCGTCTCACTCTAACTCACCAGTTATTTATGTGGGCTAATTGTACGGACGGAATTCACGACCTAGGAGAATTAGGAAGTACTTAATAGATCAGCTAATGTAATCTTCTTCTTCTTAGCGTTTCGATGGCAAACAGTCTAAGTAACAATATTTTTATGGTTCAGAATTTGGCCACGTTTCTATCCGTGGTACGTATTAAATCCTCCCGCGTGCAGGTTTCAGGGCATGCGGAACACGATATAAGATGAGACATCGTTTGAGTGTCACCGCAAATACAACCCATATTAGAGCCATCCGATAGTCCCCATCGGAACATGTTGTCTTTGCTCCAGCCGACCTGAGTCCGAAGCCTATTTAAAGACTTCCATATCGGCCAAGACAACCCAGCAGGAGGGAGACTCTCGGAAAGTGGAACATACGGCGTCGGTAGTTTTTTTTATGCCAAAGGTTGCATCTCGCATGTGCTGAGATCGTTATTAGGCGATCGACACATTTCAGAAAATCAAAAGCTTATGTAATTAAAGCTGAAACAGATATACCTAATTACATTAACAAGGGGCACAGTTCCTTATGGATGGATAAAGAGTGGTCTATGCATGAGCCACCACATGAGATGTTTTAACGACTACAAAATGCAGACAAAACCAACGGCTTAAACTTTCAAAGCATGGAGGAGCTTGAGATAATAAGATTTTGGTCACCCATCCCGGGACCGACCATTGCGTAAGTTGCTTAACCACAACGATCGCAGGCCGAGCGGGCTTACAACTGCGTCACGGGCTTCTCAAACATATTTTCTATATTTTTTATTTATTTACTGGAACACTTACTGCTTAATCTAATACATTACATTAAAAACCTGAAATATAAACATAAAGCAATTTACAGGTCTTCATCACTACATAGTATAAAACAAAGTCGCTTTCTCTGTCCCTATGTCCCTTTGTATGCTTAAATCTTTGAAACTACGCAACGGATTTTGATGCGTTTTTTTTAATAGATAGAGTGATTCAAGAGGAAGGTTTATATGTACTTTTTATCCCGATATTCCCACGGGAACGGGAACCACGCGGGTGAAACCGCGGGCGGCCGCCAGTTATAAATAAGACAAGGTAAAAAATTAAAAACTAGCCTAGCCTTACTATTGTATATGTCGCAGGGATTTCGTCAAAGTCGTGATATTATAATTCCACTAGTGAAATTATAATTTCGCGCGATATTATAATTCCACTAGTTAAATTATGAATAGACAATGAAACAATCCATAAGTTGTATTGATACAAAAAAAAACCACGAAATTTAAGGCGATCGCTTTGCTGCGCTTCACGATCGCCTTAAATTTCTAACCTATCACGTGTTCTATATGACTTCCGAGGCTCGCAGCCGTGTGCATACTGTCTCGTAATGTCTATTCATGATATCACGCGAAATTATAATTTCACTAGTGGAATTATAATATCACGACTTTGACAAAATCCCTGCGACAGATACACATAGGTACATAACTTAAAAATATTACCTACTATATCTAAGTGAAGTGACACATTGCACTTAGCAACTATCACGCCTAATCTACAATACAATATGCCCTTCGAAAGTATATTAAAATTATTACTCGCTCGCCAAAGAAAAGAATTCTGTCTAAAGTTTGAAGAAGCAGGAGCATACACATTTATTAAACACACCTAATAACAAATGAACAAATAAAACATTTATTTTATATCTTTCAAACCACGCTTCGACTATACAAACTGGAATTGTTCTTTCCGAGTTCAATCGCAAAACGAGTTCCGATGAAGCGACGACGACGTTCAAATAGCCCTTTCAGTAAAAACGATTCTATGTGACTTAATTGAGATTTTCTTTAAGAAACGTTGTAATTGGCAGAGAGCTATTTACTAAACTGGATGAATTTTAAGACAAAGTTTTTAACTACTTTTGACCTACTTGTTTCGAAATAATTGTGGTGCTTATTGCAGTTATTAAGGCGATACTCGGAAAAATTATGCTAAAGCGAGATAGCAATGAGAAAACGACGCGTGCGGGAGCGAGACTGATTTTGCCGATTACGCAAAAAAAAGCACAAAATCACTTCGTATTCAAAAACTATAGCGATTTTTTAAAAATGCTTCTATACGATCCTAAATATTATTGGTGTCCACTAATTAAACCAATTTTCAATAGTATATGTATCCCCATTTAAGAATAATCTTGATATTTCTTATTTTTTAGAGGTATTTTCGAAAATAAAAAGTGTCGAGCCAAAATCATAAAATCGTGTTTCTGAAACTATACGATTCTAGATAAAGGTATGAAGAAATATATATCTTATTACCAGATTTATAACAACTCTAACCGTCCTATAGTTTTATATTAAAGAGTCCATACTTTTTCTGCGCGGCTATGTAATTTGGCCATAATTATAATGTTGGGTAATTAATTATGTTGTGCAAAAAAGTAGCAGATTGTGCCAATACATAAAATCAATCAAATACTTACTTAAAATTAGACATTATAGAAAAATACCTTTTTAAATGTTTGTTTTCCGTAATTTGTTATTGTTAAGAAACCTTTCTGTAGAACAGAGTTGATTGTTTAAATAACGGCCAGAGCCTCTTGGAACAATAAATGTAACCAATATTTCATCGTAAATGGTATTGAAAGGTTTCCATATATTTATTTTGGTGAGAGAGTAAGATTGCCAAGAATAAAATAGTACCTTCTTAATGTATTTTTATCTTTTTCAGGTAATTATGGCTGACTAGCTTTCCGCCCGCGGCTTCGCCCGCGTGGACTACACGACGTTTTCCCGCGGGAATGTGATGTTTTTCCGGGATAAAAAGTAGCCTATGTTCCTCTCCAGGCTACAAAGTATCTGTGTCCCAAATTTCAGCCAAATCCGTTCAGCCGTTTTGGCGTGATTGAGTAACAAACATCCAAACATCCAAACATCCAAACATCTAAACTTTCACATTTATAATATTAGTAGGATCCAAACATCCAAACATCCAAACATCCAAACATCTAAACTTTCACATTTATAATATTAGTAGGATTGAAGTATTTTCGAGCGTAAGTAACTTCAAAAATTGATCTTTCAAGTCCGTGAAAATGAGACACAATAGATTTTCCATTGTTCTCCGGCCCCATTTGGCCGGGCCGGCGTCAAAGGAAATCATGCTATTAATATTTGCAATATCTTTGTTACTTGATAGATTTGATATTTTTGTAAGAAACTGTAGAGACTTAAGCTGTAAGACCGTGGTGAAGATCTTTACGTTAACTGTTGTAGTGGGCGACTCGACCAGAAACGATGCGATGTGATGCGACCAAAAGATGGCCACATACTGATTAACGCGACATCGCAGGCCACACATGCATAAATCAACTATTTGATATTTTTGCAAATCATAGCGGTGATTACACTTGATGATGCAGCTGGCGGCTGTTTATTTTTTTTGTTTGTAAGTAGGTACCTATACTATAAAAAATGTAACGAAACTTTAAAAAATATGTAGAGAAACAAAGATCTCTCTGAATCGAGTTTGCCTCGATAGCCAAAAATTAACTGCAGTTTTATACTGTCAAAGTTCCAAGTTAAAAACAAGTAATAAATATACGCTTAACTGTTATTTAAACGACCGCGTACAGCCATTAGTGTTAACTTTTGTAAAATTCAAACTTTGTCATAATTTCTTGGACTTATGAAGTTGAATGACAGTTTCGAAACTGCATGTTATGAATATGCATTTACTTAGAATTTATGTTAATATAAGTTTTGCAGTCCTTTTCAGCGATAACGGGTCACTCACTGTTGG
The DNA here is from genome assembly GCA_949710035.1 of Crambus lathoniellus. Lineage (NCBI taxonomy): Eukaryota > Metazoa > Arthropoda > Insecta > Lepidoptera > Crambidae > Crambus > Crambus lathoniellus. Next base: position 7,079,694 of record OX453313.1, read on the forward strand.
CAATAAGTATTAGGTACACATGAAACCCCACTGGCTTAGTGGCACCAGTCATGCTTGCTTAGCCAGAGGTAGCGGGTTCTATCACACAAGGCAAACATTTTGTTTAATAAAATAAAATCAATTAGAGAAATAACCATCAGAACGCGAATCGGACTCTACTTTCTTAACTACCCTTGATCTCTTTTCATATTTTTTATGTGTCCCCGTGTCCCCCGCCCCGCCCCAGCTTTGCACTGGTACACGCATGAAGTTTGACTTAATACTCTGAATGGGTACACGGGTACAGTGGCACAATCTTTTCTGTTCCGGTGACAGCGGCGCTATGTACGTTTTTCATTTTTTTGTAGCAATTTACCCAGCCCTGACTTCTAAGACCTTCAGCCGCCAGCAGCGCTATGGTTTGACATCAACTTGACAGCAGAATGACATTAAAAAAAACATGATAATTTCACATTTTGGCCACCGGAACAGAAAAGTTTGTGGCACTGTACTGTGTTACTTCAAGCATATTACAACATTAGTCTCTATAGAGACTTATGTTGTAATATGCCTGAAGTATGATACACCCAGACCCGAGGAAATATCAAAAAGTTCGTTTCCAATATTTACCCGACCGGGGATCGAACCCGGAACCTCTAGAGATAGCGGCACCTTGAAAACCGGTGCGTACACCACTCGGCCACGGAGGTCCGCAGGATTGTTTTATAAACGTCCCCAATAATGTATCTCAGGTGAAAGATATTAATATAGTCACAAATTTTTACTATGGCGACATCCCTCAAATGTGTGGGAATTCTGGGATAATATTATTTTAATATTGTTATTTACATATGTATGTATGTTTGTCCGCGATTAGCTTGCGTTTGGCTGAACCGATTTTGATGCAGTTTTCAGGAAAGTATTTTTTTTACATTCAGAAGAAGATTTTGGTATTTTAACCGACTTCAAAAAGGAGGTTCTCGGTTTGACTAAACCCCATGGATTTTGACATTGAAAATGGCTACTAATCTCTTTATAGATACGTATGAAATTGTTGACACACATAAAAGGTCTGTTGGAGGGGGGGACGGGTCCCATACAAATTTGCCTATCACCCTTTGTCGTAACCAAGCTATCTCCTTTAACATTGTTATTTATCAAAAATACTATCTCATCTTTAAACCGACCACAACCCACGGAGCTAGTCTCATTGTGTACAAACTTCTGTAATTTATTAAGTTGTTAACCAAAGTTGGTCGCAGCCAATAAATAAGGCATCTTATTTGGAATTCGGAGAGTCAGAGTAACTTGTTAACTTTAAGTTGAGCTAAGTCATTGAATGATTAAGTCGCTGGCCCTTTTAGGCTGGAAAGATCAGTTATTACTTCGAGGCTATCGATTATATTAAGGAATTGTAGACGATGTACATTTTTACAAGCTTTTTATTAACTTGCCATGTTAGTTAGTGGGGGACAAATCTTGCAAGCTTAATTTGACCCACTTCCCAGTGTCCGATGGAGCTGAAATTTTGTATTCAGGTTTGTTTTAGATAACAATACAATATTTAAGTACATTCAGCAAAAAAACTTGTCATGACAATAAAATTATTATTTACTAAAAATTTATTTCAACTTATGTTTGATAGATTTAGGGCGGATAATATAGAAATAGAACTATTCTGATAAAAACATTAAACTGTTCAATTAACTATAAAAAAAACTATAAAGCTTCTATTTCAATAAGGTCAGGATTAATACAAATCTCAAATCTAAATAATAGGTCTTTACCTATGAAATTGCCGTTTTGTATGGAGATTTCTGTAATTATTTTTTTTTCCATACTAACGTTTTTGTTATTATTTAACGACTAATATTATGTAAATTTACAAAATTTTACACACGTATTTATGGACATTTTAACTACTAAATGACACATTCGTTAAGAGAAAAAAATTTTTTTTCACTAAGTTACAACTAATAAAGTACGAAATTCTGGAAACAAAAATAGTCGTAACTTTCGGAATAAGTTTTTTCTATGTAAATAATCAAATATCGTGGTTATTAAATTATCAAAAGTTGCTCGATACGGTCTTAATGTAACACAATATTAAAGAAATTATATATTTCTAATATTATAAAAGTTGTTAAGTTATATGTACAAAAGAAAAAAACGGCAATTTCATATGTAAAGACCTATTATAACTATTCTGATAAAAGCATTAAACTATTCAAATAACTATAAATAAAACTATAAAGCTTCTATTTCAATAAGGTCAGGATTAATAAAAACCTCAAATCTCTAATAACTATTTTATTCTTTTAAATCGTCCTTTTATTTTTTTACCTACCACCCGTTAAGGACATCTTTTAGCTGACAAGAAAAACGGGCGAAAAAAACTCACCAGCTTTAACAGAAACAACGACATTTACAAATAATCATGTCGTTGTTGAACATACAACACATTTCACAAAATTTACAACAACATTACTTTTCATGATAAAAGATTAAACAACATTTACGAATATCATCAAGCATTTTCTATAAACTGTTACTTTATATTACTTCAGTACTCACATAATTTATTCGAAACCGATAAGGAAAACTTTAATTTAATATTATCAACAAATAAGCATTTACTTTTAACAAGTTACCGAATATCCTTCGAATAAGGGCAAATCTTCAGCAATATTTACTAGAGAATACATCAGCATTAAACAGCAAGAAAAACAAGGAATGAGAAATATGAAACAACGGAATAGTTACTTAACTTGTACACCGCTCACGGCTCGAACCAGACTAACCCGCTACAATGGCGGCCTCGCCTTATAAATGTTAGCGTCTACCGCCAATTTAACTGATAAATTTCAATCCGTGAAAATTACAGAAAATACTACAATATAAACATAACAATTATGAAAAAGTATTCCAAAATCAAATAATGATTTTACATAACATTATTTATAAATACAATAATTACAATAATTATCTATGTTTTCTTTTCAACCGGAAGTAACGTGTACTCACGTAAAAGTACACGTTACTTAGATGCTTTATATTACTTTCCATTTCAGTAATAAACTAATTGATATGAATATTAAAAGTAATAACATGATTTTATACACATTATTCAGTACTTATAGGCAAATTAAAATACAATTGCTTGATCATGCTTTGTTGACGGTTGGCCCCGCCACAAATCAAAATACTTTTTATTAGAAACAGGATACATGTTGTAAAATGTTATCTCCATAATTAATATAATTAATTTAGATGTAAAAATAACTATATGACATTAATAACAAAACTCCATATTATATCGCTTTGTTGTCGGATGGCACGGACACAAATCAAACTACTATTTAATGAAAACACGATAAATGAGGTACGATGTTATCCACAAAATTAATTTATCGGATTTAGGTGTAATAAATACTAAATTGAATCAATGTCAATACTTGATATTCTAACACGGCCATACTGACAAGTACTTCGTTCTCGAAGTACTAGATCAGCATAGGTACTTAATTAATCTCATGTGTCACATCTAACGTAGATTTTTCGATCTTACTGTGAGCCTCGCCATGTCAGCTACTTTACCCTCTATCGGCACAGACCAAGAAGACACCAAACTCTCAGCAGTAGTAGATATAGTCAGTCAGTCAGTATGAATAGTATGCCTCGACATGTACGGCTCCATCACCGCTGCCCGTGAAGACCAAACCGACACCAAACATACTATCGACCAGCTTGTTTACCTACTGTGAACCTCGACATGTCAACGGCATCACCCCCTGTCGGTGAAGACCAAGAAGACACCAAGCCCACAGCAGCAGGGGGGTTTGTCAGTCAGTAGTTAGTCACAGTAATGCTGCGCCGATCCCAAACAAAATGGGATAAGGACACGATATTCAGTCATTTTTAGTTGTAAATGATATTCTATCACGGTTATCAGTGACACAATCGACACTGAACTATAAATTTCATTAACAGATCTGCATTAATTGTACAATTCTTTTCATGATTTATACTAAATCATTAGAACGATATCCAATATTTGTTTTCGCTACTATTAAATTCTCAAGATAAACACTACATCTTAGAATGAAACGGTTATTTTATTATAATTTTTCTTTTATTACACCTTTACAAACATTTACTGCAAACTAATCTGCACCGGCATGGTTTACGTTCCCGTTGGAACATCTAGACAAAAACCATCAATCAAAATGAAATTAATATTTCATCCAAATCTGTTTATACAAACTTAACTTTCACTTTTATCATATTGCCTGGACTATTATTTATATGACGTAATAATAATAATAGGCTACAGTATAATTTGGCTGTTATAAAACAGATTCAAATTATAATTTTCGCATTTGGTATTCTTAAAGTTATATTTCCTTAACTCCATCATTAAACACCCCACCACATGTTTTTACATTTCAAAAACAGTGAAAACACCCCACCAGACATCTTGAAATGTTCGCTATCGTAATGAACATTTCGAATCAAATATATACCAAAGACATCTTAAGGCCTATCTATACAATAATCAAGTTAAATTTTGTATGACATTGTTTACCAATTTTCTTTTTAAACCGCTCGGCCAATCTGATAATATTTAATACATGTATTGTATCCATCTATTTACTATCGAAACATTATCTCCTTAGCTTAACCATGATTCCTACAAGGTGTGCCGAAAATACTAACTTGTCGACCGACATTGACACCGAGTATTATAGTTTTGCCGCTATAAACTAATTGTTAAGTGGATCATGATAATAACTGGTTCAACCTTACAATTACCAAATCTCACGAGAACCAAAATTAGCGCCCCAGTAAGTAACACTTATACTTTTATAAATTTCCCAAAAAAATTCAAAGATCGAAATTTACATCGGCCCTAGCAACTTACAATGATCGTCAAAAGGACAGGACTTAATTTAACAGATCTTATAAAACTTATGGTAACGTATGGAAACTTCTATGGAAACGTATAATTTCTATGGAAAGCTATCGAGGAATATCGAGAACTACCGAAAACCATCGAAAACTACAGAAAACCATCAAAAACTACCGAAAACCATCGAGAACTACCGAAAACCATCGAGAACTACCGAAAACCATCGAGAACTATCAATAACTATCGGGAACTGTGGAGAACTATCGGGAACTATCGAGAACTATAGAAAACTATCGAGAACTGTCGAGAACTGTCGAGAACTGTCGAGAACTGTCGAGAACTGTCGAGAACTGTCGAGAACTGTCGAGAACTGTCGAGAACTGTCGAGAACTGTCGAGAACTATCGAGAACTGTCGAGAGCTGTCGAGAACTGTCGAGAACTATCGAGAACTGTCGAGAACTATCGAGAACTATCGAGAACTGTAGAGGAATATCGAGAACTATCGAGGACTATCGAGAGCTATCAAAAGCTATCGAAAAGTATCAAAAACTATCTGACATTATCGAAAACTATCGACAACTATCGAGAACTATCGAGAACTGTGAAGAACTATCGAGAACTGTAGAGGACTATCGAGAACTGTAGAGGACTATCGAGAACTGTCGAAAACTGTCGAAAACTGTCGAAAACTGTCGAAAACTGTCGAAAACTGTCGAAAACTGTCGAAAACTGTCGAAAACTATCGAAAACTATCGAAAAACTATCGAAAACCATCAAAAACCATCGGAAACCATCGGAAACCATCGAAAACCATCCGTAACCATCGGAAACCATCGGAAACTGTCGGAAACCATCGGAAACCATCGGAAACCACCGGAAACCATCGGAAACCATAGGAAACCATCGGAAACCATCGAAAACCGTCGGAAACCATCGGAAACCATCGAAAACCATCCGTAACCATCGGAAACCATCGGAAACCACCGAAAACCATCGAAAACCATCGGAAACCATCGGAAACCATCGGAAACCACCGAAAACCATCGAAAACCGTCGAAAACCATCGAAAACCGTCGAAAACCATCGACAACCATCGAAAACCATCGACAACCATCGAAAACCATCGAAAACCATCGAAAGCCATCGAAAACTATCGCAAACTATGGAAAACTATGAAAACCCATGGAAATCCTATGGATAACAGAAAACCCGTGGAAAACATATGGAAAACCCATATAAACGTTTGGAAAACCCATGAAAAACGTCCGGAAAACCAATGAAAAACGTAAGGGAAACCCCATGGAAAACGCATGGAAAACCCATGGATAACCTATGGAAAGCTATTTGAAAACGTATAAGAAAGCCCATTGAAAACGTATGAAAAGCCCATGGAAAACGTATGGAACAACCCATGGAAAACCTATGATAAACGTTTGGAAAACGTATGGAAAACCCAAAGAAAACCCATGGAGAACGTATGGAAAACGTATGGGGAAACTTATGGAAAGCCTATGGAAAATCCATGAAAAACGTATGGAAAATGTACTTATGGACAGATATCAGTTCCTAGTCTACTACGTAGTACATTTTTTGATTAAAACCAACAAACCGAAACCTTGTTTTTTTTTTCATCAGGAAAAACGAAATCAACATTGATAACAAACTGTAATAACATACCGTTAGAGAAAAGACAGAAGTTGTTTTTCAAATTTGTGCTTAACATGCTTAAGTGTCGTTTCTTTTCACGTAAGTGTATATATTCTTTGGTACCGTTCTTAATGCAAATCGTTCCAAATGATTAAATATAATAAAAAAAAGGGTAAAGATTAATCTTATCTCACTGTACTCGGTCTATCAAGGAACAAGTCTAAAGATGGTTGTGGTGGCAACCAGGTAATACGAAAGAACCATAGCAATCTATTTAAACTTAAATGGGTAAGCTTTTTAACAAGAGGTATACTTTCTTGTAGTGTTAAAACCTATTAACACTGTTATAACTTATATAATTACTATCACTTTCTAGAAGTCACTTCAAAATCAAAGTTTTGTAAGATAGTATACCAATGGGGAATTCGTAGTAGGTATAAAAAAACTTTATAACTTTAGTACCTACCTAGATTTGATAAAATTTCTTGCAATAGGTTATTAATTGAAAATCTAAGTAACGCTATGCTAAAAAAGAAATTAGAGCCTTATAAAATGAATATGGCAACAATACTTTTCAATTGCCCATATTTGTTGTATAACATAAAGCAAAGATTTGAATACTAAAATGTAAAATGTCATTGTTATTAGCAAAATCTAGTTAATCTTACATTATTTTGATTTAATAATGATAAAATTACTACGCGGTTCAAAGTACCAAGTTGCACCACCAGAAACCCTTTATTTTACAAACCACTAAAGGAGGTATAATCACGGTTTGAATTAGCAAAATAGGACGACAAGAAAATGATAATTTTATGTACCTACCCGACTCCATTCCACTATATTTTACGACTTAATTGTTAGAATAACACTGACTTTCACGAACTTAAACCTTTCTAAACCTAAGGTTAAGTAAAATTATATCACTATTTTTTCACTTTGCTCCAAAGACCGCCTCTTATTTATTTTTAGTTGCAAATGACTAATGTTAATCAAGGAACACTGGAAAGCCACCGCACTATTACCTATTGTATAATTATACTACCCGGCAAGATTTTCAGAAATGAACCCTAGTGTTGCATAATAGGTTTATCACTTTCTAGCATTTTAAAATAAATATCTGTAGCGAGTCATATTATCACAACAATGATTACTGTAAGTTTACACAAAAAAAAAATCTTTGGCATGTATGATCATCAAGTAGGTAATTTTCAATGTCATTGAATAAACAACATAAGCTAATAGCTAAGTAATCTATTCGAAGGTACGAAAAAATAAAACCAAAATGAAATACAGTAAGCCTAGCATGACCACCCAAAACTCGATATGTATCGCATGATAAAGCGATTTATTGACATTCAAACGTCAAAACCCATAGTCTTTTGACAGTTAAACCGGATAACTTATCATATCATATCGCGTTTTGGTTGGTCATGCTAGGGGGGCTGAAGCCCCGAAAGGCTATACCAGATTTAGCGACCGTGGAGATGCGGTTTCATCTCCGTTGGCGAGGTATCTGCACATCACCAGGAATCAGCTCCATTGCCAGGTTGGATAGAAGAACGGCAGCGCCACCTTGCCACGATGGATGACCATAGTTTGAAACGGCAGCGTCGCTGACTTGTAGCAGATAAGCCGAAACCGCAGCACCATGAAAAATAAAACATATATGTATTAATAATGGGAGCAAGACCATCCCACTTCTGATGATAGATTTAGGGCGGATAATATAGAAATAGAACTATTCTGATAAAAACATTAAACTGTTCAATTAACTATAAAAAAAACTATAAAGCTTCTATTTCAATAAGGTCAGGATTAATACAAATCTCAAATCTAAATATAACTATTCTGATAAAAGCATTAAACTATTCAAATAACTATAAATAAAACTATAAAGCTTCTATTTCAATAAGGTCAGGATTAATAAAAACCTCAAATCTCTAATAACTATTTTATTCTTTTAAATCGTCCTTTTATTTTTTTACCTACCACCCGTTAAGGACATCTTTTAGCTGACAAGAAAAACGGGCGAAAAAAACTCACCAGCTTTAACAGAAACAACGACATTTACAAATAATCATGTCGTTGTTGAACATACAACACATTTCACAAAATTTACAACAACATTACTTTTCATGATAAAAGATTAAACAACATTTACGAATATCATCAAGCATTTTCTATAAACTGTTACTTTATATTACTTCAGTACTCACATAATTTATTCGAAACCGATAAGGAAAACTTTAATTTAATATTATCAACAAATAAGCATTTACTTTTAACAAGTTACCGAATATCCTTCGAATAAGGGCAAATCTTCAGCAATATTTACTAGAGAATACATCAGCATTAAACAGCAAGAAAAACAAGGAATGAGAAATATGAAACAACGGAATAGTTACTTAACTTGTACACCGCTCACGGCTCGAACCAGACTAACCCGCTACAATGGCGGCCTCGCCTTATAAATGTTAGCGTCTACCGCCAATTTAACTGATAAATTTCAATCCGTGAAAATTACAGAAAATACTACAATATAAACATAACAATTATGAAAAAGTATTCCAAAATCAAATAATGATTTTACATAACATTATTTATAAATACAATAATTACAATAATTATCTATGTTTTCTTTTCAACCGGAAGTAACGTGTACTCACGTAAAAGTACACGTTACTTAGATGCTTTATATTACTTTCCATTTCAGTAATAAACTAATTGATATGAATATTAAAAGTAATAACATGATTTTATACACATTATTCAGTACTTATAGGCAAATTAAAATACAATTGCTTGATCATGCTTTGTTGACGGTTGGCCCCGCCACAAATCAAAATACTTTTTATTAGAAACAGGATACATGTTGTAAAATGTTATCTCCATAATTAATATAATTAATTTAGATGTAAAAATAACTATATGACATTAATAACAAAACTCCATATTATATCGCTTTGTTGTCGGATGGCACGGACACAAATCAAACTACTATTTAATGAAAACACGATAAATGAGGTACGATGTTATCCACAAAATTAATTTATCGGATTTAGGTGTAATAAATACTAAATTGAATCAATGTCAAAACTTGATATTCTAACACATTCATAATTCAACGATTGCTCATATTAGGCGTTGGTGTCACTCTGGGTTAAAAACCGTAGTAGTTTTTGGTCAAAAAGTTTGATAGGTCATCTAAACTAATATCTATTTATTATGAAAAGCAAAGAATTGATGTTTGTTTGTTTGTATCTTTGTTTGTTTGTAGTACAGTATAGTTCTTTGTTTCTCAAAAGTACAGGACCGATCTCAAAAATTCTTCGCCATTAGAAAGCTACATTATTCCTGAGTGACAAGCTATTTTTTATCCCGACATTCCCACGAGAAAGGGTACCACGTGGGTAAAACCGCGAGAAACCCCTAGTTTGTTAGTTTTGCTTGGTTTGTTACGAATTCAGGCCAATATTGTTTTAAAATTTGTTCTTCATTATACACAAAGATTGATTATTTATCTTTTCTGTCGTTTTCATCATCATCATCATCATTCTGTTTTCTTAAATTCATTGTAATCTAGTTAACTGGTAGTTCAGCCGACTGCCAATAACAATGTTCAATAATATGCTAACCATTCTAGGAATTAACCTGCTAAATCGCTGATGTGTTCAATTTGGCGAGAATTTCAACCCAGTTCAAACACCAAGTTAGAAACAACACCTAGAAGTGAGCAGTTCTAGTTAGGTAAGCACTGGTTCCCAACTAGTGCAGTTTGCAGTTTAAAAATGTAACGTTTGCCCACTCCTGGAGTTTGAGGTGCTGGAGTTATGCTGGAAACCGTAGAAGTTTATTATGAAAAAGGGTGGGTGAAAAATGGCGTTCTACATTGGGTGGGTTAGTTACAAATTATAACCAACTTTCTTTATTTGTTAATCCATACTAATCTATATTAATATTATACAGGATAATTTTTTTATCAGTGCACAAATTTTTAGGATCGACTCAGAATCGGTAGGTGAACAACTTTCTCCTAGAAACATAGGTCGAAATATGACAAAAATTTTTTGACCTTCCATACAAATCGGACTGATCACGTGATCGAATTAGTATGGGAAGTCCAAAAATTTTTGTCGTATTTCGACCCATGTTTCTAGGAGAAAGTTGTTCACTTATCGATTCTGAGTCGATCCTAAAAATTTGTGCACTGATAAAAAAAATATCCTGTAGAGCTGAAGAGTTGTTTGTAGGCGCTAATCTCAGGAATTACTGGACCGAATTTTGTGTTGGGTAGTCCATTAATCAAGGAAGGGCTATACTTTATCCCGATATTCGCACGGGAAGGGGTACCACGCGGGTAAAACCGCGAGAATCTGCTAGTATTATATAAAGAGAAAATATTCGTATTTTTTGTGTTTGTAAGGAATAAACTCAAAAACTACTGTACCGATTTAAAAAAAATCTTGTACCATTAGAAAGCTACATTCTTCTTGAGTAACATAGGCTATATTTGATTCCGATCCCGATGTACCCACGGGAACGGGTACCACGCGGGTGAAACCGCAGAGAGCTAATAGCTTCTCATATAGAGAAGATTTCAAGTCAAGTTCCAATGTTTCATTGTATTTAAATTAATTATAAATTTCCAGACATATAAGGCCGTTCTAACCAATACAATCTTTAGTTTCTTTTTACATTTTATGGAAATAGATAACATTTTGCATATCAAATGAAACATTTTTGGTTCATGCCGTTTATATTTGTGTGTATGATGGATAGACAGGCAATGGATATAATAGCTATCAATGAGACTTGGCTTAGAGTGGGTGAGGAGGGACGTGCCCCTACAGTGCCTGGTTATAGGCTTCGACATCTGCCCAGACCTGATACGATTCGTCATGGACGCGGCGGGGGAGTCGGATTTTACATTAAAAAAGGAATTTTTGCACGCTCTTGCCCTTTTCCAGCAACCCCTGGTGTGGAGCAGATGTGGTTAAGCTTTAAAGTAAACTCCTGTAGGGTTGCAATAGGGACAGCTTATAGGCCACCGTGGATGGATATGAACATTTTTTTAGATGCTTTGTCCCAATCGGTCTGTGCAGTGGCTGATCATAATTATACTATTCTCTTGGGAGACTTTAATGTTGACATGTCAGACAGCTCTGATAGTAAGTCTAAATTAATGCAAGATTTTCTGGATTCTGTGAGTTTACATCAAATAGTTGATTCCCCAACGCACTTCACAGATCACAGCGCAACACTAATTGATCTTATTTGTACCGATGCAAGAGTTAGGAATCGTAATGTTTTACATATACCTGAGCTGGGAAAACACGCTGTTGTTTGTGTGGAAGTTAACATTAAGAAAGAAAAACTTGCTCCCCATTACATCACCTATAGGCCGTACAAAGATATTATTCCTGAACTGTTTGAGAAGGATTTGGGATGTGTTGACTGGAATTGCATAGCGAAATTACCTGACTTGACTTCAATGGTTGCTGCCTTCAACTCTCTTATATTACAACTTTTCAATCTTCATGCGCCTCTCAAAACGGTTAGAATTAAGTCACATAACTACCCATGGCTCACAGACACTGTGAAAGAAATGATGAGTATTAGGGATAAGGCACATGCAAAATGGAAAAAGACAGGATTGGATTCTCATAAGATATATTATAAGGAAATGAAATCTATAGTTGCCCAAGCCTTAGTGAATGAAAAAAAATGTTATTTTGAACAAAATATTAATAAAAACATCAACAACCCAAAAAGGCTTTGGAAAAGTTTAAAGCAAAATGTGGTGATAAATGATAAAAAAAATATTTCAATACCTGGTCTAGATCCTGACACCATAAATGACAGTTTCCTAAAAGTGCCCCCTACTCCACCTACTAGTATATCACAGCTGACTTTTTATGAGCACCACAGGCATGGCACCTCAACTTTTTCTCTTTCTCCAGTTTCGGAAAGTATGGTGGCTGACATAATTCGTAGCTTGCATTCAGATGCGGTGGGTACAGATGGCATATCCTTGCATATGTTGGTCATGACTCTACCACAGTCTCTTGGTGCTATCACTGCTATTGTGAACAGATCATTAACCTGTGCAGAGTTTTCCGATTGTTGGAAAACTGCTCTAATTAAGCCCATCCCGAAGAAACCGAATCCAGTTGGTGTTGGCGATCTGCGGCCAATAAGTATCCTTTCATGTCTCTCCAAAATCATTGAGAGGGCAGTGTGCAAACAAATGGGTAAATATTTGGAATCTAACTCCTTGCTTCCCCTGGTACAATCCGGTTTCAGACAGAAACGCAGCACATCTACAGCGCTTCTTGATGTGGTGGATAATATCCTTACTGCTCAGGATAGGGGTATGGGTACTCTACTTGTACTCCTCGATTACTCGCGTGCTTTTGATTGTTTGGATGTACCGCTCCTCCTCTCAAAGCTCACTTACTACGGTTTTGATCCTCTTACAGTTCGCTGGTTCCACAACTATTTACTGAACCGCTCACAGATTGTTGAGGTGAGAGGAGACAATGGCTTGGTTACTCATTCCGAGTGTAAAGCCTTGGCTAGTGGTGTACCACAGGGTTCAATTTTGGGCCCTATCCTCTTTATTTTGTTCACAGCGGACATAACTGAAAGCATTAAACATTGTCAATACAACCTTTATGCCGATGATGTCCAACTGTATCTTAGTTGTCATCCCAAAGAGACATCTATAGCAGTGGAGAGGATAAATTGTGATCTGAAGCAACTATCCAAATGGTCCAGCATTAACGGCCTGGTATTGAATCCAAGCAAGACAAAGTTCATGATTCTTGGGTCAGCCAAACAAGTATGTACTATTCGTGAGAGTATGCCTGCTATATCAATTAATAACCAGCCTATTGAGATGGTCACAGTGGCTCGCAATTTAGGGGTAATCTTTGAGTCCAATCTTCGCTTTGAAAAGCACACTCAAGAAGCTATACGGAACTGCTTTTACCGGCTTAAATTGATTTACAAGTATCGCCCTTTTCTCTCTGAAGATATGAGAATCAGGCTATGCGAGTCTTTAGTTCTTTCAAAATTAAATTACGCAGATACGGTGTTTGGCTCTTGTTTACTGTCAAGAACTGAGCGGCAAGTGCAACGCGTTCAGAATGCGTGTGCACGTTTTTGTTTTTCTATACCACCTAGAGCGCATGTGACGCCTTTCTTAAATAACTGTAATCTGCTCAAAATGAACTCTCGGAGAACGCTTCACTTTGCTACCTTGTTGTTCGACATCATACACACGGAGTCACCAGAGTACTTGTATTGTAAGTTAGCCTGGGCTAAGGATAGGAATCCATACCCCACTAGAGCAGCTGTGTACTTGATCCAAACTCCCAGGCACAGGACAGCGGCTTTCCGTGGGTCGTTTAAATACTCCGCCTCGAAATGTTGGAACAATTTGCCTCCCCGAGTTCGCACGCTAAAAACACGCAGCAATTTTAGTAAAGTCCTAAAAGACTATCTATTAGAAACACAAAAGTCTGATTGGTAAGGGGTTCTGGTATTCTATGGTACCTACTTACCCATGTGTATTGCATGCTGTGCATCGGGGTTGGCATTTTGTGCACAATTTAAGTACAAAACTAGTTATTTTATTGTTTTTGTTGAACTTTTGTTGCACAAAATTATAATTTTAAGTTATATTTTATAGATCTTAGACATAGGAAAATATTTTATTATTGTTAGCTTGTTTCTTGTTTTCATTTCACTCATTTCACTTTTTTTTTTTTTTTTTCTCACGGACGGAGCCACAGATCACAGATTAGCTTATCACGAATATCTATGATCACGAAGCAAAGCACTTGTTTCTTTTTTTCTTTTTTATTATTTTACTTGTCACTTCATTTAAGGCGAAGGAGTATTGGACCGTTCTGCCATGTTTATGTGTTACCTACTAGTTTGTAAGATGTATAAGTAGAGTGCTCCTCAGATAAGTCTGCGCGCGGTAAAAATCGAATACTAATCTTTTCTATAACATTAGAACAAAAAAATGCACTGTAACTAGCGCCAAAAACGCGCCAGGCACGTGCAGAGTTATCTTTGCTTTTTTTTTCTCTCTTTTTTTTTAAATTTGGATTGTGTTGTGCAAGTGATTTTTTATGTTTTTTTTTTTTATATTTGTTATAAGTGATGTCACATAATGCGGTCAACAGAATATCAGTGCAGCAGGCCCCGCCTGCTGCTTATACTGAGTTGAGCGCATTTTTGGCATCACACGACACTAATTTTATCTTTGAAACTGTTGTTTATTCCTATTGTTGGTGTTACCTACTTACTGTATTTTTTAGTGTCGTGTGATTCTAAAATAAAACCTTTTTCTTTCTTTTCTTTCTTTCTTTCTTTCTATATAATAATTAATTTAACTGGCGGTTATTCTCATAGAAATCGAAATCCATTTTTAAATTTAACCAAACCCTTAATATCCTAATACAGTTAGTATATTTAAGGTATGGTTAAATTTAATTTGGCGTAGAAATAAATGAAGGCGATTAGTTCACAATTACATATTTGACTATTTCCCAAGGCTTTCATTAGGTTTCAATTCATAGAGAAATATAAAAAATTATAAAATCCGTTTATTCTACCGTTTCCAGCATAACGACCGTGACGTTGATGCCCAATTTAACTTCACTAACTGGCTCTTAGCGCTTGTTTAGTGGCGCCATCTATCTGGCCGTGACGTCATTGTTGTACCGAGTATTTTAACCGTATTTGACTTTCTATAGTAAGTTTACACTACTTTCCTTCCATTTTAGTTACAAAACTCTCAATTTTGGTTACAAAACTCAACTCAAAAAATCAACGAAACTTTAAAGTGTTACCTACTGTGAGATACGTACTTATTTTTACTACGAATAAGAATTGAAAATGAAGTAGGAATTTTAGAAAAAAATCGACCCGTCTCACAACTAGCTCCGATGGGACTCGAACCCGCGACCTTTCGCTATCCGGGTGACTGCTCTAACCGCTAAGCTACGGAATAGGCTACTTGACCCTTTTTTTATTAGTGTCCTAAACGATTAATAATTGTCCTATTACACCAAGAAAATGTATTTATTAATATTTTAAAACATAAAAACCTACAAAACTTTATTTTAAAATTTCGCTTTTTATTAACCGGTAAAACGCTCTTCGCCATATTCTGACGTCATAAAATTTGTAACCAACCACTTGACAGTGTTGACAGTGTCAAGTGGTTGTTTACTTACCATAGGGTACCTAGTTCCACTTATCAAAGATCTTTGTCCAATATGCATTTGATCAAAGAAATTGTACGACTTTGACGTTCAATTTAATACATTCAACATCCAATTTCTTTGATAAAATGTACCTATATTGAACAAAGATCTTTGAAAAAATGGAAAACATTCTTACTAATATGTAGCAAAAGTGAAAGTGACGTTTATTTGTTTACAAACTTAGAAACCCAATGACTTCACAACATGGTCGATAGTGTTTTCATCAGTTCAAATAAAAAATAAAAAATATTTTTTAAATTATTATTACATTTTCCTAAGCCAAGTACTAAAGGAAATATTCATTCGATGTATCAAATTAACTATGAGTCAAGTAGCCTATTGTTGAATCCGTTCTTATTATTTCCACGGAATCGTTACAATGCAATTTTGATTAAGTACTGAAAAAAATCTAAGTGATGAATGAATTTTCAAAATACTTCATTTTAAATTTTTCATTGTTGTTATGCTGAACATAACATTGTTGCGTTCCGGCAGTTAGAGATAAGATAACCTGCTCCTCAGTGATTGAGTATTAAATGAGTAGTATAAGTACCTTCAGCCTCATCATCACTTTACATTAGGTGTGGTGTGATAAAACCTAAGCTTTATCCCGTTGTGTAAAAAAAAAACAAATAAACAAGATGTTTCTTTCAATACGTACAAAGACAACTGTAAGAATCCGCTTTAAACCTTCTCAAAGGAAAAGCGCGTTCTTGTGAGACAGAAATGCATCGACATGTTTATTTCAAAACCTTCCGTACAAAGACGTTGAAAACAGATTCCACTGCTCTCACTTAGTAAGCTACTGCTGGTGTTTATGTTGAATGTAGAACATGTTGATCACAGACGACGTAAGCTATCTTTCAATTTAAAGGAAGAATAATATTTAATATAAATTAAAAAATTTCTTTAATTCAAATTAACTTATAATGTAGCTCTTCTGAATCAGTAAAGTTTTCCTACCTCCCGACCCATTCAAGAAATTAACGTGATCATTAATACCATTATGCCTGAGCAAGCCATGAGTGTATTAATTACGTCACTTCTAATGTCAAATGTGTTTATTATTAACTTTTTTATTTAGAAGGAAATGCACTCTTTACCTTAGTTCGGCCAAAGAATAAATACACTATGGTTCGGCTGCTCCGAAATACGTTGTTGCAAAGATGATATTGGTATGACTCGACTGGTGTAAAAATGCAATTAACGTTTGATACAATAACTCATACACCTCAAATTCTTCAGTCGAGGTCGAGTGTATAAGCACTTATTAATGTCAAAAGACAAAGGCACGCCATTGCATCTCTTCTTAATTGTCTGTGGAAACGTGCCCTTAAACCTTTGTTAGACTGCTCTGAAACATTATGGTGCAAAAACGAAATATGTCGCTTGTGTTGTGGAAATGTCACTACCATACACTTGACACAATAGCCGCTGATGGGTCTGCTGGTCAAAATATTTTTTTTTCTCTTCTCCGCTTCTTTTTGTGTCAATGGAAACGCACTTTTAGCCCTGGTTCGTCTGCTCTGAAATATTATGTTGCAAAGACGAAATATGTCGCTTGTATTTTGGAAATGTCACGAAAGGACGCGCGACGACCATCTACTTTGTCGCGTAACGTAATATTTAATACCATTATGCCTGTGCAAGCCACGTGTGTATCAATGATGTCACTTCTCATGTGAAATGTGTTAAAATTTACTTAGTTGCTTCAGTGAAAATGTATCGTTAACCCTGGTTTGCTTTGATATAACTATGATGCAAAGACGAAATTGGTCACCGCTCTTGTGAAAATGCCACATTCATACACTTGACGCAATAACCGCTCATAGTTCTGCAGTTCAGTGTTTAATTTATTCTCTTCTCCGCTTTTTTTTGTGTCAATGGAAACGCACCTTTAAATTAGCTCTGGTTCGTCTGCTCTGAAATATTAAGTTGCAAAGACGAAATATGTCGCTTGTATTGTGGAAATGTCACGATGGGACGCGCGACGCCCATCCACTTTGTCGCGAAACGTGATATTTAATACCATTACGCGTGTTGGTGCCACGCCAAGTGACAAGTCACTGTGATATGTACCACTTTATCGTGATTGAGTGACAAGTTGGCTGCGTGTTTTTTTTAAGTGAAATTAGTTGAGTGGCATACGTTCTGAAACGTTTATTAACTTCTTTTCTATATTTTTTTAATGATGATTATGCCTTTGTGTCCACGGTTAGGGCATTTATATAGGGTGGTACCAAATGATGTGATGATTCTTAAATTAAACAGGTGATTGTGAGTGACAGGTGTTGCTTAAACTGAACAACTTTCTCCAAGGAACATAGGTTGAAAAACGAAAAAAAAAAATAATACGCCCACACAAAATGGTCGACTGACCGATTTACTGTGAGAAGGCGAAAAAAAAAGTTTTTCGACCTATGTTAATTGCAGAAAGTTTTTCTTCCTTTCCTTACGTTTCTGACGGAATATCAGCACTACTGCTCACAAGCCAAGCATTATGCTGTCAGGACTGGTTTGCACAGTTTGTAATACACAGGGTGTTTGTTTAAAGATGGTACATACTTCAGGGGGTGAAGGTACCCATCAATATAAACAACTTTTACCAAGGGACAAAGTGCCAAATCGCGAAAAAACTTCAGCTGTTCCATACATTTTGGCCCATTCAGAGTTGCACTTTTGTATGAAACAGCCGATTTTTTTTTCGTGATATCGCGGTTGGTTCCGTAGTAAAAGTTTTTTGTATTGATAGGTACTTTCACCCCTTGAAGTATGTACCATCTTTAAACAAACACCCTGTATATTATGTTTATGTAATTTTGTTGTGATGTAAATATTTGTGTTTTTTCATTCTTTATTGTTGGTTCCTTTCGCGTATTGTATTTGGAATTTAAGATTGTGTCTAATTTAATTTGCCGTTTGCTCGGCATCATGGCTATATTTGTCATAGCGTCTATTTACAATTGCCCAAGCTGGATCCAACCGTTGGTAATAATAGGTTAATAACTAGGTTTTTTTTTACAATCACCACAATTATCTATATATATAAAATTCAAAGTCCTGACTGACTGACTGACTGACTGAGATATCAACGTACAGCCCAAACCGCTGAACCTAGAGACTTCAAATTTTGCACATAGATAGACGTTATACAGTGTAGGCATCCACTAAGAAAAGATTTTTGGAAATTCCACCCCTAAAGGGGTGAAATAGAGGATGAATGTTTGTATGAAAGTCCGTCAGTTTTGAAGTTAGGATCTTCAAACATTGTATTTAGGCTGGCAATTGAAAATTAATATTTACCTGTGTCAGCGTTTTTGACAATTCCACCCCCCAAGGGGTGAAAAGGGGGATGAAATGTTGTATCTGGAAAGTCCTTCATTTAATTTATTATTTAGGCTTATGGTCGGAAAGTAAAACAAATAAGCAAAAACATGTTTCGTATTTTTCAAAAATCAACCCCTTAGAGGTTAAATGGGATAAATAAACCTAAAAATCGATGTGGATGTCGTTATTGAGGTTTTATGGGATGACGATTGCAAAAATGGCATTTATTTGGATGTTTAACACGCTGAACATGATTCAATCGCTAAAAGGTTGCAAAAGTGGTGAAATTTTGAATGAAAAATCAGGGGTAAAATATTCATTTCAACTTGAAACTTTGTAGGCTTACTTCTTAAAACACATAGGCAACCCATTTCGTAATTTTCCCAAAATCAAACCCAGGGTGTAAAATAGGGAATAAATATGTGTATAAAAGTCCGTCAGTTTTGAAGTTAGGATCTTCAAATTTTGTATTTAGGCTGGCAATTGAAAATTAATATTTTCCTGTGTCAGCGTTTTTGACAATTCCACCCCCGAAGGGGTGAAAAGGGGGATGAAATGTTTTATCTGGAAAGTCCTTCATTAAATTCATTATTTAGGCTTATGGTCGGAAAGTAAAACAAAAAAGCAAACACATATTTCGTATTTTTTCGAAAATCAACCCCTTAGAGGTTAAATGGGATAACTAAACCTAAAAATCGATATGGATCCATATGTCGTTATTGAGGTTTTATGGGATGACGATTGCAAAAATGGCATTTATTTGGATGTTTAATACGCTGAACATGATTCAACCCCTAAAAGATTGAAATAGACATTTCAATTTAAAAACTTTGTACCCAGTTTTCCGAAAATCAAACCGAGGGGGTAAATACTTAAATAGGGTATAGAAACCTAAATCATCTTAAGTACCCTAAAAGTTCTTGGTACCTAAGCTACTCAGAACTTACTTTTTGATTGTGAAACAGACACTTATTATTTACTAGCTTCCGCCCGCGACTTCGTCCGCGTGGACATTTGAGAAAATACTTAGGGGACCAATAACCAGGATAAAAAAGTATTCTATGTTTTAATTTCATAAAGATCCGATCAGCCGTTTTTACGTGATTAGGCGGGTCCTCATTCGCCAAGTGAGCAGCCTCGTGCGAGGCCCGCCCGCCGCACGTGGCAAACATTCTGCCTCGCTCGAGGCTGCTCGCTTGGTGAGGGAGGACCCGCCTAATCACGTAAAAACGGCTGATCGGATCTTTATGAAATTAAAACATAGAATACTTTTTTATCCTGTTCTCTAAGTATTTTCTCGAATAACCACGCGGACGAAGTCGCGGGCGGAAGCTAGTCGTAATATAATAATATTTTACTTAAAATTAAAGGGTTCCCTCATAACTTAATAATAAAAATTTCCCTTTAGTAATTTTTATGGTAGTTCTGTGCTCAGGCTGTGGGGACAATAAATAGTTTGATGATGATGATGATGATGGCAATAAGATAGTATAGGATAATAGAATCATCAATTAGTGATGTTAAAATGTTTATAAAAAACGCCATGATTTCTTCCGGCCATTTAATTACTTATTGGATACTGTATCTGAACAAATCGCCTTTGTTTAATAATTCGATTGATCATGTTCATTCGTTCGATTAAAGCAATTTATCGGTACAGTTGCTCTAAACAAGTTATCTAGTAAACGCTTTCAATCCAATTTAAAAATGTTAGTCTGTATTAAGACGCGGGCGACCGGTCAGCTACCCATACTAACGTAATACCAAAATGATTTGAAATTAGTGCATTATTTTCTGTATTTGTGATGGCTTTCGGATTAAGGTCCAGTTGCTCGTACATTACAGTAAAGTAAAAGTTAAAATTTAACTGTTGTCAATTTTGACCTCCGGTCAAAGAAAAATACGTTGGGTTAAAAGTGTTGTCTATACTATAATGTCACAATTTAAACCACTCCAACCCTGTCGGTTATTTTGACCGCCGTAAAATGCGTAATTTGACTGTTCGTTAAACCGCTTCTTCAACAACGCTTTTTAAATTTGACCCCCGTTAATTTTACTTTAACCATAATTTAACCCTAAAGTTAACGTAACCAAGCTTCGAGCAACCGGACCTTAGACAGTATATTAGTGATATTAGGTTTTCAATAAAATTATACTAAAAATAAATGCGTCTTGCAGTTTTGTATGAAAAAATGTAATGGGCATTATTTTTTTATTGGGCAGATGTTTTAGATTTCTTTTTAAATAGAAACCTTGATGAATACTGTCTTAATCCAAATAACATCACAAGTACAGTCAATCATGCTCGAATTTTAAATTATTTTGGTATATGTTTGTACGGGAGACTGACGCGTCGCGGGCCATTTAAGGCATTTTATATTATGCTTTTGGGATTTTGTTGAGACGGTAATTTGAAATGGATTGATCAAAAGAGAACAAAGATAAGTGTCAAAGGTATTTGTTGTATAATACATATAATTGATTTATGTTTTTAGTTAAGTATCACAAAGAATATTATAGCTCTAGCACGAAAATCTGTAGCTATGATAACCGTTATCGTGATCATAATGAGAGATTTTTGAGGGACAGAAAAAAAGAAAAAAAAATAGTTCTAATAATGAAACGAGATGGCGCTGACAAATAGCAAAGTCGGTGTGACCAGAAATAAACTAAAATGACGAGTTAATAACATTTTGATTTGTTTTCAAATTCGTAGGTAGCAAGTAGGTAGCACTGTCTAGTATTAAAACAGTAAAATAACAACGAAGTAACAAAAATATCAGTAAGAACGCAACGTAAATCTACTAGTTGAAGCACAAGCAATCAAAAAGAGTGTAAAATCCCCGCGCTCGACTGACATGACATGGCAAGCATAGCCTGGCAACGTCGTGCGTGCGTCGTGTTTTTGACCTAAGTTCTAGTTGTTTAAATTACTTTTGATCATTTCGTTATTTGCGAGAGCCATCTGTCGCCACTTTAAATCAACTTTTTTTTTCTTTATAGCTGTCAGAAAAATCCCCCATTATTTTGTATGAAAACTAGAGCAGCGCCTCTTTCGGTCGTTTAAGAGACTGAAATTTAATACATATTTGACATCAGCACTTTGACAGTTTTTGAAACTTGTTAGTTTACTATTCGATTACCATTACGATTGTTTTTCATGTTAGATGTACCTACTAGTGGCAGCTCACTTCATATGCGTATTTTTTTTTCGTTAAAACATTTTTAGATGGCTTTATACATTTTATTTGTGAAATAAAATATGAAAATAATAAATATTAAGTAGTATAATTTATTTTATCTACACTCATGTTATAATTTTTGAATTATGAACTCAAGCCTGAACGTATACTGATACACTTTATGCCATAGTCAACTTTAAAAAATAAAGCTGCTGTATCCGGGTGTTTCATAATGACCATTATGCAACACCCGGATACAGCTGTCACTCATTATAAAACACTTATATTTCTTAAATTTACAGTTTCCATGACAACCGTAGGATTTACCGGCCTTGACTTCCAACTTTTTAAAGCTCTTCTTTAGCCGGCAACAATCAGAAACGTTTTTAAAATTAGAATTTTGAATTTAGAAGGAATAGACCGTTTAGACTCCTATCAGTGGGGTTTGGCACCAATTCACATTTTATAATTAATATTGATTTGCTTTATTTTTGAAATATATAATAAATGTAATGAGTGTAGATAAAGTAGTGTATGAGACTGCACATAACTCGGTATTAAAACACTCGTGGAATACTATTAAAAAACTCGCCAAGGCTCGTTTTTTAAACTCCCACTCGTGTTTTAATACCCCTCCTTATGCGACAGTCACATAAACTACTATTATCTACACTCATGTTATAATATTCGAATTATGAACTCATGTCTGAACGTATATTGATAAACTTTATGCCATAGTCAACTTTAAAAAATAAAAGTGTTTAATAATGGTCATTATGATACAACCGGCTACAGCTTTCACTCATTATAAAACACTTATTTTTCTTAATTTTACAATCTCCATGGCAACCGTAGGATTTACCGGCCCTGACTTAGGTACAACTCTTTCAAGCCCTTCTTTAGCCGGCAACAATAAGAAACTTTAAAAAAATTAGAATTTTGAATTTAGGAGGTATAGACCGTATAGATGGACTCCTATCAGTGGGGTTTGGCGCCAATCCACATTTTATAATTAATATTTTTTTGCTTAATTTTTAAAATATATGATAAATGTAATGAGTGTAGATAAAGTAGTGTATGAGACTGCACATAACTCGGTATAAAAACACTCGTGGAATACTATTAAAAAACTCGCTCGTTTTTTAAACTCCCACTCGTGTTTTAATACCCCTCATTATGCGACAGTCACATAAACTACTATAGAGGAGCTTGAAAAACTACCTTTGTAATCGAATAATAAACTATACCGTCCTTCAAAAGCTGTCAAAGAGCTGCTGTCAAACATGTATTGAATATAAAACGACCGAAAGAGGCGCTGCTCTGATTTTCATACAAAATAATACGATCAGTAACGGTAAAAAATAATAATATCAAGAAACCAATAAAAAAAGTCAGGAACTCCTCCCCCCGTTTCGTCACAAAAACACGGTTTTTAAATAACTTTCAAAATTTCACGCTCGAAATTTCTGTTTCAGTGAATTAACAGGGAAATAAAAGTTTCCCTTAACAAGATGGAGTAAGCCGCTTCCCTAACTTTGAACTGGAACAGAGAATATTTTCCCAACCGCAGTTTCGTTCGCACTCCCATTCTGTTCAAGGCAAAAATGTATTTAATTCTTTCAACAGTTGACTTATTTTTAATGGAGAAATATCGCTTTCATGGAACGGTTTACAGTTTATGAAACCCTTTTTTATACATTTAGTACAGAAGCTTTTGATATTATATCTACAATTGGAATTAAGTTGGGATTTAAAGTAAGATTGATGAGAAATATCATCCTGATACAGAGATTATAAGCCAGTAAGCCTAGCATGACCACCCAAAACGTGATATGTATCGCATGATAGAGCGACTTATCGACATTCAAACGTCAAAACCCATTGTCTTTTGACAGTTAAACCGGATAACTTATCGAATTTTGTTGGTCATGCTAGGGGGGCTGGAGTACCTACCTACTACAGGTATAAGTAGTGGCACTTAAGGATAAGGATAACACTACTGTTATCCTTATCCTTAAGTGCCTACTGTTATCCTTATCCTTAAGGATAACACTACTGTTATCCTTATCCTTAAGTGCCTACTGTTATCCTTATCCTTAAGTGCCACTACTTATACCTGTAGTAGGTAGGTACTCCAGCCCCCCTAGCATGACCAACAAAATTCGATAAGTTATCCGGTTTAACTGTCAAAAGACAATGGGTTTTGACGTTTGAATGTCGATAAGTCGCTCTATCATGCGATACATATCACGTTTTGGGTGATCATGCTAGGCTAAAGCTAGCCCTACGGCTAGCACAACTTAGCGCGACTCTTTGTCACGCTCCTTCCAACCAATCAGAACGTCGCTTTACGTCACGCGCACTATCTACGAGCGATCTGATTAGTCGAAAGTGCCCGCGACTCTTTCTCACTCGAGTCGCGCGCAAGTTGTGCTAGACCTACTGCGCATGTTTATGGTATGGCGCAAGGTCAAAAACACCTTATTTTTTACATCTGCGCAATAACGGTCAGCGCTAGAGATTCGTGCCGCATTGTAGAGTAAATGAGATAGTAACAAGGAGGAATCTATACTCCTTCTGGCACTATTGCCACAAACTTATCTCCCCCCTTACTCTTGAAACTAATTCCTATAGGTAGCCAGTTATTAATTAATGTGAAACATTAAAACAGTGAACCTTATAGCCTTGCAATAAAGTCCTTACTTTTGACATAATATGTTATTAGAGAGCGTGAGAAGCATGAGAGAGATAGAGAGAGAGAGAATTATTTTTTTCATAGCTAGTTTCACTTGCGTTAGTTTGAGGAAAAGGAAAAAAAAACCTGCTAATAAAATATATTTTCCTGTTTTTGCAAAATTTTTCATTAATGCTCCGCTTCTGTTGGTCGTAGCTTCAGGCCATCATGCTGAACAACACACAGCAAGATTTTTTGTCGGCAATGAAAAAAACTTTTGGACTCTCCAAACAAAATGTCCCGATTAGTTGCTAAATTTGTATGAAAAGTAGTTTTTTTTTTCAACAATGCCCCTAACACCCTGTATAGCATATATCCAACACAAAAGAATTTTTCAATTCGGTCCAGTAGTTTCTGAGATAAGCGAGTTCAAACAAACAACCTAAGATTTTAAATTATTTTTATGCATTCACAATGCAATTTTGTAAGTAATAGGAAAAATGTGATAGTAAAAATTCCTGAAATTCGAATCCCGCCTGAAAGCTACTTATAGGGCTCGTAGTTTTTTACTATCACATTTTTCCTAAACAAACAACAACCTTTTCAGCTTTATAATATTAATATAGATATGACAAAACAGATTTTGTATGGGTCAGAACCCGCTGGAAATAGCAGAGTTGTGGTCTACGGGATGAGCATGTCTTGATTTACATCGTTCATTTCCATTTAAATAGTAGATTGTACAACAAGTGCATAAAACGTATCATTTTACCCGAGACGCTTTTTTTTTTTTTCTTATACCTCCAGCATATGGTTGGAGTCTGTTTTTACTTCTAAGCTTTCATACCAGTTCTCTCTTTTATTCCTCTCGCACTTCCATTCTTCATACTGTATCTTTCTATCATTCATCATCTTTCTTACAATAACAGGTGGGACCCGAGACGTATTATATCCAAGTGGATAGTCAAGTCGAGGGTAAAACGGGTTTTATGTACGAGTTATATACTCTGCTTTTCACTTCGAATGTGGGGAAAATAAATAGCAATATTGCAATAAAGAAAAATAAAGACTTCGCCATATTGGCGGGAAGACATTCTTTTTCTTTTTTTTTTAAGTGGCATTAGCAGCACAGTGACTTTAGCATAGATCGTAGTCCATAATGCTCTTGAAATACTTATTTCTTAGAAAACTCATTAATTTTGCCTAGTTTTATTAATTTAGTTATTTTACATGGATTATGTATAAAATTGAAGAAACAGAATGAAATAACAAGTTTATTTAACGAAGTTTAATTGCGTGTGTGACTGTTTACCTGACGACCTTTCTCTTAGAGTCTGAGACTTTAGACGAAGATTTTACTTTATGCACTAGAGCATAAAAAGCGATTTTATGCATACCCAACATAAACACGAACTTTACGAGCATGAGAAGTGAAAAGATAATTTTTATAACTAGAAACAAACAAATAGTCTACAAACAACTCAAATGAGGCTAAACCCTCAATATTTGGATTTCCGCTAAAAGATTTTTTGTTAAGTCACCGTGTGGTTTCCCAAGCATCTGTGTACGTGATGTTGTTTATACCTATTTGTCTTGGTATATCAAGACACTTTCCGTGAGAACCAGATATCAGCGAAAATGCTCGACATCAAGGGAAAATACGTACCATTTACGCAAGGTGCTTAATAACACTCGACCAAGATAAACAGTTCACTGTTGGGACATAAAAACTTAAGAAATAGCTACTCCAGCAGTTTAGTTTAGTGCCTCTTTAATGGATGCTTCTTTATACTATAATAAATGTTACGTAGAATCGTCGTTTCACTGTTAGAAGTTAATTTGAAACCATTAGCCCGTTAGTTTATGATACTAACAGATGAGTATCTGACGCCACTCGCGGGAACAGGTCGCCAAGGCGTATCTCCAACACATTTGTCTAGTGACTCGCACAGTACACTACTGATATCCGACCTGTGACTGAATACGACTGATAGGTATTATTGGCTGGCGTCAAATACTAGACGATTGTAAGTTTAGAATGTGAGAACGGACTTAGTCGTGGGCCACACTGGAGCGGCGCGTCTTGCGTCCGCATTGAGCGGGAAAAACAAATATATTGAGACGGACGGCAGGCTGGGGCCACACTGGCGCGTCCGGCGGTCGCTCCAGTGTGGCCCACGACTTATCATCTGTTTGCTGCCGCAGCAAACAGTCTTGCTTCGGCGCGTGACGAGCGTGACTGCATCAGCTCGTCTTGGATTCACATGCACCGAGCAAACAGCAACACAACAAACTTTGACGGCACGAGAACTACTTAATGACTTGTATTATCCGCTGATGTGGTGATTAGGTACAGTAAATTGTAGCTCCTGTTAGTAAGTGTTCTGCAAAAGATTGTTTAGATTTTAAATTATTTGTACACATTAGTATAGGAAAAATGTAATTGTAAAAAACCTCGACCACACTTTTCCTAAAGATTGTTTAGTGAAAAACCTTCCATAGGACTAAACCTGTACCTGCATTATCAGGTATTACTTTTTAAAAAGGTCTTGAAAACGACCGCTAGCTTAGCTTGGATTATATAGGTATACATCAAGCGATGTAAATAATAGAGCGCTGAATGGCCGCCATCTTGCAATCGCACGAAATGGCGACACCATTTTACTACAAAATGCGCGGGAATCAATTTTCATGACCATTTGGTTATCATAGTATGTGATGTTTCTCATACAAATGTAAGTTCTTGTTTAAATTCCTTTAAAAAAATTTTATTGGCAAAAGTCATTTCTTAACATTTAGTCTAATTTTAATCTCGACTTAAATTACTTACAAGTTTAAATCATTAGCAATCCATTAAAGATTCATGGAAAAGCTTACAAGAAACTAAACCTACCTACATTTTCACGTAAAATTCACAAATGTCTGAAAAATGGCAGATAATATCTACTCGTAAAAGGCTCAGATAACACATTATCTATACATCAAGCAATCTAAATAAGTATAGGCACACTGCAGCGCGGCCATAATTAAGTTTAGATGTTTGGATGTTGGAATGTTTGTTAATCAATCACGCCAAAACGACTTAACGAATTTGGCTGAACTTTGTAGCCCGATTCTCACGCATTCGAATTTTTGTGTGAACATTTTGTTTGTGGTTTCTATTGAAAAGTTAGAAAGTTTCAAACAAACTAAACTGTCCCACATGTCAACAAAACTTTGACAGCTAAGTTCGTATACGAACATCTATTGGTCTGTACTCGTTGCGTTCGACTGGTTTTCAATCGAACTATTGAACTTTTTCGATTGTGAAATTCTGTCAATACCTACAAAAACTGTGTTAAATTTGAATTTCGAGCTTATAAATGTGAACTTTTCTCGATTGCCTGAGAATCGGCCCCGGAGAGGAACAAGGGCTACTTTTTATCCCGGAAAAATGTCACATTCCCACGAGACAACGTCGTGTAGTCCACGCGGGCGAAGCTGCGGGCGGAAAGCTAGTTACCTATAAAATGCGCGGGAATCAAAATGATCGTCACACTTGGTGACGTTCTTGCCCAATGAACCTTCAAGGGTTATAGGAAAAATGTGATAGTAAAAAACCACGAGCCCTATAAGTAGCTTTCAGGCGGGATTCGAACCCGCGCCTCCGGGAATCCGGCCCGATGCTCTGACCAACTAAGCTACCGAAAAAAACCACGAGAAAAACACGAAAAAAAACCACGAGCCCTATAAGTAGCTTTTTTACTATCACATTTTTCCTATACTTACAGAATTGCATTGTGAATGCATTAAAAATAATTTAAAATCTTATAATGGCTGTTTCATCTTAATCGATTGTTAAACATTTGTAAAAATGTTTCTTTCTGATGCGAGGGTTTCCTCGCATTGATGAAGCAACGCTGGCCTACAGCGTAACAAGTGATAGCAAAATTCGATGAGTCGTGTAAGCCTTTCGGTAGCTTAGTTGGTCAGAGCATCGGGCCGGATTCCCGGAGGCGCGGGTTCGAATCCCGCCTGAAAGCTACTTATAGGGCTCGTGGTTTTTTACTATCACATTTTTCCTATACTTACAGAATTGCATTGTGAATGCATTAAAAATAATTTAAAATCTTCAAGAGTTATTTTCTTGGCAAAAGTCGTGTCTCTTATTATCGTCCACTTTACTTTACTCTAAACTTCATCATTACTAAGCAAACTAAATTATTAGCTATGCATAAAATTAATATTGATGAGCATTTTTGTATGGCGGCTGGCGTCTTTTTTTTCTTGCGACCATCAACCAAACATTGAAATATAATTCGTTGGCAGCATTACAGACAATATTTGCAAAGGAAGTATACCTGTAAACTCAGTCCGAACCGAGTGAGACTAGCTAGAACTTAACTTTGTTTTTCATAGTGTTTGTATGAATTACAAAGTTACATTTGCGGTTTTTTTAAATGTTATATACGGACGAATGGTTCTAACTTGGTTCTGACCGAGTTTACAGCTATACTGTCTTGGCAAATATTGTTTGTTATTCTATCAAGAATTGATGTTCAAACATTTTGTGCCGCAAGACAACAAAAAAACGACACCAATTTTAGGCATTGCCTTTTTCACGTAATATCTTGAAAACGGCAGATAATACTCGCAGGAGGCTCTTATAGCACATTACCTATACATCAAGCAATCTAAATAATGGGAGCATTGCATCGCGGCCATCTTGTTCTCGCACGAAATGGCGGCACACATTACATACAAAATGTGCGGCGATAAAATGTTGACGTGTTCACTTTGGGAATTGAAAGCGGGCTTTGAAATATTCAAGGTGTTAACGGTATCGAATTTAAAATGTATTGGATTGAAAATATAAAGTTTTTGTATAGGAAAGCGATTTTCCAAATAACGTTAAAAAATATCATCAGCCATTTAATGTCCCCACTGCTGGGGCACTGGCCTTCCTTGTGGATGGACAAGGAGAATGGGCAATGACCCACAACGCGGGCCTTATGCGTGTTGGTGGGTTTAACGATTGCAAATGCAGCCGGGACCAACGACTTAAGGTGGTACGATGAGCTCAGTAGCGCCAGCAATGGAAATAAATCATTTTTTTTTTTACTTTAATGGGTTTCTCTTGATCTCAATCAAACCCATGGGCTAGAACAGGATCTACGATGGAGCGAGCTCACCCAGAAGGTGCCTATTCACTCTTGCTTCGAAGGTGGTCGGGTTATAAGTACTCGGGAATACAGACGCAGGGAGGGAGTTATTAAGGGCTTAGATTAAAAGTTTCGGTTATTTTGCGCAAATAAAAGAGTAAAATGCATTTTATAAATATACTTTTACGAACTCGAACTTAAGCAATAAGTCGTGAATCTCAATAGTGCCAAAAGTGACCACATTTAGCAATATCGAGATCCATAACTTAATGCTTATATTTGAGGCCATGAAAATTTACTTAAAAATTGCATTTTACTCTTCTATTTGCGCAAAATAACCGAAAGTTTTATTCTATGCCCTTGATAAATCGTAAATGATTTATTTCCTTTGGTGGCGCTACTGAGCTCATCGAACCACCTTAACGTGCCTTCCGAAGCACCGTGGAGCTCGAGATGAAAAGTTTTTGGTCTCCCATCCCGTGACCGACCATTGCGAAAGTTGCTTAACCTCAACGATCACAGTCCAAGCACTGCGCCACGGGCTCCTTGTTTACCCATTACAAACATACAAACAAACTATTAGAAAGAAAATAAAGAAAGAAAATTATTTATTTAGTGACACACACTCGGCGCAATAAAGTGGTATAATAATTAATATCAATGTGACACTAAAAAGGTATCTTCTACTCAGCATGACGTGTCAAATGTCATAGACACTCCGACGCTGATCTTCCGTGGGTATAGTCCCACATGGCTGTCTGTTCCGGTGACAGTCGTGACAGAGGAGCCACTTGCAATACAAAATTAGCTGTCAAAATGGACTGTAGTATTAAAATGTTTTAGTTCCAAAGATTGTCACCGGAACAGATATGCTTGTTGCACTGTACCTGTGTTTGTGAGAACACTACTAGCCACACTATGGCCCTGTTTCACAACGTCTGATTAGGAGATATTTTCCAGTTTACTTCACAGTTTTATATGACCTATCTGTCAAGTAACAACTAATCAGAACTTACTTAGACATTGTGAAACAGGCCCTTAGACTAGATAAGATAAGATAAGATAAAAATATTCTTTATTCACTTAGACATAATAAATATGTACTTATGAATCGTCAATATTTTCCTACCACCCATTCAAGACTTTTTTAACTGACAAGAAGAATGGGCGCAAGAAACTTGCCAGCGTTTCTTAGTTAGGTAACGACATTTACAAAAAAAAAAATCGTTACTAATACAACAATTGCTTAGTATAAAAATACATCATATTAAACAGTGATTATGTTATGTGTTACATCACTTACTTGACTTAGTGTATACTTAGTATATTTCTGAAAACGCATATCTAGGTAAAGAGCTACATATCGTCGATGAAGTGACATACCTCCTATCTGTGCATATGCTATTTTAGAGGAGATAGGAGATTTTGCCATAAAACAATCGTAAATATTTACAAGTGCATATAACAGCCATTTTCCTGAGTTTTAATAGCTCTTTATAAAGAAATTTCAGATAGATGAAAAATTATTAGTCTACGCGAAATTAAACTTTAAGTCTATTAACTACCTACAGTTGAAAAGAAGATATCATCAAAATTATAGTTAGGAGGTATTGTCAAATCATCGACGATATAGTATTAGTTAATACTCTGTGAGATTATCATTTTAATCAGGCTGTCCGAACCTCTTCAATTGTTTAACACTATGCAAATCGCCACAATCAGAATTCCCAAAACTTCAATTTAACACTATCATAAAGGGTACATCTCTAGTTTCGGATATCCGTTCACTGGTTACTTAAGGGATATCGGAAACCCCGGATATTCCGGATTTACAAACTTGTCGGCAGCTAGGCGTAGTTTAGTACGAATTAATTCAGTTAGTAGCTTAATTTTAATAACAGTGCAAACTGACTTTGTGGAGTGGCTAATTGAATTTTGACTTTATATGTTTTGGTATTAAGAATACCTACCTAGTTTTAAGCTAAGGATCTGCTTTCACATGTTCGATAATTTAATTAGTTCCAGTTTATGTTAACGGTATAAACAAAACAGAAACGTTATTATTATTACATTGGTTAATTTATAATAGGTTTTTAGTAAAAAAGCAAGCTTTTTTGCTGACTGTACTTAAATATTATATTGTCATCTGAACCAAACCCGTATACACAATTTCAGCTCCATCGGACACTGGGAAGTGGGTCAAATTAAGTTTGCAAGATTTATCCCCCACTAACTAACTAACATAGTAACTAACTAACTAACATGGCAAGTTAATAAAAAGCTTGTAATAAGTTTTTAGTAAAAATTTCGTTTTTATGACAACCTTTTTTGTTGACTATACTTTAATATTGTATTGTCATGTACACAAAATTTCAGCTCCATCGGATACTGGGAAATGGGTCAAATTAAGCTTGCAAGATTTGTCCCCCACTAACTAACTAACATGGCAAGTTAATAAAAAGCTTGTAAAATAGTAGCCCTCCGCTCGCGACATTCGTCCGCGTGGACTTTGAAACTTTTATTATTGGGGAGGAAAACTAACTTTTTATCACGACAGAGGGCGTAAGTGTTATTGGGGGGGTGTTTCAAATTTAATCACAGAGTACATTATTATCTCACAGGTTATATAGGTAGAAAGTGGACCTCCAATCACGAAATCGCAATTTACAAAAAGCTTTTCCTGCTTCTCCCCATTGCGTAGCGATCTGAGTGCGTCAGTACAACTTCAATGTGTCAAAGTTCTAAGTTGTTAATTTCTCGTGACTGTACTATAACTTTTACACAATCTTAACGAAACGTTAACTTTATAACTAGTTTTGGTTTTATAAAAAATTGGGTTAGTTTCTTGTTTATTTACTTACATCGATGTTGTTTGATTCAGGACCGTTCAATCTTTTTGGTTGATTCTTGGTTGGAGCCCGGAGCTGTCTATGGCAAATATTGACTGGAGAATGGATATTGTTTGCACTCGAGTCATGGTTAATACCTCTATGTTGTTGTGTATAGTCGGTGAACCCTTTTACTTAGCCTGAGGAATCATCAGAATATTTTATATGCTTACTGACCTTCCGCCCGCAGCTTCGCCCGCGTGGACTACAGAGTAGGTAAGTAAGTACATGATTTTCCGGAGTAAAAATTAGCCTATATCCTTCTATCTCCATTTCAAATTTCATCAAAATCGATTCATCCGTTTTGACGTTAAAACGGAACATACAGAAAGACAGACAAACAAACAAACTTACACATTTTCGCAGAAGGGATTTGTTAATGACGTCACTTCCGACAAAGTTGATGATGGTACACTCGTTTTTCTTGTCAGTTAAAAGATGGTAAGAAATTTTTTTGGACAATTTCAATAAAAAAAGGATATTAATCTGACAATAGTTTACTAATTACTTTCATTACCTGAGTAAATATTGTATTGTTTAGTACTTATAGAATTATTACCTGAGTTGCTAGTAGAAGATGTGTTTTATTTGTTTTCTTAAGTTTTTATTCTTAATTGCAAATCCCATTAACGTACCAATACTAGCTTTGACATTTCAGATCCATTATTTACTAGAAGTCATAGGTAAAACGAAAACTGAAGATTAAAGCAAACTTACACATTTGTTTAGGTCACACTAAGAAAATGATACATAGCTAAAAGAAATATAGGTATCTTTTACAAGTCGTCTTGTAACCATAAAATCAAAATCATATGAACAATCACTCTATTGGTTTCAAAGTAGTAAGTATGTATGAAAATAAAATAATTACCCAAAATTACAAAGAATACTTTAAAAAAATTATAATAATGCTCATCCACATATAGTATCCCCGTAAACCCCGTACGCGATCCTCGGATTTGTATCCCGGATGCGAACGGGCGCCCCAGCCCTAATGAGATAGTGATGGGAAAATGATTGGCCCGTGAGTTATGTACGTGGAGTGTTTGCCATTGGCAAATCTGGGAGTGTGTTGGCTTAATGGTGTCGCGTAGAAATTGTGTTGTAGGGTAGTTTTGTAAGTAATTCATTGCATAATGGTAAAGCGAACAGACAATACCAGGCCTGTCTCACTTCCATACAAGCGGCGCAAAATCCCCGAGATATTTACCTACTATTCTGGAAAACAACCTAATTTCAACCTTTTGCATTGCGTATAGCGTTCATAGTACAATAACTGTCTGCCGTCTCGCTTCAATCTGCTAGGGCTGTCAGAGGTACTACTTTATCTGTGTAAGTAGTACACGCGAAGCGAGACAGATGGCGACACATGCGGATGCGTGCGCTGCGTGTGCGACAAGTCGAGCGAGTGCCAGCCTATTGAGACTAGTCCGGTGACCGGACGCTTGCGTTTATGATACCTAAACTCGGGAGTGAAATTTCTGTACCGTAAGGTACTAATATATATTCTGTGACAATACCTACTTTTAAATTTATTAAATACCTAATAGCTTTCCGACCGCAGATTTTCCCCCGTGAACTAACTACATGATGTTTGAAAGATTGAAAATGAAGTAATTTAGAAAATATCGACGCGTCTCGTGGGTTCGAGTCCAATCGGAGCTGGTTGTGAGACGGGTCGATTTTTTCTAAAATACTTTATTTTCAATTTTTCAGTAATAAGAAAACCATTGTGAATGCAAAAAAGTAAAAATTTAAATAACTTACATGTTTTTCCATGCGAATGAAATATTTTCCCGGGGTAAAAAGCAGCCCACATGCTCATTCGGACGTTATTCAGGCGTTTTGCTATGATTGAGTAACAAACATCCGAATTTCGCATTTAATATAAGTAAGACTTACTTTATTTATTGCGCAATTTTTAATCTCCTTATTCAATTGAAATTTTGTGTTCTTCAAGAGTCACCTTAATCATATTTTTTTCGACAAAACCTTTAAAAAAATGGAAAATGAAGTATCTAGAATGTAAATGCAAAAAAATTAAAAATTTGAATAAAACCTTTAAAGCGGCAATTTTCTCCACTGTGACGAAGTCTAAATTGAAGGTCCTCCAAGTCTCAACAATATATTTTCTAAATTAAGTGTGTATATTCATAATTTAACAAAATAAACGATATGAATACAGAAAATATTCAAAATGAAGTATAGTATAGTATAGTATAGTAAAAATCGACCCGATTCACATATTTCTTTTCTAATACCTACTTCATTTTCAATAATAAAAGTTGTTTTTTGAATGCAAAAAAGTAAAAATTATTTAAGACGTCAATAGTTTTGGGTTTACAACTTCGATCAAGAATAACACCTACGCCACAGAATATATAATAGTACTTAGATCTAGATACATAGTTGGAGTGACAAACACGGCTGAGCAAATATACGCCCACTTGAGCCACTTGCGCGTATATTTATAAGTAGTTTCTGTCATATATGACGTAAGATCGAAACATTAATAACCTTTTTTATAGCCATACAAAGATTTGATTTAGTTCGTGAGCCTTCATCTAGTATTATTTTTGATCGAAGGTTTACAATTTAAAAAGATAATTTGGCTTCTGAAAAAGGCAAACTGAAAGAAATATATGAGTATATGTGTTGTGTGCCGCTGTCTACTGCGCTTATAAAAAGTTAGACCACTTAAAGTTCCTCTCAGCAGGTTTTTAAATTCGTAAGAAAAATGGTCGAGAGATTCATTAGAAGAGACGGGCAGTAGGGATATGAATTAATTAATTCGCTCTTTTTAATGAGGGTAGGTACAGTTTTACATTTTCTCGTGTGGTGGGAGTTAATGCAAAGAATTAATTAACTACACTTCCGAATTAAAGCCGAAAAGCTTTAAATTAAAAACTTAAATATTACGTACCTATATTTTTTAGTCCGATATGTAAAGCTACCTACCTACCTACAAACTAGGTATGGTACCTTTTCTTTCCTGGGGGAAACGCCTTCGCGTACCCCCCCCCGCCCAAGGAGACGAGAGGGTTAAGTGGGGCTTGAACCCACTAAAACCCCCAGGGTGCTCTCTCTGCACTTGGACGGAGATTACGCAGCATGTGTGTTTTTAGGCGCCTAAAATTGGCACCAGCAACTGGATATACCTATAAATTTTGTCAATAATGAAAAAAGATATAACTCCCAAACAAATACAAGCGTTAGAAATACAACATCTGATCGATATTCAGTTCGGGGTAACATTAAAGTGTTCCCGCTTTTTGCATATAAATCAAGTATCCGGGAACATTTGTATTCAGCGCCGGAGCCTCGCAACGGCCGCGTTAATTTGCCGAATCTGAAAGCCTGCTGCCGTGGAAAACTATATTTGCTTACATTCATAACACATTTTTTTGGAATACATGAAAAATGTAGTGCAGTAGTGCGAATGTAGTGATTAGAATACTTTTGGACTGTTGGGGAGAACTTACAAACGTGCAGCCAAAAATCACAGTAGAATGAATAAATAGTAAATTATTGAAAAACAGAAAATGAAGTATTTTGAAAAAATCGACCCGTCTCACAACCAGCTCTGATGGGACTCGAACCCACGACCTTTCGCTATCCGGGCGACTGCTCTTACCACTGAGCTACGGAGCTGGTTGTGACACGGGTCAATTTTTTCAAAATATTTCATTTTCTATTTTTCAACAATAAAAATTGCATTGTGAATGCAAAAAACTAAAAATTTAAATAATAGTAAATTAGTTTAAATATTCAATGTTGTAAAAAAGGGTTTATTGTTAGTAGTTTTTATGAACTTACTAAGTTTTTATGTACATATTTTATTATATGTCCTTAGAAAAAGAATCCCACTTCCCACTAATATTATAAATGTGAAAGTTTAGATGTTTGGATGTTTGGATGTTTGTTACTCAATCACGCCAAAATGCCTGAACGGATTTGGCTGTGAGACACAGATACTTTGTAGCCTGGAGAGGAACATAGGCTACGTTTTATCTCGGAAAAATATCACAATCCCGCGGGATAACGTCGTGTAGTCCACGCGGGCGAAGCCGCGGGCAGAAAGCTAGTAATAATATTATGTCACAAAATTTTTTCAAAAAAATTAAACCGCCTTCAAAACAAAACTGCAAACAAAAACTCATTTCCCAAAAACACGTAAAAGTGAAAAATAAATTGAATCATTCAATTCAAAGTACGAAAGTGCGGGACTTTTTCTAATTAATCTTGAACTTACTGATCTGATTGAAGTCGGTGTCAAGCCAAATAGGTATTAATATTAATATGTATTTGATAGGTTACAATTTACACCACTCTGCGCATGAGATATTGTGTGTTATTGTTTCACTATTTTGAAATGAAATGAAATGAAAATGAATTTTGAAATTGAATTTTAAGTATTCGTTCTTGTTACTTTCGGCTTGACACCGACTTCAATCAGATCAGTAAGTTCAAGATTAATTAGAAAAAGTCCCGCACTTTCGTACTTTGAATTGAATGATTCAATTTATTTTTCACTTTTACGTGTTTTTGGGAAATGAGTTTTTGTTTGCAGTTTTGTTTTGAAGGCGGTTTAATTTTTTTGAAAAAATTTTGTTTATTTTTCCTTTTTTAGTGTAAGAAATCTACTATAAGAAACCGCATAATCAGCAATGGTAGCTCAATGTGCAACGACTATATCCCATATCTAAATTAGAACACTCAGACTAGCACCACCCTCCAACTCTTTACTGTTATGCAGTTTCCTTCCACCATCAGCTAACCTAAATTACTTGAAAGCATACAACCTAAAGTTCTATTTGCGCTTGTGGTACTTAAAAACATACTTTAACTCCTAAGCGTTAAAGAGTTTTACCTTCCATCATCAGCTTAACTAAATAACCTGAAAGGTAACAACTACACATATTTACGTATCAACGATATTTAAAGAATTATCCTCCAACTCCTAACTATTGAGGAGTTGTACCTTCCATCACCAGCTCATCATCGTGAGATGATGACTACCAGTGGCAAATACTTGAAAATTACTTATGAACCTTAAATGAATCGTATTGCGCCCGTAAAATATTTAGTATTTAATTAATGTTTTCGATGGCCATATGTGGTCTTCATCATCAGTTACTCTTCACCAAATGGTGCTTACCGAAAGCAAATGCACGAGTTACTTAAGAAAATACCAAAATCGCTATACGTGTGCCTATAATATTTGAAGAGTTCCCTTGATTTCTCCAGGATGCCATCATCAGATCCTGACCGTATAACAATGGGACCAATTTGTAACTATATGCTTTCAAACCAAAAAAGAATTTCTAAAATCGGTTTATAATTGACAAAGTTATGAGGTAACAAACATTAAAAAAAAAAAAAAAATTCAACCGAACTGAGAACCTCCTCCTTCTTTTGAAGTCGGTTAAAAAAGGAAGTACTTCCTCTGACCTAGGAGTCTGTGCTCGAACGAAAATCGCGGCTGAGTTGTTAGATATTGGAACTTGTATTGCTAAATTGCTGAGAAACTTCAATGCATAATTTCATATTTTCCAAAAATATGAAAATCTTCGGGTCTGTATTGACGTATGTGTGACCTTGGTCTGGGTGTTATCTATATGTATTCACAAAAAAGTGTATGTACATAGATATGTATATTTATCCGTTATCTAGGTTCCAAGATTTCTTACGAGCTAGATAATTGGTGTGATTGTAAGATTTTTTTAATTTATTTCGAGTCCTCAAACGTTAAATGGTACAAAAGTATTTTAACTTTTCAAAATAAATTTAACGTTACATTGTAAATCGAGTGATTAAGCGAATAACCTTTTCATGGATCCAGTGTCTTTTTATTCGATTGCCCGTTTCATTTCATCGGAAAGAACAAACAATGTTGTAAACATAATGTTTGTGTAAGAAACTGATACGATTATAGTAACAAAGGAATATTTTATTTGGTCCGGGGAATCAGAGAGAACGTAAAATTACATAATACAAATATTGTTGTGTATTAAAAGAGACGAATTCAATAAAACAAGTAAATATAATTAACTTACGTCATATTGAAAGAGATAAAATCAGTTAAAGTTGAAAAATGGAAAATGAAGTATTTAGAAAAAATCGACCCGTCTCACAACCAGCTCCGATGGGACTCGAACCCACGACTTTTCGCTAGCGAAAGGTAAAGATTTTTTCTAAATACTTCATTTTCCATTTTTCAGTAATAAAAATTGCATTGTGAATGCAAAAAACTAAAAATTAAAATAACTCAGTTAAAGTTCATCATCATCATCATCATCATGTCAGCCGAACGACGCCCACTGCTGGGCATAGGCCTCCCCCAAGGATCTCCACAACGATCGGTCCTGCGCTGCCCGCATCCAGCGGCTTCCCGCGACCTTGACCAGATCGTCGGTCCACCTTGTAGGGGGCCTGCCCACGGAACGTCGTCCGGCACGCGGTCGCCATTCAAGAACCTTTCCGCCCCAACGGCCATCGGTTCTCCGCGCTATGTGTCCCGCCCACTGCCACTTCAATGA
The DNA here is from genome assembly GCA_949710035.1 of Crambus lathoniellus. Classification (NCBI taxonomy): domain Eukaryota; kingdom Metazoa; phylum Arthropoda; class Insecta; order Lepidoptera; family Crambidae; genus Crambus; species Crambus lathoniellus. The sequence goes on from OX453313.1 coordinate 7,119,265, forward strand.
TGCAATCCTTCGAGCGATGTCGGTTGTTTTAGTTCTCCTGCGGATTTCATCATTTCTGATTCGATCGAGCAGGGAAATACCAAGCATCGCTCTCTCCATTGCTCGCTGGGTGACTTTGAGCCTTCTTATGAGACCCATAGTAAACGACCACGTCTCACTTCCATAGGTCATTACTGGCAACACACACTGGTCAAAGACTTTCGTCTTGAGACATTGAGGTATTTCAGACGCGAATATATGTCGGAGCTTCCCAAACGCTGCTCATCCGAGCTGGATTCGACGAGAGTCAGTTAAAGTTAGTTAAAAAAAATCATCTCGGTCTGCGATCTTTGAAGTTAAGCGTCTTACGCAATTGTCGGTCACGGGATGGGTGACCTCAAACTTTTCATCTTGAGCTCCTCCGTGCTTTGGAAGGCACGATAAGCCGTTGGTCCCGGCTGCATTTGCAGTCGTTAATACCACCAACCCGCATTGAGCTCGCGTGGTGGGGCATGACCCAATCTCTTTATCCATCCATAAGGAAGGCCTGTGGCCCAGCAGTGGGGACTTATAATGGCGGAAGATGATGATGAGGTAGCGTTTCTTCCCTTCAGTTACGTGTTCTAAAGATGGTTGTAGGTTTTATGTGTCTTTTTTGTGCTTCGGTCAAAAGATTGTCTATAAAATATTATGGCCACCTCACTTTTTCTTTGATTTTATAATAATAAGACATACAATAACTAAAAAACATACTTAATAATTACTTTAAGAAAACAAAAAGTTATTATAATCAAATCAAGCGTTACCATTTTGGTTTACTCTAGGAGTTAGCTACGGCGTAGCACGTGATCAATACGGAGCTTGCTACGAGCTACGGTTTTCGTAGAACCTGTTGAGCGGCATCTTGTATGCTACGGATGCGTCCTAGACGCACAGTAAATTAATAAATACACTGGGTATTACAAAGTAGCGCAAGAGGGAATGAAAGATATAGTAAATATATACGGTCAGTCTTGGTAATGTTCGATTACGATATTTAGATCGATTAGGTGTTTAAACTCATGTATGCCTATGCCAGGTTAGGTGTTATTACGAAAGAGCGATGGGTTAATTTGTATGGGACCCGTCCCCCCCTCCAACATACCTTTTATGTGTGTCGACAATTTCATACGTATCTCTATAGAGATTAATAGCTATATTCAATGTCAAAATCAACGATTTTTTTATGAACATAGGTTTTATTGAATAATGGAAAATGAAGTACCTATTTAGAAAAAACTCTCACAACACTCTTTTATAATAGTGTTCACTCACAGACAGCACATCAGGTTAAACAGTTGAACTGCGATAACAGCTTTTATTACGTAAGTAAGGCATAAAGGCGGTCTCAAGGTCAACATGTATAGTCTGATGTGCCGCCGTGTGTACATAGTTCATTACTTAAGGGCAGGATCTTCCAAAAACCTTACTTCATTTTCCATTACTCAATAATAAAAATTGCATTGTGAATGCAAAAAAGTAAACATTTAAATAACGTAGGTTTTACTTCTGTAATAAATAATAATAATAAAATAATATTTATCCAAAATTCCCTCACATTTGAGGGATGTCGCCATAGTAAAAAGTTGACATTATATTAATATCTTTCACATGAGATACATTTCAAATCTGTTGGTCGGAAATGGGTTTGTTTTGTCGCATCGTCCTACTGACGAGACAACTGTAACCTACTCCAGTCGCGGAGACAAGTTGTACAGTTACGAGCAATAATTAGAAACAATATGGAAGGTTATTTAAATTTTTACTTTTATGCATTCACAATGCAATTTTTATCATAGAAAAATGGAAAATAAAGTATTTAGAAAAAATCGACCCGTCTCACAACCAGCTCCGATGGGACTCCCATCGGAGCTGGTTGTGAGACGGGTCGATTTTTTCTAAATACTTTATTTTCCATTTTTAATATGGAACGTTGTCACATTGAAGCGTTCTGAAACAAAACTGTCTGTGCACTGACCTCTAGCACAGAGGACAAAAAAATACTCGACCACTTAAAAATACAAAAAAATACTGTGCCTCTAGTGTGGTAATAATAGAGGTCAGTGTGTCTGTGCCACAAAAGTCATTGAATATTGTATTTTTTTTTTAGTTTATTTGGGCAAACAAACAGTTTTACAACAAATATAAGCTAACACTATTACTAAAATTATATCATAATTGCAAAACCAACACCGTAAGCCACAAATTACGAATGTGACATAGTCCAATGTTCTTTACATATTATTGCTCGTGTCTGTACTGTGTCACATGTATGATACTAGTAGCGTAGTGTACGAGCTATAGTAATAAATTATTATGAGATTTTATTGTATGTGGTACAGGCTAATAAACGCTTACTTACTTACTTACTAGATGCGCCTCAGTGACTACCGATCACAGTCTCCTCGACTGACCTATGATACCAGTCATCTGAATGTATCGTAATCTAAGACTGGGCGTACTGTGAGAAAACAAAACTTAAGCATCGTAAAGATTTTTTTTTGCCAAAGCGAATGCTTTTAGGCGGCATTTTATGCGGCATTAGAGTAAACCAAAATGGGAATCCATTTTGGTTAATTTTTGAACTTATTATTATACATTATTACTGAGGTTACAAATGTTTGACACAAAATGAGTTGAATATAAAAAAAATGTATTCTAATAAGGTTTGATCCTAACTTACTAAGGGACTTTCATTTTGATTTAACATTAACTTTGCAAATGCAAAATGACGCAGTTGACACCCGTTTGCACTAAACTTAAGAATCGCTTAAGTCTTTTCCTAGCTAACTTAAGACATTCTTAACAAAAAATTGCTTTGCACTAACCTTAGGACATTCTTAAATGCGCTTTAGGCTATTCTTAACTTACGGGCCCAATATCGAGCACCTAAGGCTTAAGAAATACCTATATCAGTGGTTATTGTCTGTGGCATTGTAAGCAAAGAGTAGTGCGACAAGCTTTTCTGTTCCGGTGATTATCTTTGGAACTAAAACAGTTTTCATACGACAGTCCATTTTGACAGCTAATTTCGTATTGCAAGTGACTCCTTTGTCACGGCTGTCACCGGAACAGAAAAGCTTGTGGCTTTTGTATTCTATTCTTGTTTGTTATATAGAGACACAACACATGTGACATACGTCATTCGTCATTTATTAAAAAAAACTGTATTTATGTTTTTCTTGACAGTTGAGCTCAGTTAACTTTTTCTTTTCTCGGTGAATTACCCCTACCAAATAAAATAGACAACGCCTTAGCTTTTGTCTTCTTTTAAGTCACGAAGGAATCAATGAGAAGTTTCAACCAAAAAATATCCAGTGACCTACTTTACCTTGCCAGTTTTAAAATCCATAAACAATTAATATTTGAATTTATTCATTCATTCTCTTAGCAAGGCGATGACTAAGTTACGACTTAGTCTGTCAGTGCAAACAAAAATTTTAGCTCGGCTGTTTTAGGCTGTTCCTAAGCTAAGATGTATCATAACTAGGACAAGCTCAACCCGAGTTTAGTGCAAACGGGCATACTTGTGAGTTTCTTAGAACTAAGTTTCAAAAAGATTTTTAAGTAAACGGGAACGGTTTTTCAGTATAGATACCGGTAAAATAAAGCGTGATCACAGTAACGTTTGGAAGTTAGAGCCTATTGAGTACACTGGTGAAAACAGAAGATTAGACGATCATTGAGATCGCTTCATCTTCTTTCTTGTGCCACAATACGTAAGAGCTAGGAGCATAACGATGGACCGGCGTCGAATACAAAACGCGCCTTATTCAATAGCGTTACGGCTGTGCGGAGCGGCCGGCTCACCTTGACTTAGCACCCTTTTGACACTGGTTCAGAATAGGACTTGATAAATTTAATGACATTGATGATGATGTTACTGATCTTGTGGCCGATCAATTTACTATATCAGATATATGGAAAGTAAGATGGCGACATCTTCTCCCTTCTACCGCCACCCGTAGATCTAGGAGCCTAACGATCGGCGGCGAATACAAATCGCGCCTGATTCAATGGTGCTATTAGCTGTGCGGAGCGGAGCTCATCTTGAGTCAACACTTTTACACTACCATATTAAGTACTTCTAATATCAAAAGAATTGATTACGTGATTAATCAGTAATGGGTAATTTGTAAACAGACCAGAAGCATGTACCAGTATTTGCGGTAAATCGTAGAGTTCATAGGCATGCCAGCCGGCCTTCGGAAGGTCTGTCAAATATCTTTCGGTCTTCTATTTGACAGAAAAGTAAGTTAATACTTATCTTTAATTTAGTATCCATAACACAAGACCTAGAAATTTACCTTGGGCTGGATAGTTTATATAATTTAAGCTATAAGATAAGCGATCAAAAGAATCGCTTCATCTTCTCCCTTAAGCCACAACCGTTTGCCTAACGATGGATCGGCGTCGAATACAAATCGCGCCTGATTCAATGGCGCTATGGCTGTGAGCGGCCGGCTCACCTTGACTCAACACCGTTACAATGCCGATAGATTTTATTACGTCATCAATCTGTAATGTATATGTTAGCAAAGGACATACAGATTGCAAAAAGTATGGACCAGTTTAGTTTTCCTTTTAATTAAAGTAGGGCTTCTGGAAGGAAACAGCTTGGTTTACTTAGGGCCGATTTTTCAATGCCTGGATAAACATTATTCGTCTGATATCGTTTAATAGGTACCTCCATTTGAAAAGCAATTGTCATTCATGTCTCTCTTGTTTTGAGATTGACATTAACTTTTGTTGGTTATTAATTTAACTGACTGATAAAAGATAAAAGTTATTAGTCAGTTAAATTAATAACCAACAAAAGTTAATGTCAATCTCAAAACAAGACAGACATGAATAACAAATCAGCCAAAGCCTTATTTTTGCTTTTATGTTTTAAAAGAAACAAAACAACATTCATAGTTTTTTTAATCAGCTAACTAAAAGATCAAAGCAGTTTTCCTCTAGGGCTCATAAATATTTTCCAACCTGTTTGGAAAAAATTCAAGTGAGCTATTTTGCTACAGCTTTTGTTATGCAGATGTACAAATTACAGATCACCTCACTGCTGGGCCATCGGATTTTCTTGTATAAGGAGAATTGTTGGTAATTAACGACTACAAACGCAACAGGGATGAAGTTCTTAATGTGCCTTCTGAAGCATGGAGGAGCTTGACGTTCGAAGTTTTTGGTCATCCATCCCGTGAGCGAACATTGAGAAATTCACAAGACCTCAAGACCTACCGCAAGATTGCCACAAAACCTTAACGGTCGCAGGCTGAGCGCGACATTTATATCAATACTAATATTATTGTTTGTTTGTTTGCATCGAATAGGCTAAGAAACTACTGGACCGATTTAGAAAATTTTTTGACCATCAGCAAGCTACATTCTTTCCGAGTGACAAAGACTATATTTAATCCCGATATTTCCCCTGGAACGGGTACCACGCGGGTCACCGGGTGGGTATCCGCTAGTAGGTTTATATGGATGTACAAATGAAGGGTCTTACTAGAGATGCCCATTAACTCAGGGGTGGGTCGGGGAGTGTTGTATAAACATCTTCTATCACTGCCCTAACAAGCTGGCCCAAACATCCGGTCAAACTGTACACATAGACTTTAGTTTCATCTGGGGCAGATTAAATTAATTTCCTGCGTTTGTCGGTCAGTGGCTTATAGTGGCATTATTTGCCCAACTCCTTATTCAATTAGCGCGCTGCGAACCGGCGAGCAATATTTGCCAATGTTTGCTTAGCACTGCCAATATCCGCCTGATATGAAGATCCTACTCCATTTTCACTATTGGTTGGGTAGAGAACGATTCGCTTACGCAGGACGCGGGCAAAGAATACTATAATTTGCAGGTTTGATTTTTCTAGAGTTTTTTTTATATGACTGTCTTATGTAGTGCTCTCTTCTCTATATTGTGGAAGCGTTTTAATTGCTCTGAGAAAAGATAGTTGCAGATGTACAATAGGGGATCGGACTATGTATTGATACCTATGTAAATATTTAATAGTAACATTCAAAAATATAACATTGAAGAATAACAGAAGTGAAATCCTACTTCCTACTATAATATTATAAATGTGAAAGTTTAGATGTTTGGATGTTTGTTACTCAATCACGCCAAAACGGCTGAACGGATTTGGCTAAAATTTGGGACACAGATACTTTGTAGCCTGGAGAGGAACATAGGCTACTTTTTATCCCGGAAAACATCTCATTCCCGCGGGATAACGTCGTGTAGTCCACGCGGGCGAAGCCGCGGGCGGAAAGCTAGTATATAATAATCAAAATCTGACCTTATATAATTATTTATTCTTTCACCCAAGGTTGCCTGGAAGAAATTGCTGTTTAGCAATAAGGCCGCCTTTTGTATACTCTTCTATTTTGTGATTGTTTCTTTCTGTATTTCCTTTGTGTGAAAATAAAGCATTTATTGATTGATTAATTGAAAAAAAAAACAAAATGTTGATATTGTGAAAAACTATGTCTCAGTTCAGGTTGTAAACGATATCATATTCATTTGTTTTATTTTAATACTAGCTTTCCGCCCGCGGCTTCGCCCGCGTGGACTACACGACGTTATCCCGCGGGAATGTGATATTTTTCCGGGCTAAAATATAGCCTATGTTCCTCTCCAGACTGAAAAGTATCTATGTCCCGAATTTCAGCCAAATCCATTGAGCCATTTTGACGTGATTGAGTAACAAACATTCAAACATCCAAACATCCAAATAACATATTAGTAGGAAGTAGGATATGTAGGTAGTGACTTTCTGCGGGTTAACCCTCGTGTTACCCGTTCCCGTGGGTATAGGTATCGGGATAAAATATAGCCTATGTCACTTGGGGAAGAATGTAGCTTCCTAACTGTGAAAGAAATTTTAAAATCGTTTTAGCATTTTTTGAGTTTATCAATTACAAACAAACAAAAATGCAATCTTTCTTCTTTATAAAATTAAGTATAGATTTAAGTACCAACATGCTTTAATTAATTACTATTAATTATATCGCAAATGTTTACATTAACTTAATTCTAATCACCATCATCTTAATCATTAGTAATAAATATAGAAAATCTAGTTCAAGCAATATGCTTGTATGTTTACCATATAAATATTATTCAAATTAATCGAATGATGACCCGGCCGGTGACAAGGGGCAGGTGTCAGCCCTTCTCAAACTTTGAGCGTTGCTGGAGCACTGACAGTTTGAGGTTTGCTGGCAAATTTGCCACGACCGACATTCACTGAACACTTTGAGATTAATTTATCATTTGCTTGTGAAGGGTTCTTTAAAAATTGGACTGCAGTCATTGTCACTGAGTTATTGAGAGTTATTTTTTAGAAAACATCAAAAATCTAATAAAAAAGTCGTGTTAATTGACTATTTCTGTCCCATTATTCTTATTTCTGCCCTAGCACGAGAAATTGACGTTATGGTTACCGGTATATTTATTAATAGGTATATTATATTACAAGAAAAATATGATAGTAAAAAACCACGAGCCCCATAAGTAGCTTTCAGGCGGGATTCGAACCCGCGCCTCCGGGAATCCGCCCCGATGCTCTGACCAACTAAGCTACCGAAAGGCTTATACGACTCGTCGAATTTTGCTATCACTTGTTACGCTGTAGGCCAGCGTTGCTTCATCAATGTGAGGAAACCCTCGCATCCGAAAGAAACATTTTTACAAATGTTTAACAATCGATTAAGATGAAACAGCCATATTGAGATTTTATATTATTTTTATGCATTCACAACGCAATTTACTATCACATTTTTCCTATACTTACAAAATTGCGTTGTGAATGCATAAAAATAATATAAAATCTCTTATATTATATTACATAAATAATATAAGTATATTTTTTAATCATAACCCTCCTTTTTTGCTTTGCCGTGGTCGGGTAAAAAGTCCTTCTGTACGGCCTAATATCGTAATTCATGACACCTCAACTTTGTATAGCACATATTTTGTAAAACAAAATACGTAAATAAAGTTGCCTACAGCCACCATTATTATTGAAAACTAGTTTCTTCCCCTAGTTTACCCGCGTGGTACCCGTTCCCATGGGAATTTCGATATCTTATAGTCTATGTCACTCGGGGAAAAAGTAGATTTCTAATAATGAAAGAGTTTTGAAATCGGTAACAAAACAAAAATATGAACATATAAAACAAAAAAAAATCTTTCGACTTTATAATATTTGTGTAGATTGGTGAAATCCTCTCTCAAATATATGTATTTCAATCTTTCTTTCTACAAAGGAATGTTCCCGAATCGAGTTCATGCACCCGATTATGTGCAATCCTTGGGGAGAAAGGGCTTCGCTAAGATTTATCTTATAAAGATTACCCGTACTACGGGGAAATGGGGAGAAGATTGGATGTGTTCCTTTTTACGTGAATTTAAATGTGTATTGTAGCAGAGTATTGAATTAAGGCTATGTTAACCTGAAAGGTGTCTCGCAGTGAGAGCAAATGGTAAAAAGTATAAAAATGGTACCTTAATCTTTTTGGAAAAAAACAGTTAACAAATAAAGATTGAATTGACACCGGAAAGGGTGTCACCGAAAGAAATCTAGGCGACAATGAAAACACAGTTATGTCAGACAACGATAACAATTTAAGATAATAATAGAAATATAGTATTAATAGATCATACTTGATTAAAACTAAGTATACCAAAGATTAGATTCCAGAAGGTTAAAGCTGTGCTAAATTGCTTAAGTCGAAGTCTCTCGCGCCTTACTACTTCCTACTGGTTTTCGTGTGGCTTGCTTCCAGCTTAATGCTTTTCGCTGTTACGTTACTTATTTAATTTCGGTAGCATCATGACCAAGCAAAAATAGGGTCTGCATTCGTTTGAGGTTCTCTAAGAGTATGAGAGCAATGACCGCCAGCAATTTTTTAAATACCCATATAAATCTATACATAATACCTTTCATTCGATTCAAAAATATTCACTTAGGTCTTCGGCAACTCAATTTCTACTAGATTAAGATTATTTGACTTAAATAAATAGAACTACCATAGCATTATCTCTAGCCAAGTCTCGATAAAACTGTCATCACAGCTTAGTATAATACGGAGCGACGGACGGTAACGCAGAAATTTCCAAATTTGTGGCATTCTCGCTCCCCAGTCCCCTCTCACCGCTGAAAATTGCGAATCGTGGCGTCACAACCTTTTGATTGATGGGTACCGTCGGCAAATAATGTCAATTTGTGGCACGATCGATTATGCGCCATTGTTGGTTGATGGTCTGCAAAAAGAAAGGTAACAAATTGTTTAACAAATAGTTTGTTTTGGTAAGTGAATGAATATGAAAGAAGTTACAGTCATCAATTTACCACTTTTTTAGAGTATAAAAGTAACTGTATTTTTTGTGCCTAAGTCGATCCGGCGAATTTCGTAACGCCTTAGATTTGGTGATATACCCACAGCAGCACCACCAACCAGGTTCAATTGTATTTCAAACCAGCCAAGAACCCTTTGAAATAAACATACAAAATTTCAACCAAATCGTTACAGCCGTTTAAAAATCTTTGAATGGAGTTCGTATTGTTATAATTTAAATAAAAATTAAGTCCTATTTCGCTAAAATTTTCTATCTACCTACAGCATTTGGTGCTGTCTATGCCACCTGGTGGAATAGACCGCTCCAAATTATTCAAACCTTTTAAAACCAATCGAGGTGGTTAGCACATAACTAGCTTTCCGCCCGCGGCTTCGCCCGCGTGGACTACACGACGTTGTCCCGTGGGAATGTGTCATTTTTTCGGGATAAAAAGTAGCCTATGTTCCTCTCCAGGCTACAAAGTATCAGTGTCCCAAATTTCAGCCCAATCCGTTCAGCCGTTTTGGCGTGATTGAGTAACAAACATACAAACATCCAAACATCTAAACTTTCACATTTATAATATTATATAGTAGGAAGTACAAATACAAAGTACAATAGTACAAATACAAGTACAAGTACATACACATACACATAATAACTTTATCAAACACTTATGATAGGGAAATTTGGTATAATTGCTCCAGTTTTCAGTCATTAGTAATAACATTAAAATTTTAAAGTCAGTTGTTTTGAGCACGACAGTCACAGAAAAGGTTAGAGGAGTAAAGTGACAAAGGCACGTACAGAAGAATTATTATATAAGAATAACTCTTTTTTATTGGCAAAACGGTTACTTATAGGTACCTTACTTGGATTCAGGTGAATATACATGTTAACATAATTTCGTACCTTTCAAACCTTTCAAAATATCAGCTACGATTTTTTCCTTGACGCTCCAATCACTATCAACTATGCTTAACCTTTACTTGGCGTAAAATCTCTGGAATAGCGATTACCGCTGATTTTGAGTGAAGCCTTCAGGCCGCCTGATAACCACCTGATTGATCGACAAGTTGGGACTCAGTATATTCACAGAATAAATACTTCCAGTATTCCATCTTCTTATAAAAAGTCTTCATAAACCGCCTCTGTGGTCTAGTGGTTTACATCACTGATTTCAGACCAAGAGGTCCCGGGTTCCATTCCCAGTGGGGGTACATATTGTATTCGGTTTGGTTAGTGGTAGGACTTACCCTTAGTCCGCCTGGCTAGCTACCAACATCTTATCTAAGTCTGACGCCATAACAATGATGTTTTCAGCATTATTGTGTTCCGGCAGTTAGAGATAAGATAGCCAGTTCCTCAGTGATTGATGATTCCGGGAGTAGTGCGTTTCCACCTACAGCCTTATCATCACTTAACATCAGGTGTGATGAAGGCTAAGTGCTACCTCGTTATAGATTAAAAAAAAGGTCGAAACGCGGGCTAACTCATATTATCTCTCTCTCTCTCTCTCTCTCGGTATGAAGCAGAGATCCTTTCAGATCATACCGAGAAATTTTAAATGCCGCATGTAATCTGGAAGGATCTTTGCTGTAAACCGAGATCCTTTATTCCGTGAAATCATCGTGGTGGAAGGATTAGTCAGCTAGTCTCTGTGTTACCGAGAGCTAGCTGTCCAGGGTGCACTGGACGTTTAGGATCAGGAGTTTCGATCTACTTAACGTCACACGGGGAGGCTCCTCCCTTGCCTCCTGGGCATAACCTACCGTGGCCAATCTGGAAACCGCTCAACCGCCGGCGTACCAGGATTGGCCGCTGCAAGCACATCCTGCAAAATGGGGGCATGTGATTATTTCGGAGTGCGAATGTGGGGAGCCATTGCAGCGATGTCCCACCTGTTGGAATGTTTCCTATGCCCCTCCACCTGCAGCGCAAGCGATGACGTGACGGCAACCATGAGGCAGTCCGGGTTGCCACATAAAGGGGCCAAACAAGTGTAATATTGTGAAATCATCGACACGAAGAAGAAAAAGAAGACCGAGATCCTTCCAGATAATACCGAGAAATTTTAAGTAATTTATTTACCAATTTATTGTTACCAATATAAAATGATAACTTAATTTCGTTCGGCATTGGTTCTCAAATGTTTATCCCCTGAAATGAATATATTGCTTTTTACCTTTATGCGGTTGCGGACTCTTTTATGTAGGCAACAATAAAATAAATTATCAGCTTGGGTTTGAATACATAAGCCTTGCGGTTCAATGTTTTATTGTTTCTCGTAAAATTTTATTTTTATGTTCTAACGGAACGGAATTAAAAAATATTTTTCTATAGGAAATGTATTGTTGTGAAGTTGTATTTATTTAATACTACTGATTCGGTGAACTTTGTACTGCCTAGTAATTAATTCAAGGACAGTTGCTTTTTAGTAAACTTAATTGAGAATTTTGTTAACAACAACAAAATGATCAAAATGCCAAAATCTCATTGCAGTCGGGGACCTTTTATATTTAAATATTCCACAGCAATCTGTAACTGAAAAAAATATGAGGACTCGTCCGCCATATTGGATATAAAAAAACCTTTTTAATGATACCCATAACATTAAAATCCGTTAAAGCATTCAAAAGTTATGATGGAATAAATAGACTCACTAACACCCACTTGCAGGAAGCTCCATTAAAGTTAATGCTTCATTAAGTCTATTGCTGTCACTTTTCGTTGTCAAGAAGTAAAAAGTGACAGCAATAGATTTAATGAAGCTTTAACTTTAATGGAGCTTCCTGCAATTGGGTGATACATACATTAACCCTAAACACATTACACTCCTTTTTTGGGCAGTATTGTTAAAAGTGTTTAATTGATTTATATTTATTAGAATCTTTATAAATAAAAGTTAAGGTTGAATGAAGAAACCCTAAACACATTACACTCCTTGGGCAGTCGTGTAAAAAAATAATCCCTATTTCCCTTGGTCACGGCATCACGCGTGAACGGCTGGACCGATTTCCCTAATTATTTTTTTGTTGTGTTTGTTACCATCCGGAAAAGGATCTTATGAAAGAAAAAAATAAGAAATTTGCGCGAGAAATACGAAAATCTAATAAAACTCAACGACCATATTATTAACTTTTCTAATGTAACCTCTTTAGCTCTATATAATTAACTTTTCTAATGTAACCTCCTTAGCGCTATATAATTAACTTTTCTAATGTAACCTCCTTAGCGCTATATAACCCAGTAAATAGAGACTAATTAAGGGGGGTTATCTTACAAGTGGTCCGATAGTTCTGAATTTTTGATATGATTGTTCTCTAAGATGGTTAGTGAGTATTAAAAATGCAAAATGCACAATTCCTCGCCCTCCGCCCCGCCGCCATTTGAAAAAACCGGCAGTTTTTCAGATTTTCGCTTATATCTTCGTTTAGGTGCATTTGAGCCAGAAACGATTGTTGACAATGTTGTAGAGAATTAAATTTTCTAAAATCAACGGTTTAAATTTTGTTTCTAGGACAGACAGTTACGGAGATATGCACTTTAAAAAAAATGGTTTTCCAGAAATTTGTCAAACTTTTAAAGAACAAGGTGCAAAATGGGCCCAGAGTCGAAGCACTTTGAAACCTTATTTAATATATACTAATAAATAATCACAACATTTTATTATATGGCGACGAAGTTCAGTTGTAAAAAATAAAAAAGTTACAGTAGTTCAAAAAGTCTTGAAATAAACTAAAAAATTTCGCTTATATCTTCGTTTAGGTGCATTTTAGCCAGAAAACGTTCGTCACAGTGTTGTAGAGAATTAAATTTCCTATTATTGATGTTTTAAATTTTGTTTCTAGGACAGATAGTTTCGAAGATATGCAATTTTTTAAAAAATATGGGTGTTATGGTGCACGCGCAGTTTTAACAAGTGCAGTCGGGTCAGCTAGTTATAGCTGTAAACCTTACAGCTTTTTAACCGACTTCAAAAATTGATTAATATTACACTTAACATCAGGTGTGATGAAGGCTAAGTGCTACCCCGTTGTGGATAAGAAAAGAGTTTCAAGAACCAACTTTGTCGCTAAATTTTCTCTTAGCACTAAACGAATTAAAGATAAAGATAAAGATAAAAATATTCTTTATTCACTTAGACATAATAAATATGTACTTATGAATCGTCAATATTTTCCTACCACCCATTCAAGACTTTTTTAACTGACAAGAAGAATGGGCGCAAGAAACTTGCCAGCGTTTCTTAGTTAGGTAACGACATTTACAAAAAAAAAACATATCGTTACTAATACAACAATTGCTTAGTATAAAAATACATCATATTAAACAGTGATTATGTAATTCGTATGTTTTCATGTTATTTAAGTCATATTGAGCGTCAAATTTTATTAGATTGTGTTGCGATGTAATAAGAATTGGTTTAAAGGTCTGAAGATTAAGGCATTAAAAAATCATTGGTATTTTCAATCTCGACAATCGAGGTAAAGTAGCTTTCTCTTTTTCTAAAATTATGAAGTTTGAGATTTTAAATCATTTTTATGCATTCACAATGCAATTCTGTAAGTATAGGAAAAATGTGATAGTAAAAAACCACGAGCCCTATAAGTATCCCGCCTGAAAGCTACTTATAGGGCTCGTGGTTTTTACTATTACATTTTTCCTATATTATGAAGTTTATCAAAAATAAATTATTTCCAGTATTTTTTTAATGGCACGCCATTTCCTCCCATGGCGTTGGGACGCCACATCATTCTTATTTCATCATGGCCACTTTATCATAATGTCCGTAGTCTAAGGCCGTTTTAAAAACAAACGTATCCATTGTCATATCATCCCGGGGATCAGTGCTCGCGAACAATGGACAAAGGACGGTCCTTCGAAAAAGGGATGAATTTATATCTCAAAGGATCCTATAATGTTTTTCACTTGCGGTGTCCGTCGCTTGTCGTTATATTTTATAACTTTGTATTTTACCATAAGAAACTGTATGGTCTTTTTGATACTACGCTGATATTATAATTTATTAGAAGTGAGCCATTAGGTACGCCAACGGATCGGAACGCATCACAAATTTTATCTTAATTTTTCAATATTATAAAAACTATTATTAAAAAGGCAGCGCAGGACCGATCGTTGTGGAAATCCTTCGGGGAGGCCTATGCCCAGCAGTGGGCGTCGTTCGGCTGACATGATGATGATAATGATGATGATAGAAACTCTTAACAAGTTACAGGATTTAAAAATCTTTTAAAAATATATGTCCCTACACACAACAATTTAACATTTCAATTCTAACATAGTAAAACAAATGAAACTATCTTGCGTTGTTAAGATATTGCTGACACGATATTACTTGTAAAATTTTCAATTTAAATTCAGAGAGAGACATAGTTGTGTTCAAAATGCTGCCAATATCGTTATTTATTGAATATTCGAGTAATTTTGTGGAAGTTACAAGTTTATGATGAGAAAATCTCACATCTGTAATCTGCATCGGAATCCTCCTTAGTTATTATTTTACGATTTTGGCACATGTATGTGCATGTTCAGGCTCCCTTGCAACCATTTTGCACTTGTCACCTTTAGTTGCGAGTAAAAGACGCCATACACGATCCAGTCTACGGTCAAGTCTAATTGCTTCAAGTAGACTTGTCATGCACACTGACAGTCACACACCATCAGGTTAACAGAATGCCACCTGCTACCTCGACAGTAAACTGGATCGTGTATTTACGAGTCCGTCCGTCCATTAATCATATTTGCAGTAAGACTTGGTCTTGATCCAACTGTGGAATGGAGCAACACGTTAACAGCAACTAGTTAAACTAGATGTACGAGGGGCACACCGAAATGATTGGGAATCGAGTGTTTCTGATAAACTATATTAATTCGAAAAAAATGGCCGTTTAAAAAGTTTTTGTAAAAAAAAAAACTCAAATTATTTGAAAATAGAACGCCAGTAGTTTGAAGTTGACAAGTCATTCAAGAAATTATAGCTTACGCGCGAACATTTCCGTTTCACATTCACGTTTTTGAAGCAGGAAAACGTCGAGTTGATGGACCATCCTCCGTACAGCCCAGATCTGATCCCTAACGATTACTTCACATTCCCAAGAACCAAAGATTTGTTATGTGGTCAACGGTTCCGGGTCCAGGACCCAGAAGAAGCAGTCGAAGCATACAAATCGGCCATTTCGACTATGTCAACCTCAGACTGGAATTACTGCTTTAATAATTGGTTTGACCGAATGCAAAAGTGCATTGACTGTAACGGAGAATACTTCTAAAAACAAATTTAGATATCTCCATAGCATAATATATTTTTCTATTCCCGATCATTTGGGTGTGCCCTAGGTACATGAATGAAGACATACAAGGCGTAGACATCGTGCCCAATAATATTTTTTTACAATTTTCAAGTAAATTCAGCAAGTATTATTCGATAATAATAAGAAAGCGATTTTTAAAAGATTTTTGTTTCAAGACAAATAATCGACTCGTCTCTCAAGTAGCTCCGATGGGAATAGAACTCGGGACCTTTCTCTAAATCCTTTCAATCCGGACCTTTCTCAAAATCTTTTCATTTCAAACCTTTCAGCGAAAGGTCCCAATTTCGATTCCCGGCGGAGTTAATTGGGAGATAGTAGATTTTTTCTTATATTTCCATGTATTCAAGTGTTTACTAGCCCGATATAATAAAAATTTGTATTTAGTTGCACATAGTAACATGCATGTGCATGACTGTATAAGCTTCCAATGCGAAGCGAAGCTGTTATTAATCTATGCTTCCAATAAATATGGCTTGCCACCTGTGGTTGCGAAACACGAGTCCGTTCATGCTCCGTTAGGCCAGTGAGACTTGGTCTCGATCCAACAGTGGAATGGAGCAACACGTTAACAGAAACTAAAGGTACATTTTTCAATGTAGCATGGGTCCTATGTCAGCTCAGTTAATTGCAAAGCAAAATGTTGTTTCTTAACAAGGAATAGTGTCTAATTTTCTAGCATAAGCTGCATGAAAAATGTTAAATGCTGATTTTCTGGAGTTTTGTGCCAATAGCATAAGAACTTTTTGATTTACACGAATGAGCTGTCATGGGACCCCTGTAACATTGAACAAAGTGTAGTTAAACAAGACTAATTACAGAAAGGGAGGTATGTATGTAATATGTTATGGATGTCAATCGATAGATGTTGAATTAGACACACTACCTAGACAATGAGCCACCTGTAACATGCATAACATGTTGCATGTTGTATGTAACATCATGTGTAACATACTGTATGTAACATCTCACATACGATCCCAAATTCCAAACACGCACGGGTACTCGCGTCACAGGAAAAATGGCTCTTTCCCCAATAATGCGTTTTATATTCATATTTCGTGCAACAACTTAACTTGTACTTAAGCACGCAATTATGTTTTCATTGTATCTTAATAAACAAACCAATAACAAAGGTTATATTTGGATGATCGCTTATTATTCGAACTCCCATTCATGTTTATAAAGCCGAGTTAGAATTTAGAATTAACATAATGCCTTTGTATCGGCTTGAAGACAATCAATTAAATAATCGTGGAGGGAATGTTAATTGAGACGAATTCAAACCTTTGATCGTAGCACAGAGTTTAAGGAACAATGATTCAAATAGATATTATCTAATATATAAAATTCTCTTTTCACAGTGTTTGCAACCAAAATTCTCCGAATCCGAAACGGGTTGACCGATTTTTATGATTTTTTTTTGTGTTTTTGGTCTGAGAATAGATCGTAAACTATTTTTCACCTATACCCCTTAGTGATGAGCTCAGATCATAATTATAATAGTATTATATGATCTGAGGTGATGAGGGTCGCACGCCCAAATTTTTTAATTTTTATTCGAGTCGTTTATTTGTAATATACCTATATATTGTGTCTCGTATTTGACGTTAAGAAGTACAAAAGGCCAGAATACTTGTACGAGAAACTGAAATTCACGACACTGAGTGATAGATATGGTTCTAGTTCCACACGGGCGCCACTAATCAACTACCGTCACCATACATCAGCCTTCCGTGGTAGTTTTCGATACCAAGCCACCAAGTGCTGGAATGACTTGCCCCCTCCCATTCGGAACCTAACCTCTAAGTACACTTTCAAACAAAAATTGTTATTACACTTACTTACACAACAGAAGTTAGGCAATCCGACTGGGTGGTGATCTGGATAGTTCTGGTGCCGTGAGGTTCTGAGTCAGTATCTATTTATTATGTGTTTATTTTATTATATATATATTGATTTTATTAATCCCAATTTCTTCAATTTATTTTCTAATGAATTTTAATATGTATTGAATGTAAGTATATATATATATCTTTTTATTTTTTCATTTAAAAACACACAATGCACACAACACAATTTTACTACAATATTAATCGCAAACATTCGTTCTAATACACATAACACTCACTCACAAACATCACACACGCACATACTTGTTCTCAGCGCAGTCACTGTGCTTCCCGCGTTACACCTACGGGTGACGGCTGAAAATCGGTGTTTTGCCGTCTGGCAAATTAACACACCGAGCCTTGACCCTTTTTGCTGCTGCACACATATGCATACTTCTTTTTTCTCTCTCTGTGTCATTTGCTCATAGCTTAAGGTTAATTATTATTAATTGTATGTCTGTTCTTTCTTATTTTTTTATTTGGTATCTGTTGTAATGTCATGTGTTGTAGTAAATAAACTTTGTATCTATCTATCTATCTATCTATCTATCTATATAAATAAAAATGAATCGCTAAAATGTATAAGTATATGCACATAACCACAGAACACAGAAAGATTGTGCGCATAACTTTAGAACGACTGCACCAAATTAGATAATTCTTTTTTTGTGTGTTTGTTATTTTCAGGACAATTTGTATAAAAGAACTTGTATTTGATTATATGTATTTATAGATGGCGCCAACCGTGCTAAGCCAGGGCGGGGCATCTATACTAATATTATAAATAGGAAAGATTTGATTGTTTGTATATTTGTTTGCATCGAATAGGCTCCGAAAGTACTAAACCGATTTAGAAAATTCTTTGACTAGGTGACCTTGAGATTATGAGACCCATACTAAAAGACCACAAAAAAAAACTTTCTATGCTCTTGGACCACGTCTTGCTTCCATAAGTCATAACTGGCAACAGACTAGTCAAAGACTGGCGCAATTACTAGAACCTAAAAGCGACATAGCACCAACTTTCACTTTGATTTTATATTTTCCGGTAAGGTACTGGTTCGTAATGTGTTTGTTATGGGCGAAGTGATTACACAAGCCATTATACGTAAATCACTGGGCATTATGAATAATGCCTGGCCATTATTGACGATGAAAATAGGCATCTAATTGAAATGGGCGCGCTATTACGAATGTCTATGTAATTCCAAGTTTATATTGAAAAAAAGGAGTTTTAAAGAAGATCCGTAATCATATTCCTTATCTACACGTTATGTAAAATATAAAGTATTTGATAACCATATGATAAAACTCAAATGCTCCGGCATCGGGGTGCAATGTAGATGTATTAGTTTAGAGGAAAAAATGTGCCTAATGGAAAAAAAACAATAGGACCAGATTCGAAACTATACTTATACAGGATTGCATTGTGAATTAAATACATAACAAAAAATTTAATCACAATGTAAGTATAACATGTTTCAAAAATAAAGTCCAATATGTCTTTCTAAATCAAATACCCGAATCTTAAAAAAAATCACTTATCCGCTTATCGTTCCCAGAACAGCACTTACAATGGAACCGGGATTTATCCCGGATATCCGCTCCACATTCTGGCGCACCTCAATGCTTCGGTAACCAGCTCGATTGGATGTCTAGATCCCATTCTTGAATGTAGAACAAGCTTTAAATCTTGGGAACACGTAAGTAATACTACGTTTTGGTCGTGTTCATGTCTGCAATAGACAGTTTTATTCAGGAACTTCTAAGATGAGAAAGTTTTTAATAAAAACATTATTTTAAACTAACATAACGTACATAATACATATTAAACATTGAATTGTTTTAACATAATTATGTTTATTAAATCATTAACCCATTTACAGCGACCGATCGTTATAAAGAAAAAAAAACATCCAAATTACCTCAGTTCAAACATACCTTTGTGGTAATTTATTTTTTGTTGGTTTTTATAAGTTAAAAAGTTAGTTTCAGCAATAACTGGGTTAATAAAAAAAAATATACGAGTAGGTAGTTTAGAAATAGTATATTTTCTATGTTTTGGCGAATTAACAATTTCATTAACTTAAATGAAACAATGATAATAAAAATATACAGGATAACTAATAAAATAATAGATTTACATAAAAAGATATCGATACTAATAAAATAAAGTGGAAAGATTTGATTTTTGTTTGTTTGTAGTGGACAAACTCAAAAAATTCTGGATCGGTTTAAAAAAAACTTCCACTAATAGTAAGATATATTTTTCCAGAGTGCCATATTTTATCTCGATATTCCCAAGGGAATGGGTACCACGCGGGTAAAACCGCGTGAAGCCCTTTGTAGTAGATATTTGTACCTACTTCTATATAATCTATTTTGTGTGTTCATTGCTTCATTGACACGACATATTGAAAGCACAGGTGTGACATAACCGAAAATGTCACATCACTATGAAATATAAATCTTTGGCGGCCTAGTTTGATTGGCACTTGAACGCATAAGGCGATTTCATAACACCACTTAATGTTTTATTCAGGAACGACCAAAATAAAACTTGTTTCGCCCATAATGTGAGCCGTGACATGGGTACGGCACAGTGTAAGTGTGATCAGTAGGTCGATTCTGTAAAATTCGATCACTAACTGAAACCCTAGGAAGCCTGAGCGGCCCTAATGGACCAGGCGAATTATATAGTAATTGCTGCCTTATTTCTAAAAGAATGAGGTAGCGTTTCAGTTTGGCCCCGTTCGGCCGTCCAGGCGTTGGAGGGTTTTTACTCATTTGATATGATATGCTATAAAGATTTGTGTTCGCATGCAAAGTGAATTTGAATCAACTATATTCGTAATATATTCTGTAATGTGTTGGTTAAACCTAAAACATATCCATAAGGTAATCCTTGATAAAATATATTATAGCCTAGAATGACATAACACTCAAGAATAATTATTAACTATTTTGCACTGGTGATTTCTACGAGATAAAGTCTTTGGAGTAATCTACACTTATTTAATATAATTTTAATATTATACACAGAATAAGTTTGTAAGTTTGAATGTAAAAGGTAATCTTTGAAACTTATAAACCTATTTTGAAAACTTTTTACCAGTAGGTATTAGTTAACAATTATTATTCCTGAATCCTGAGTCACAGCTATATTTATCACAGTAAACCTACTGGAATGGTCACTGTGCGAGCAAAACCACTTTAGTAATAAAATCATTTTTATGTTTCAGGTATTGTGGACGAGTCTAGTGAAGACCAATCATACACACCACGGGTAAACACTCTTATCCACGACAGCGCGTGTTGCTGTCCCGCTTATTTAAGTAATGTATGGACGGGACAAATCCAATTTGACAGTCAAAAAGGAGTCCGCAAAATTTCTCGTATCTTTTTATTTTACAGTACCCCTAGCATTCAAAAACTATCGTTATGGTAATCGAATAGTAAACTATAACGTCCTTCAAAAGCTGTCAAAGTACTGCTGTCAAATATGAATTAAACTTATGATCCTTATACGACCGAAGAAGGCGCTGCTCAGGGCCTGTAGCCAAAGTAACATCGTTATGTGGCGAAACGACAAATATATTCGTTATCGTCTTTATGCTCCAATAAACTTGTGGTAAGACCACGTGATTTAGCGCAGCATAATATGCCAATCCGCCAATTCTAGATCTAACAAATATTATTCTGTGTATCTACATCGAATTTCATTCGAACTTCGTTATCGTTTTTGAATTGTTACTTTGGCTAAGGCTTCTGGTTTTCGTACAAAATACGATAACGGTTCCCATAACGACAGTTTTTCGTGCTAATGTTACAGTTTAGACTATCACACTTGTCATACTGTTTGCCCTTTCATTAATACAAGGATTGCGTGATGTCACACTAATATCGAACGAATTTATAGCGCTGTGATTAAACTCACGGAAGTACCTAGTTTTATGGCACACATCGACTTAGGGTGTTAGATGTTACACTGTAACTTTGGTAACTCTCAGTAACAATATGTCACAAAGTCAGAACTCTCTTGCTTGGAAAGCAAAGTGTAATGTCAGATTTATACCAGACTTTGATAATTTTATATATGAAGTCTGACGCCATAACAACAATGTTTCCAGCATTGTTGTGTTCCGGCAGTCAGAGATAAGATAGCCAGTTCCTCAGTGTTTGAGAATTCCAGGAGTAGTGCGCTTCCACCTTCAGCCTTTTATCTTCAGTTAACATCAGGTGCGATGGAGGCTTAGTGCTACCCCGTTGTGTTAAAAAAAACTTAGATAATTGACATCCCTGCCAATAAATTTTATTGACATCCTAGGATTAAAGGCTCACACCAGCGGTGTCGCAGACGCATTGGGATGCAACACTGAACCTACGGGTACAAGTTCAAATATTACCAAATCATGACGCACGCAGACGCAATGCAGCACGTCTGCGATATTTTATGGTGTGTGACAGCCTTAAAGCAAGTTTTCAGGTTATAAAAGTAAATTATACATGGCGAGGGGGGTAAGTTGCTAGCCCACGGCCCTAGGGCACAGCCTATTAACACTGTGCCTAGGGAGAGGCAAGTAGATACTATGGAAGACAAGTAGGTATATTAGAAAACTAAGACTTAGGTAGCTTTGTCTCTGTGAGAGGGGGTGGGGGCAGAGTTTTTTTTCTTTAAAGTATCGTATGGTATAAAGTGTGTCATTATAAATGTTGAGGTATGAGTTCAGAGAAAATGAAAGTCTGTTCGTCACCAAGACATTACTGATTCATCACAAAGTCCTTAGTCCATACATAAAAGGGCAAGTTATAATAGGTATAGTAAAGAATGTTCTCAGAATCCATACTAAATTATTATAAAGGTGAAAGTGTGTTTGTTTGTTTGACCCTCTTTCACGTCAAAATGGAGCAGCGGATCGAGCGACGTAATTATTGGTATGGGGATAGTTTGGGAGATGCAGAGTGACATAGGCTACTTTTTATCACGGAAAATATCACATTCCCGCGGAATAACGTCGTGTAGTCCACGCGGGCGAAGCCGCTGACAGAAGTCTAGTAAAAGATAAAACTTCTTCATGACACCACAAAATATTATTCACATAAGCACATCTTAGATTTCTGCGCGAACTGTTCATTTAATTAAAACAACTTTTCCACGGATATTTTCACGCTTTAAAAACGTCGGGAAAAAACTGAAAACCCTTTAAAATAACACAACCAATAACTAAATAATGTGTTAAATAAAGCGTGAAAATATCCGTGGAAAAGTTGTTTTATTTATTATTCACATGTTCAACTTTTTTATTTATCAATGTAACATTACATGACCTTTAATTTTCCTCTTTTGACGAACAACCGAGGACATCGTCAGTATTTTTCGTTTTCATACAGTCATGTCATGTCACAGTCAGTCCGTAGTATATAAACATCAATAGACGACTGACATCAGGAAATAAGCCTGTATTGAAACAATTTTTTGAAACATCAATAGACGACTGACATCAGGAAATAAGCCTGTATTGAAACAATTTTTTGATGTGTTGTGATTTTGACGTGTCATTCATTGAAAGGGGACAGAGCGTTTGACAAATAAGGATGTTTCCTGTTTTGGGCAGGGCGCGCGAAGAAATGATTTAAAGAGCCTGTGGCGCAGTGGTGGTGTTGTAATAAAAGCTGGCCCATAGGGCCTGTTACACAATGTCTAAGTACCTACGTTCTGATCGTTCTGATTAGCTGTTACTTGACATATAGGCCATACAAAACTGTCAAGTACACTGGAAAGTATTTCATAATCGGGCATTATGAAACAGGCGTCCGATTAGGAGATACTTTAAGTAAGTTGTGATTAGCTGTTACTTTGTGAAACAGGCACTTAAACACAAGAAAATGAACACAAAAATTACACATCACATGACATTACTTTGACATTTTACAGTACTTCAAAAATCTTATAAAAAGTCTTCAAAATGTAAAGCAAACAATCCCAAAAAATAATTGACATTATTACATTCTAAAGGCGTAGTGGACAATGGGAATAATATTCCTTGATTGCCTTCATTTCCGGGGGCATTTTTTGAGGAAATGAAGGGGAAGGAAGACGAAAGATCGCTTCCTCTCGTTATGGCGCCAAATCATTATTGATTTTTTTTGGGAATCTTACAAGCAGGGGTGAAAAGGTAACAGAAAACGAGCACAGCAAAAAACTAATAAATATTGGACAACATTTCAAACATTGATCTGCTGGGTTACTCTCGACGGAATTGAATTCACATCTTTCAATCGCTTATGTCAATCCCATACATTTTCTTTCTATTCGACTGGCGAATTCGATAATAGAAAGCCACTTGTCTAAGGGGGCAGGATCGAAATAATGTCAAAACAGTACAATGGAAACCAAAGCAACCGTTTTCAAAATACCAAAATAACAGATTTTTGAAGTTGATTCAATCCTAATGTCAACTCGATTCCGTCAAGAGTAAGGGGGCTGTTCTCGAAATACGTCACTGAAGCTCTTATACTTATTTCGGATATCAGAACAAACAGAGACATTACAAATCAATTTTACACCTAGACGCAGTAAAAAAACAAATCGTTGTTTTTGGATGACTTTCATAAGGTTCAGTTGTCTTCACCCCCAAATGACCATTGACAATCATATCATTCATACGAGGTCTTTTATTCATGGGTACTGTGAGACTTGACTTCCACAGCTGTTGATTTTACAACCTTTTTATTAACTAGCCATGTTAGTTTGTTAGTTAGTAGGGGACAAATCTTGCAAGCTTAATTTTACCCACTTCCCAGTGTCCGATGGAGCTGAAATTTTGCATACAGGTTTCGTTTAGATGACAATACAATATTACAGTACGGTCGGCAAAAAAGATGTCATGAAAATGTTTTTTTTTTTACAAAAAAACTTTTTTAGCTATAAATGAAACCTGGAAATGCACTGAATCTGTTTACTTTTAAATAAAATAACTTTTATTATACATTTATCTTGATAGAGATCTCAGTGCTCTTGCTCTAGGCCGGCACGTCAATGAATGTCAAAATATCCTATTGCAAGCTTCTATAGTGCGACAAGCTTTTCTGTTCCGGTGACTATTTTTGGAACTAAAACAGTTTTCATACGACAGTCCATTTTGACAGCTAATTTCGTATTGTATGTGGTTCCTCTGTCACGGCTGTCACCGGAACAGAAAATCTTGTGGCACTGTACTTATAATTATACTGTCAAGTGGGCGTGTAACGCTTGGCCATATCTGTCACTCCAACTATGTATCTAGAACTAGATGTTATTGTTGATCGAAGGTTGCAAGCCTTTCTTTTTATTATACTTTCATCTCGATCAGTGATCTCGATGATTTGAAATAACCATCACTTTAAAAAGGTTTGCATAGGTAAAGTGAGTTCCAGATAACTCTGCGCGCGACTGGGGCGTTTTTGGCGCTAGTTACAGTAGGTTTTTTTGTTCTGAGGTTATTGAGAAGATTAGTATTCGATTTCGACCGCGCGCAGACCTATCTGGCGCGCTCTCTACATACAGAGTAAACATTGCCCACAGACCACTAACTATCGTTACAGTAGGTACACATCATGGAGCTAGACTACGTACTGAGGTAACTGCATGGAGAGTGCAGTACTAACACTTTTTTGTGACCTCAAATTACACGGTGGCTGTCTTCCGTCCCACCTACACTTTGAAAATACGTATGGTCATATGAGACAACTGACAGCCACTATATTATATACTAAATGTCAAATTTGCTGGGCACACTTTTTTATTCAGGGTGAAAACTCCAGTTACCTCAGTATTAAGTCTAGCTCCATGGTACACATCAACACTAATATTATAAAGAGGAAAGATTTGATCTTTGTTGGTTTTAATGAATAAACTCAAAAGATACAGAACTGATTAAAAAAATCTTTATTTAGTACAAGCACGTACAAGTATGTTCGTCATAGAGAACATTCTTCCCGAATCCCGAGTGACAAAGGCTATATTTTATCCCTATATTCCCGTGGGAACGAGGAGAGTTGCTAGTGAGGTTATAACGTCATATAGTTGTACCCGATAGCACTAAAAAAACATTCCCTGTTTATTTGATCCAAATAAACATTCATTTCATAGCTCAGCGGGTCCACTAACAAACTTCGTTAATACCTATCAATTCATCGTTTGGTGCGTTCACAAACACGTATCTTATTTATTTGGCCACGGCTAGCGGCCATTTGAATAATAATTGATGTTGCTGGATTATTTTGACTGTCATCAATGGGTACCATGTGCAACAGCGTCGCATAACCACTTCTAAGGTTAAATTGGCTTGCACGCCGCGCCCCGTCACAACATCGCGTATGACCACTCACCTGTCTGTCAGATGCACGCCAGTCTCAATGCACTCCTGTGTCAGCAGCCTGACTGCGACGTATTCGCAGACAACTGGGGAGCTATTCAGGCTAAATGTTTGAATTTTTGTCAAAGGGGAAGTCCGTTTGATTATTATCTTTTCAATTTGTTTTTCTTGTGTTATTTTTTGTTCTTTGATATTTGTTTGTAAATTTTTGTAGAAATTGTTTATAATTTAATTTAAGTTAGTTATGTAATTGGGCTCACTCAGCCCGTATAACTAATTATAATAATAAATAAATAAATAAAAATAAATAAATAAATAAACATATGTTTAGTTCGTGCAGGGGCGATACGCGCGCACATGAATTTTGTTGCTAACTTGTTAAGCGACGCTGTTGCCTGCCACTAGGGCAACAGCGTCGCATAACCACTTCGAAGGTTAAAATGGCTAGCACGCCGCGCCCCGTCTCAACATACGTTTAGTTCGTACAGGGGCGATATGCGCGCACAGGAATTTTGTTGCTAGCTGGTTAAGCGACGCTGTTGCCAATAGTACATATCTTATTTAGTTAGCGGCAATTCGAATTGTAAAATAACTCTCTACTGAGGGTAGTGGTACACAAATTGATTTTGCTGGATTATTTTGACTGTCATCAATACCGACTTAGTATTGCAATAAATAAATTGCCAAAAAAGTAATTGCATGAAATGCGTGCATTGATTTTATCGAGGTGCCCGTGGCGTAGTGGTTAGCGCGCTCGGCCTGCGATCGTTGAGGTTAAGCAGTTTTTGCAATGGTCGGTCACGGGATGGGTGACCACAAACGTTTCATCACGAGCTCCTCCGTGGTTTGATAGGCACGTTAAGCCGTTGGTCTCGGCTGCACTTGCAGTCGTTAATACTCATCAATTCGTACTGGGCCTGCGTGTTGTGTCTTATCCATTCATAAGGATGATGATGATGATTGATATTATACAGGTAGGTATTCATCCTATGTCAAACATAATTTTATTTTAAATACTTATACTTACTGAAAAAAAGGAACCTATTATTAAAAAAATAGATTATTACATGACTATACTTATTTTACTAAGAAAATGTAAGTCTAGAGTCGCAATGTTTGCTGCCTAAATGTCATGGCTGTTATAGTTAAGGTAATTTAGTAAAAGTCCAATTAAGGAAAAAAATTAATGTAATTCTACTGCCACAGAACCGCACTCACCATGCGTCTATTTGTCAAGCCTACGCGAAAAAAAAGTCCAATAAACGCGCTCTAAATATGACTCCAGACTGTTTCTTTCCACATTTCAGCTGACAGCAACATTCAGCTAAAAACCTCGTTACAGCAAACCATTTCAAAGTTACGAGGAAATGGAGTTCTAAAAACGTTTATAACGACTCCACGTAGAATATTGCGAGCCAATTCATTTCCGTATCGGATAGGCTAGCTTGATTTTTTTTTCATAAAATACAGATTATAAAAGGTTTATGCCAGTTTTAGGGCGAGGGAGCGCGCGAACGCGGCTGCTAATAAAAAAAAGATCGGTGAATACTGACAGTGTATAAAATTGAAATGTGGGTGTTACGGATTTAATGCCAGTTTGAATATGAAATGCAATTATTAGGACTGTTCGGTCGTTTCTTTTTGGTTGTTACACTGTTAGTTATATACCGATATGATTTTTATTGGTGTTTTTGGCGCCATTTTGTGAAGTTCAGTTTTATTCGCAAATTTCTTCATATTGGACTTTGTGACTCAAGAATTGTGTAGTTTTGTAACCCATGTGTCTAAGCAAATGGAAAATATGGTTAAAATACGTTCGTTATTTCGGTAAAGTGAAGCCGAGTGTTTAATTGTAGTTGTGACTACCTCAGGAACTTACTTACCGAGAAGGCTGACTTAAAGAGAAACATACTTGATATAAAAAAATACTCCAAGAAGCATTGGATTTGAATGAAATACACCTACATTCTAATCAAAACTTATGAAAATATCTTCGTGTTATTGTTGATCGAAGGAAGATATATAATTATTAAAAAGATTCAGCTGAAGGCAAGCTGAATGCCTTAGTAGTAGCCTTGGCCGGTAAAAATGTTAATTAAAAATAAGTTTTTTGTAAAAAAATCATTTTATGACAAGCTTTTTTGCTAACTGTACTTTATTAAATTGTATTGTCATCTCAACCTAATTTGTGTGCAAAATGTCAGCTCAATCAGACTCTGGCAAATTGAGCTTGCAAGATTTGACCCGAACGCACATACATGCATACATACATACACTGCAAGTTAAATAAAAGCTAGTAAAAACCTTTTTATCAAAATCAAAAGTATTACTTTAAGCTTATTTCACGTTTTACTATATTGTGTAAATATTTACTTTAACTATTACCTTTTGGCATTCAACCATTAGGTACGTCTATTTTTAGTTTTACCATTAGGTACCTTCATATTAATTCCTTACGTGAAATCTCCCGATATTTTTAGAAAGAAACTACAAAGAGATTTTTACCTTTGATCTTGCGAATAGCTTCCGTCCTGTAGACAGACGGTCGGGTCTGATATACCTATGCCTTACTTAGTTAATAGAGCAAAAAGGAAAAGTACTTTTTCTGTGAACTAATTAGGTATTTATATTTTTAAACTTATATCTCGAAAAGTCGGATTTTTATCATGTTTTGATTTGTTGTCAAGTCCTCACGCCATGATCGCGGAGTAACTGAATAAAGTTAATGCGGGTGGATGTTACGAGCAGACAAATCTGTCTACGCTCTTTAGGCTGCCTGTCCATTGACGCTGAGCTAGGCGGGGCGCGGAGCGGAGCGAGCGAGTTTTGCGGAGAGGAGTTGCGGACTGTGTTTGTCCATTGACGCGGCGCTAGGCGGGGCGGAGCGGAGTGAGCGAGTATTGCGGAGCGGAGTCGCGGACTGTATGAAGCTAGGCCTCACTCCGCTGCCTCACTCCGGTGCCCCGCTCTGCCGTTTCGCTCCGCCTCGCTTCACCGACTCACTCCGCCTCCTCGCTCTGCCGCCTCGTTCCGCCGCCTCGCACCGCTACCATGCACCGCTTCCGAAATGTATGAATATGAATCCATTGGAGCGGAGCGGAGATTTTATGCAATCCTATATTGGTTCAAATTTCTCCGTTTCTCCGCTCTGTTAGCTCGTTCCGCGCCAATCAATGGACAGGCAGCCTTGTTGTTCGTTTTCTTCGCTCGTTGCCAGTTCAGTTATTCCGTGATCATGGCGTGTGCAACTGCGCGGAAATATCGGTGACTCGACAACAAAATATCAAAACATGGTGAAAATCTCGCTTTTCGTAATATTAACTTAGGTGTTTTATTGAGATTATTAAAGATTTTACGCATCGGTTTTCTAGTTGCAGCTATCTCATAGGTCCCGGGTTCGATTCCGGTTGTGCGAGCTAATACCCGTCGCGTCGTCTTAACACAGGGGCCTAAGCTATTTAACTTGGGTTTGGAGCAATGGGCCTATGTGATGGATGGGTGTCTATTTTATTTACTTAGGCTTTTTGTTGGTACTATTTCATTAACTATCGTTCTTATTAAATCATTTTCTAGGGAGGAAACAGGGTACTACGTTTGTTTGGAAAAACGGTCTTTGTGATTCCCTCTTAAATTATAAAAGAGCACTTCTTTAAACCACTGTATTTCAGATTTCAACACAATTTTAAGTTCTAATTACGTATGAAACATTTCTTTTTAATCGAAAGTTAATTAAGTAAGTTAGAAAAGAATAATGCTACTGATTAAAATTTCCATAAAAAACCCGTGCGTTTAAACACCTCATTATTTAAAAGTATGTAAATGAAATTGTGGTATAAACTTCCTAATTTTTACGCTCATTTAAAAAGATTTAATCAATAATTTATTAACACTTGTGTCTTATTTATAATAGTTTCATATTAATTATGAATTCTGAACACGTAATATCAACATCGTAGATAATGAAAACAGCAAAATTATTTATGGTTGACGTCAAATTTTGACGTTAACTAATGCTGAACTGAAACGCCACTTCGTTTAGACAGACGAACATATTAATTGGCATACGAAAATAGATCATAATTATATGCGTTAATAGTATAATTTTGAGTCGGACGTCTTATGTCAAGATTGCAACAAGACGACAAAAGTTTATGAGGAGTGACAGGACGTGACCGACAATCTATTCCATGGAGCTAGACTTAATACTGAGGTAACTGTAGAGTGCAGTACTAACACTTTTTTGTGACCACGAATTACACAGTGGCTGTCTTCCGTCTCACCTACACTTTAAAAAAATACGTATGGTCATATGAGACAACTGACAGCCACTACATACTAAATGTCAAATTTGCTGGGTACACTTTTTTATTCAGGGTGAGAACTCCAGTTACCTCAGTATTAAATCTAGCTCCATGATCTTTTCTGTTCCAGTGACAGCGCGGCGTTATGTAGTTTTTTTTGTAGTAGTAGTAATTTAACCGGTTCTGACATCTAAGGCCTTCAGCCGGCGCAAAGTGACATTAAAAAATCTAAAATGTAAAGGGCTTTGAAATAAAGCATTTTCTTGATTTTTGTGTAAGTATCATACTGTTACTATGGTCATAAGGTCATCATCACATTATTAGTCCCCACTGCTGGCGCAGGCCTTTCTAATTGATGGATAAGGAGCATGGGCCATGGCCCATGACCCACCACGCGGCGGGCCACAGCCTTCTCTATCGTCTTCTACAAGCCATGCTATGAAGCGGACCGGCAACATTGCTGTGAATCGGTTTACTCCTCTGAGTACTAAACTATGGAGATGCATACCTACGAAAAAGTGAGGCATACCTAGACATACCGAGAAACAAAAATGGCGACCGGTCACCGGCCTCAATCATGCATTACTATGACACAGACTATGACGTCACGTTTTAATGTTGCCAAAAATAGGCCGAATAAATATATTGCTGTCTCTTTTTACATGGAGTATTGGAGGTAAGATAGAACAAGATGGCTGTTTATGAGCACAATGTCGATTTAGCTCATATTTGTATAACGGATAGTTCATATACTTACTATGCGATTATTATAAGAATAGGATAGGGACACCGCCATGTTGTGACGTCAAGCTGTCAAAGTGCTGTCAAACTAACTTCACTTCACTTCAGTATGGTGTGCATAAAAAGAAATTTATCGTGAATCAGGGGGCTGATCATGTCATAGCTTACGATAAATAATGATGTTCGTGCAAACAAAAACATATAAATAATTTGCAGATAAATAGGTACAAATCATTAACTTGATTTTTTCGGAAAGTATAGGACTCATGAAAGTATGCTTTTACGAATATGATCAGGTAATTTGAATCTCAATCAAATTAAAATTTTGTAATATTTAACTGAAACCATTTTTTCATACATTGTTCTGCGGGGTACCTACTTTAATACTTTGCTTCAATAACACAGAATAAATTAAATTTTGATTCTATTTACTGGTTTAAGTATTTAAATAAAACAGTAATTCAAGTTATGAAAATAATTTAATAATCAACTTTACAATAAAATTGGTAAATTAGGGGTTTAGTGAAAAATTGTATTGGTCTATCATGGTAAAAGGATTGGCCAGCTAGATTCTGCACGTTGATTGAAGTTAGATTCGGCAGAATCTAGCTGTTACCAGGGCGCCGGGTATTATTTTTTATTATTATTATTTTTGAATGTGCCGGGTATTGGTATCACAGGGAACGATTCAATCAAGCCACTCGGGGAGGCGCCTTTCGTGAATCCGCCAATTGTAAATCAAAACACATGCTTGCTAATGCTATTCCACCTCTTCTATTCCACTCATTTGAGAATCATCGTCCCGCTGGTCTGAGCTGCTACTGCAGCTGCTTCTGCTATAAAGACATTGAAGACTTTTCCTTCTGACATTGCAAAGTACCTACTGTAGAAATATCTTCTAGTATTTTATGAAAGCTTTGAACAAATACTCAAATACCCGTGCTACACTTCATGTGTCCAAACATTTGTTCAAATGTTTGTGCATTTAAAAAATAAAAACTTCGTTTTGAAAGTGGCAATACCCAAACCAACTTCTGCCAAAATAAAAATAAACTTTTCATTTTGTTTTGCACTTTCTTGCGAACTGTACCTTTTCACAGTGAAGTTTGTCAACAACCCGTCCTATTCTTATAATAATCGCATATTAGAACAATATGCCATCTCCATAGGATTCAGTACTCGAGGTTTACTCGCTGTTTACCTGTCAAACGGTGTCAAATCGGTTCACTAACTAGAAATGCGACGTTGCCAACTTTATGCGCACGGCTTGTAGAAGACGATAGAGACGGCTGATACGATTAACGACTGCAACTGCAGCTTCGACCAACAGCTTAACGTGCCTTCCGAAGCACGGAGCAGCTTGAGATACTAAAATTTGGTCACTAATCCTTTGACCGACCATCGCGAAGGTTGCTCAACTTCAATGATCGCAGGCTGAGCGCTAACACTGCCCCACGAGCTCCTCAAAGCTCCTATGGTACGGTATGCTCCTTCGGTTCCCAATCAGGGGGGCTACCGCGTAACTTTATGGATATGAACTTCATACGTTTTTGGGAACTTTAAGTCAATTTTATAAAGAAAATAGCCTCTATCAGTTCCTTGTTTTGTGACGTCGGTTATAACGATAACTAGCTAGCAACATTCAACAGAACAAAGCAGCAAAAATCTATCAGAATAAGGAATTCAAATGACAGTTGAAGCCCATACCCATATCCAGATTTCTTAGCCGGTAGCCCCCCTGGACAAACATTTAGGTGATGAATGTTTGTATATTATTCTGTGTTAAACTTTAACCGAAACTGAGAAAATGGTTTGCTTAGAATCGAGAGTAGAATCGATTCCAAACATTTTTAATAGGGGTTAAATTTTTCAAAAAAATAGTTTTCATTTTTTGCTGCTTCTAAAAATGTTTGTTTCTACTGCCTGATTATTCAATACGCGCGCGACTTGTCACGTGATCTCTTCCGTCATAGCAGAGCTTAAGATCTGTCAGAAAGTCACGGAGACCTATGAGCACGAATATCTTGGAAGTTTAAAAAAAAAGTTTTTTTTAATTCGAGAAAATACTTAGGGGACCAATAACCAGGATAATAGTAGTTTATGTGACTGTCGCATAAGGAGGGGTATTAAAACACGAGTGGGAGTTTAAAAAACGAGCCTTGGCGAGTTTTTTAATAGTATTCCACGAGTGTTCCATTATGTGCAGTCTTATACACTACTTTATCTACACTCATTACATTTATTATATATTTCAAAAATAAAGCAAATCAATATTAATTATAAAATGTGAATTGGTGCCAAACCCCACTCATAGGAGTCTATACGGTCTATTCCTTCTAAATTCAAAATTCTAATTTTAAAAACGTTTCTGATTGTTGCCGGCTAAAAAAGAGCTTGAAAAAGTTGGAAGTCGGGACTGTTAATCCTACGGTTGCCATGGAGACTGTAAATTTAAGAAATATAAGTGTTTTATAATGAGTGACAGCTGTATCCGGGTGTTGCATAATGGTCATTATGAAACACCCGGATACAGCAGCTTTATTTTTTAAAGTTGACTATGGCATAAAGTGTATCAGTATACGTTCAGGCATGAGTTCATAATTCGAAAATTATAACATGAGTGTAGATAAAAAGTATTGTATGTTTTAATTTCATAAAAATCCGATTAGCTGTTTTTGCGCGCTGCCTCGCGCGCTTGGTGACGGAGGACCCGCCTAATCACGTAAAAACGGCTGATCGGATTTTGATGAAATTAAAACTTAGAATACTTTTTATCCTGGTTATTGGTCCCCGAATTATTTTCTCGAATGTCCACGCGGACGAAGTCGCGGGACAGAAGCTAGTTTAATATAAATAAATAAATATAAAATGAATTAGTTGTGGTGTATGGGCTTTTCGGTAATTATATTAACACGTTGTATATACAGGGTGTTAGGGGCATCGTTGCAAAAACTTTAACCATGGCTTCAGGCCATCATGCTGAACAACGCACAGCAAGTTTTTTTGTCGGTAATGAAAAAAATATTTCGACTCTCCATACAAAATGTCCCGATTACTTGCTAAATTTGTATGAAAAGTCGTTTTTTTTTTTTCATTTTCGACAAAAAATTCTTGCTGTAGATACGTTGTTAAGCATGATGGTCTGAAGCCATGGTTAAAGTTTTTGCAAAGGTGCCCCTTACACCCTGTATACCGTATTTTTTTGTTATTATCTGACTACTATTATAAATTCAAAATTGTGAAATATAACAAATATGTAAGTAGCTTATTTCTGCAAAAACACAAAACGTACGGTATAACAACACATGAGGATGCTCCGGGTTAAGGCGAAACACTTGTAGAGTAGTCTAATCGGTGTAGGTGCAAGGTGTCTCACTGTCTTGCTATCTGCAGCTGCAGTTATTGTACACTGATAGTTTCGTGGTGTGCATGATCCTCAGGAGTTGTAAGACGTGCGAAAAGTTTCTTTTTTCACAATTTGGTAGTGACGCTGGATTCAATCAAATCAATGCGAAAAGCGAAAGTTAGTGTTTAAATATTGTAACTAAATCAGGGCGAAACAGTGCAACGGATGGATAACGCAATCCTTGTTCTCTAAGTCTAGTAACTTTTCGACTGGCGATTATAATAATTGTTGGTATCTGCCCGTCATTTGTGGGTTAAGGCTCAGGTGGCCGAAAAAGGGCCAGCCATTTGCTTACCTTAATACTTTAAATTATAATCCGGACACTCAACAAAGTAACGGTAGGAAAATTGCTTATGAGACATAATAATAAATTGATCCACAAAATAAATTGCAGTTGCAGTCTTGCTGCATTTAATGTTTTTTGAGGAAGTATGTAAGTAAATATATTTCTATTTTCACAACGAAATTAACGTTATCGTAAGAGTAATCTATAGTATCAATCAAAAGCTGTCGAAGTGCTGCTGTCAAATTTATTGAACCATTTATCCATTATTATGATTATCCATCGAAAGAGGCGCTGCTGGTTTTCATACAAAAGAATACAATTTTACGATAACGATAGTTTTTCGTGTTATGTGTACTGACCAAACTTTCAGGAGTGAGTGTCACGAATGCACCTCTCTTTCATGATATGTCAGTGTGTGTTTAACTACGAGAAAAAGAAACATTTGTCGACTATACATAGGAACAAGTTACATAGAATTTGAAGAAAAAAGAATAAAAACACAGACAAGGTACATGTGTATATTTAACTAGGCACCCACCTCAGCATACCTAGTGTTGCAATTGCAAAACACGATCGTCTATCAAATCTTTCAAGTGGACTTAGCACCCTTATATTCATTGCTTAACCTGTTACAATATTAATCATAATCAAGGCACGTTGCTATCAGAACAGTCATTAAGCCTCTAATTTATAAGTTTAGGCGTTTAGCTGCTTTTACAACATACGATACGACCTGCTTTAAAAGTTGTATTCAATTGACTGTCTGTGTCCTGCGATTTTGGCGCTGCGCAGACACCTTTGGGTATTGTGTGGGATAAGCTATTATATGAAATCAGGTTCCATGTAGACGTAAACACTTTTTGTGTCCTGTTACTTCCACTGTAACATAACTTCATATGCACTGGTAAGCGTGTATTCCACACAAGACACAAAAGTGTCTACTTTTGCGCAGCTTCTGACCAAACTCACGATAGTTAATATCGGAAAATAATCGTTTTCCATATCCACAGAATAGATATAAGTACTAGTCTTTATTTACATAAAATGTAAAATCAAAGAAAAAATAATAATAATAATAAATAATAATAATAATTAATAATAATTTATTGATAACCAAGGAAAAATACATGTTACATACATACAATTAGCAGGATTCTATTGAAAAATCCCCACTAATATTATATAAATGCGAAAATGTGTATGTTTGTTTGCTTGTCTGTCTGTCTGTCTGTGTATTCCGTTTTCACGTCAAAATGGCAAAACAATTAGGAATGGAGATAGTTTGAGATCCTAGAATGGCCATAGGCTACTTTTTACCGCGGGAATAATACTCATCCCCATGGAAAAATAACTTTCCCACAGGATAATGCAGTTAGTTGTATGTAGTCTAGTTATAAAATACTGGTTAAGTTGACTTCTGCTTGCAATGCTCCTAACGAAATTTAGCTTACTGTTTGTTCTACACTGTACTGTAAAAGGGGCAGAGTGTTTCGGATATTAACGCTCGAAGCTGAATAAATTGAGTTAGTGTCTGCTCCTTACAGAATACCATAAACAATGTACCACACTGTAGGTACTTATCTACCTAATGTTGCAAAGAAGAGATTTTAGCATTTTACGCTCGCTCTAGTTATGACTAAAATCAAACATCATCACAAACTATGAGATGTTATCTGATATATTACCACAGATATAGATTTACATAAATAACGCAATTATCAAGATTTGTACTTATTGAAACTTAACCGGCTGTTAGCGGCGACCAACCTTAACGTTTGGTCGGGGTTCGAACACGCGAATCTAATCAATTAGTGGCAACCAACCTTAACGTTTGATCGGGGTTCGGACGCGCTAATCTAATCAATTAGTGGCGACGAACCTTAACGATTGGTCGGGGTTCGGACGCGCTAATCTAATCAATTAGCGGCGACCAAACTTAATGTTTGGTCGGGGTTCGGACGCGCTAATCTAATCAATTAGCGGCGACCAAACTTAATGTTTGATCGGGGTTCGAACACGCGAATCTAATCAATTAGCGGCGACCATCCTTAATGTTTGGTCGGGGTTCGGACGCGCTAATCTAATCAATTAGCGGCAACCAACCTTAACGTATGGTCGGGGTTCGGACACGCGAATCTAATCAATTAGTGACAACCAACCTTAACGTTTGGCCGGGGTTCGGACGCGCTAATCTAATCAATTAGCGGCGACGAACCTTAACGATTGGTCGGGGTTCGGACGCGCTAATCTAATCAATTAGCGGTGACCAACCTTAACGTTTAGTCGGGGTTTGAACACGCGAATCTAATTAATTTGCGGCGACCAACCTTAACGTTTGGTCGGGGCTTGGACGCGCTAATCTAATCAATTAGCGGCGACCAACCTTAACGTTTGGTCGGGGTTCGGACGCGCTAATCTTATCAATTAGCGGCGACCAACTTTAACGTTTGGTCGGGATTCGAACACGCGAATCTAATCAATTAGCGGCGACCAACATTAACGTTTGGCCGGGGGTTCGGACACGCTAATCTAATCAATTAGCGGTGACCAACCTTAACGTTTGATCGGAGTTTGGACACGCAAATCTAGTTAATTAGCAGCGACGAACCTTAACGATTGGTCGGGGTTCTGACGCGCTAATCTAATCAATTAGCGGCGACCAACCTTAACGATTGGTCGGGGTTCGGACGCGCTAATCTAATCAATTAGCGGTGACCAACCTTAACGTTTGGTCGGGGTTTGGACGCGCTAATCTAATCAATTAGCGGCGACGAACCTTAAGGATTGGTCGGTTTTCGGACGCGCTAATCTAATCAATTAGCGGTGACCAACCTTAACGTTTGGTCGGGGTTTGGACGCGCTAATCTAATCAATTAGCGGCAACGAACCTTAACGATTGGTCGGGTTTCGGACGCGCTAATCTAATCAATTAGCGGTGACCAACCTTAACGTTTGGTCGGGGTTTGGACGCGCTAATCTAATCAATTAGCGGCAACGAACCTTAGCGATTGGTCGGGTTTCGGACGCGCTAATCTAATTAATTAGCGGCGACCAACCTTAACGTTTGGCTGGGGTTCGGACACGCTAATCTAATCAATTAGCGGTGACCAACCTTAACGTTTGGTCGGGGTTCGGACGCGCAAATCTAATTAAGGCGCCGATTCCCCAAAATAGGGTATTTTAGATTATGGATTACTCGCCAATCACAAATACTTAAAACTTGGAAAAAATATATGGTTAACAGTTATTTATCTAGTGCTTCCGGCCGTTTTTTTTCGATTGGTGATATTTTACTATGTCAAATAAAATCCCAAAAATCCGTTTAATAATAATTCAATATCATATTACTTGCAGTATACTTGGTTTTAGTTAATAAAAAACATATGAAAATAATTGTCTTTGAATAGCCGAGGGATTTCGGCCGTCATAAATTAATTTTTTTCATTATTTAATTTTTAATTGAATTTTAAGTGATTTTCGATTCGCGAGGCGCTGGCGAGTTCACAGTTCACTGCCGGCTGCCGCTGGGTCCGCGCGAAGTGTATAGAGCGCAGCCGAGCAAGCGTTAGCGTGCCTATTTCGGTCGGGATTCCTCGCCTTAATTAGCGGCGACCATCCTTAACGTTTGGCCGGGGTTCGGACACGCTATCTAATCAATTAGCGGCGACCAACCTTAACATTGATCTGTTCCCTGATTCACGGAACGTTTACAACAGTATTCACGACGACGTTCACGTAGTCAGCACATAATCTGAATCCAAACGCGTTACCGACGGCTTGTGAATCAGGGGGCAGATTGCGCCGACGAGCCAGTCAACACATAAAAGACCATGACACGCATGTTTGTCTCGAGTGGGAATCGAACCCCCGATCCCAGACATAGTAGTAACTATTCTAAGCTCGCACAGGACAAATTGTTGCGCGCGTGAATATGTAGGTATTTGGTCTTGGTCTGGATTTTTCCTACGTAAATTTTGCAAAAAAAAGTATGTTTATACGTTGTTTATAGGTTTTTAAAGAACTTACTTTGGGTTACACAATTGGTGCAATTGTAGGGAAAAAAATATAATATAAACAGCACAGTTATAGGATGTTAAGGTAGTTTGATAATCGTTTCGCAGTCGTATCGTACGGTGTAAATGCTCACTCATCAATCATAGTTTTCGCTCTCTCGCTCCTGAAACTGATGGTCGACGGTGCAACGAGTGATTAGCCTCGTCTACTAGTGCTTTTTTTAATTATTTTTCCTTCCCTAATCCTCCCTGTTATTTATGTTGAATATAAAATTAACATGACAAATTACTTAGAGAAATGGAAGACTTGGAAAAGGTATAGGAATTAAAACGATTCTGAGTTTTCAAAAATTTATCTATTCATTTTAGTATTTTAAATAAATAAACTTAGCGCTAGTGTGCCTGTTAAAATCCATAAGTATACCTACTATATAATATTATAAATGTGAAAGTGTGTTTGTTAGTTTGTTTGTCCATCTTTCACGTCAAAACGGGGATCAACGTGATTTTTAGTGTGGGGATAGTTTGGGAGCTGAAGATGACATAGGCTACATTTTATACACATTATTACCGCGGGTTACTTCGTGTAGTCCACGCGGGCAAAGCCGCGGGTGGACGGCTGTTAGAATGATAAAAAGCATCCTACGTCCTATTCCGGATAATGTTCTATCCGTGTATCTACAAAATTTTATTTCATTATTTATTTATTTATTTAAACATTTCATCAAAAACTGTTAAGCTGTTTACCCGTGATCTTATAAGAAACGGATAAACTTAATATCATGTAGAAATGTAAAGAACCGAGGTTCCTATTCTGGATCATGTTCTATCTGTAATACAAAATTTCATCAAAACTGATAAGCTGTTTTACTGTGATTGTGAAAAAAACAGACAAACTTAACATAATGTAGAATATTAGCAGGATTTAATAACATATCTATAAAGAACAATGGGGAAAAATATTAGCTTTTGAAAAACCGTAACAATAAAAATAAAGGTAAGAACATCGGACATTCTGATCCCACGTAGGCAACGTATGGTATGCGACGCATACGGATATTTGGACTCTTGAATTTGTAGCAAAACAATTAAATCCAGAAACATATTTATCAGACGCAACGTTGCGAATACAATACGGTATTTTACTGTTTTTTTTTTATTTCTTTAAAATGTTTTTCGAAATATTAGCTACACAAAACAAGTTTTCATTTTGAATTATCTTGAATATTTTCAAAGATATAGGACTTCAAACTTTATAATTAGACAAGGACAGGACGCTATCTTAGTGACGTCAGTGGGTTAGTAGCGTCATAGTCACGACATAGAAGATTTCGTTTTAGAAAGAGACAGCTATAGTCAAAATCAAACAGACTATAATTCTTCATCACTACATAGTATAAAACAAAGTCGCTTTCTCTGTCCCTATGTCCCTTTGTATGCTTAAATCTTTGAAACTACGCAACGGATTTTGATGCGATTGTTTTTAATAGATAGAGTGATTCAAGAGGAAGGTTTATATGTACTTTTTATCCCGATATTCCCACGGGAACGGGAACCACGCGGGTGAAACCGCGGGCGGCCGCTAGTTTATTATAAAACAGATTCAAATTATTTTTTCACATTTGGTATTCTTAATTGCAACATTTTTTAACGTCATCATTAAATATCTACATTTCAACAACAGTAAAATACCCTATTATGTACCCCCACTGGGGAATTGAACCCGGTAACTCTGGGTCTGATACCGGTGGTGTGTGTACCACTAGACCACAAAGGCGGTTAGCCTCCTTAAATTTATTTGAAACATAAGAATGTGCCGACGCTCATACAATATTGTCCTCTTTTCGTG
This sequence comes from Crambus lathoniellus, assembly GCA_949710035.1. Classification (NCBI taxonomy): domain Eukaryota; kingdom Metazoa; phylum Arthropoda; class Insecta; order Lepidoptera; family Crambidae; genus Crambus; species Crambus lathoniellus. Next base: position 7,159,805 of record OX453313.1, read on the forward strand.
GTCGCAACGACTGTCATGTGACGATGTCAGAAGCGACAAAACGTCCCACATTATTCTTTAGTGACAGAGACGACAACGTTCTGAAAAGCTGACACTATCCAATTTCATTTGGTCAACATCAAGTCTGACTAAATCTTTATGATTTCACATCAAATGGAAAAATATAGCCAACATGAAAAGTTTAAAGGGCCGTCTCCACGATTTACATCAAACGAGCGAATGCTCATTCTATCCTCACTCCGTCAAATTCTGTTAGTGTTAGAAATAGAACATCCTTACGTTCTATAGGCGCTCGCATAGATTCTATGGAACATTCTAAGAATGCTAGCTCGCTTGATGTAAACGGCACTAGAGCGCGTGAACACGCGCTTAGAGCGTTCTCAGGTGTTCGAACGTGCTCGCTCCCCGGAGCGATCTGTTCTAGCGATTTGAGCGATCTTTTCAAGTGTTCTTGTGTTCTAGCGATTTGAATACATTTTTTTGTAAATGTCATTTTGCTGTCAAGTTGAATGATCAGTAAGCATTCGTTTGGCTGATCTAAACATCTGCGTTCTAGAACTCTAGTTCTTGGTTCACATTCTTGCTCGTTGTTATTTTGGTTGGTGTAACGCTAAAAACATGCTTTCGTTTACACTAAAAGATCAAGAAAGAATGCTCTTTTCTAGCTCTAGCTCTATGTTTGTTTGGTCTAAACCCACCTTTATACCAAGCATTTCTCTATACATTAGACAACAGCACTTTGACAGCTTTTGACGGTTGGAATCATGAAGCTCGACTTAATACTGAGACTGCACCTCGCCCGCACTCACCCGCATGTGCGGCGGGCCGCGCTCGGACTTGACGGCGAACAGCACGTTACCTCAGAGTATTAAGTCAAACTTCATGGTTGGAATAGATAGTTTACACCGACAGTTTTAGTGCTACCGCTCTGGTAAACTTATTGGGGTAGTTGAAGGGTACAGGGGCAAAACAAGGAATGTCACAAAACAGATTTTTGTGTAATTTACATTTTAATGTACCTAAGTATATTTGTGAACATTTGTCAAAACTTTATTTGTATTTACAGCCGATCTTTGTAAAGTCAACTTAGGTTCCTATCAGTAAATTAATAAAAAATAATTATGCAAGACAAAAAAAAAAAAAAAAAACCTGTTTGTAACATTTCTTGTTTTGCCCCTGTACCCTTCAGTTGATGGGCAAATTTGTACCTTTTATGTGTGTCGACAAAAGAGATTAAATAGCTATATTCAATGTCAAAATCAAAGATTTTTTGATTAACGTAAGTGTTACTTTGTACTAGGTAATAATATTAAAATCACATTTGAGGGATGTCGCCATAGTAAAAAGTTATCACTTTCACCTGAGATACAAATCTTTTGGTCGGAAATGGGTTTTGGGGGGATGTTTTGTCGCATCGTCCTTTATATTATAACTAAACGTTATCGAAACGAAATCCTAAAAACGTAATCTTTCGCCACCCTCTTGGCCAGTCCGTAACACACTACCAAACTTCAGTGATATATATACACTTACTAGCTGTTGTGCTAATATATCAGCAGTTACACTTACTAGCTGTCGTGCCACGCTATCGATACCTATAAATCACCTCTAATCGATACAGATAATCGGTTTTCCCAGCACTAGTTTGCGATTCAAATCGCTTGGCGCTCCTCCAATCGGCGGGAACCATAACAGTCACGGAGGAATGAAAATAAAAACGGCAATTACAGTTGTCGTGTTCTCCTAGACGTTATGTATTGCCATGATTAAGATAGATACAAAAAAATATATAAGAAAAAATTGCGACGGCCATTTTTAGGTGAGAAAAAGGCTAGTCACTGGCTGAAAAGATTGATAATGGAATACGAGTATAAGGTAACATCGACCCGTCTCACAACTAGCTCCGATGGGACTCGAACCCACGACCTTCCACTTTCCGGGTGAATGCTCTTACCACTGACCTACGGAATCGTTAAATTCGTGAAAAAGGTCGTGGGTTCGAGTCCCATCGGAGTTAGTTGTGAGACGGGCCGATTTCATATTTTAATTTAAATATTTTCAATTTCATTTTGGATGAAGTAACGTAAAAACTAATAGTCACTGGCTCTTGTTTAGATGCAAAATTGGGCTAGTCGTCAAATCTAAACCTAAACTCTGCAACAACATTATAACATTTTAAAAGAAGTGATTCTGCTAATCTGACATTCTGAGAATCTGGCATACTGCAATTCTGGCATTCTGCGAATCTGGCATTTTGCTAATCTGACAATCTGCGAATCTGGCATAAAGCGTAAAAAGGAATTTTTCACTTCTCATGCTCGTAAAATTCGTGTTTATGTTGGGTATAGGCTGCATAAAATCGCTTTTTATGCTCTAGTGCATAAAGTAAAATCTTCGTCTAAGTCTCAGACTCTAAGACAAAGGTCGTCAGGTAAACAGTCACACACGCAATTAAACTTCGTTAAATAAATTTTATTTACTACTACCTACTACTACTACTACCTAACGTATTTCATTCTGTTTCTTAAATTTTTTACATAATCCATGTTAAATTACAAAATAATAAAACTAGGCAAAAGAAATAAGAAATAAGTATTTCAAGAGCATTATGGACTACGATCTATGCTAAAGTCACTGTGCTGCCAATGCCACGTATAAAAAATAGAAAAAGAAAGTCTTCCCGCCTATATGGCGAATTCTTTATTTTTTCTTTTTGCAATTTTGTTATTTATTTTTCTCACACTCGAAGTGAAAAGCAGAGTGTATAACTCGAACATAAAACCCATTTTACCCTCGAATTGACTATCCACCCTCGCCTACGGCTCGGATGGATATATACGTCTCGGGTAAAATGGTACGTTTTATGCACTTGTTGTACAATCTACTATTGAATCTCTTCCAAGACCTAGTACCTACAGAAAGGGCTAATTTTCATTTATTTATTTAAGTCTGCCTTCATAATAACAATGTTTTCAGCATTATTATATTCCGGCAGTAAGAGGTAAGAGAGCCAATTCCTCAGTTGTTGAGGATTCCGGGTGAAGTGCATCCACCTTTAGCCTATTAGCACTTTGACATCAGCTGTGATGAAGACTAAGTCCTACCCCGTTGTGAATAAAAATAAAAAAAAACATTAAAATACTATCAAAGAAAAAATTGCATGCAAAGTACAATGATGAAATTCGATCTGTTCAAATAAAACTTGATTACTTGTAAACAAGGTTTTATTAAGGCGCTACTCGGAAAAAGTATGGACTTTTTGATTTAAAACTATAGGACGGTTACAGTTGTTACAAATCTAATAATAAGATATATATTTCTTCAAACCTTTTTCTAGAATCGTATAGTTTCAAAAACACGATTTTATGATTTTGCCTCGACACTTTTTCTTTTCGAAAAGACCTCTAAAAATACGAAAATTCAAGATTATTTTTAAATGGGGTTACTTACACTATGGAAATGTGTTTAATTAGTGGACACCAATAATATTTAGGATCGTATAGAAGCATTTTTTTTAAAGCGCTGTAGTTTTTTAATACGAAGTGATTTTGTGTTTTTTATGCCTAATCAGCAAAATCGGTCTCGCTCCCGCGTGTGTCGATTTCTCAATGCTATCTCGCTTCAGCATAATTTTTCCGAGTATCGCCTTAATGCACAGCAATGCACAGAGATTGCGACACATTAAAATGTGCATCGTAATTTGCATTTGCACTCAATACTGCCAAACAGGTTTGGAGATATTGTGCAGCTGTTGTAATAATTGTTTGCATGAAAATTGCATGTTTTTATGAATCAACCGTATTGGCGAGATTCGAATACTAATTGAATCGAGACCAGTGAGACTTCCTGTCTAGATTAAACATCATATATGCCTTTGCAACCAAACTGTAATAATCGTGCAAAAAATTAAAATAAATGAAAGATATTTTCACTATCTTATGGCTTGAATTGTTTGTTTATGTAGAAATGCTAGAAAGAAGTTTTTTTTATATTTTACTAGCGGCCGCCCGCGGTTTCACCCGCGTGGTTCCCGTTCCCGTGGGAATATCGGGATAAAAAGTACATATAAACCTTCCTCTTGAATCACTCTATCTATTAAAAAAAAACGCATCAAAATCCGTTGCGTAGTTTCAAAGATTTAAGCATACAAAGGGACATAGGGACAGAGAAAGCGACTTTGTTTTATACTATGTAGTGATTAAAAGTTTGACGCGAATATCCTTTAAAATAAAACTCGTGCGATCGGCGTGAGGGTCTGATTGCTGGAGACCAGCTCTATCAGGATTTTTTAAAATATTTTTTGCGTCCGATTTGGACACTAAAGAAATTAAGTAAGTAATAACTTTTAACAGTATTTTACAGAATTATTTCTCTCGATTTTATCCACTTATTACACTTGGCTAAATTCAGCCTCTAATTAAGCATACTTTGCTTGTTTTGACTGCATCACTTGCTACAAATGAGCTGAAAGAAAGCAATGTATGCTTAATTAGATGCTGAATTTAACCAAGTATAATAAGCCCTTTAGTCTTTACCTTACCTGATGATAAATGAAGATAAGGCTGAAGATGGAACTGCACTACTCCCGCAATCCTCAATAACTTACTGAGAAACTGGCCCTCGTATCTCTTACTGCCGGAACACAACAATGCTGTAAACATCGTTGTTATGGCGTCAGACTTTGATAAAATGGTGGTAGCTAGCCAGGCAAACTTCAAACAAGCCTTACCACCAACCAAACCAAATACAATATTATGTATATCTTACCTCCTACTGGGAATCGACCCCGGGACCTCTGGGTCTGATACCGGTGTGTACCACTAGACCACAGAGGCGGTTAAGGCGAGGATTCCCGACTGCAATAGGCACGCTAACGCTTGCTCGGCCGCGCTCGATACACTTCGCGTGGACCCAGCGGCAGCCGGCAGTGAAGCGAGCGCCCCGCGAACCGAAAATCACTTAAAATTCAATTAAATAAAAAAAAATATTATTATAAAAAATTATGACTGCCAGAATCCATCGGCTATTCAAAGACAATCCCACTTATATTATAAATGTGAAAGTTGTGTGATGTTTGGATGTTTGGATGTTCGGATGTTTGTTACTCAATCACGCCATAACAGCTGAACGGATTTGGCTGAAATTTGGAACACAGATACTTGGTAGCCTGGAGAGGAACATAGGCTACTTTTATCCCGGAAAAATAACACGTTCCCGCGGGATATCGTCGTGCAGTCCACGCGAGCGAAGCCGCGGGCGGAAAGCTAGTTATTTTCGTATGTATGTCATTAACTAAAACCAAGGATACTGCAAGTAATACGATATTTGAATTATTATTAGACGGATATTTGGAATTTTATTTGATACAGTAAAGTATCAGTAATGGAAAATATAACGGCCGGAAGCACTAGATTAAGAACAGTAAAATAACATATTTTTTTCCACATTTTGAGTACTTTGCGAGTAATTCATAATTTAAAATACCCTAGTTTCGGGAATCACCGCCTTAAAAAGCTTGAAATTAAACTTGAAAACAAATCTGAACACAAAAGCTGTTTACTTTTCGCGTTATAAATATCACTCAAAGGGAAATCTTACAAATCAAAGAATATATTTCAGTAGGTATCCTTTGTTCTCGACATATATAATGTAATAAAATTCGCAATAAAACTGAATAAACATGAAATTATCTGAAATATAATAAACAACTTCGTATAATACTAAACGCTGGGCCAAAAACAAGTAGTAAATATGGTTGTCAAACAAAATTCTATTTGCTTTTTCATAATTTATATCGTATTTGTGTTATATTTATAGTTCATTCGTCGTCTCGGTCTATAAAAGATCTTTACGAGCGTATGAGAATGTCTTTTATATTATGTCACAAAGAAGTGTCGAGTGAAACATGGCCTTTTGATTTTTCTCATTGTATTAAAGTTCTGAATAAAATATAATGATACATAAAAGTCAAACATAAAAAAAGCTTTTTAGTTTATGGAAAATTAATTGTTGGAGATGAAAGGTGTTTATTGTGTTGCTGACTGGGAGTAAACTATTTTCAGTAGGTAGGTACCTTTTTTAAATAAAACATTGATTATTGTTATTAATTTGCGGACAATTTTATCGACCTCGCTGTCTCATTGACTCTTTAGGATTTCCTTTATTAAAAGGTTATTATTAGTCATTTCAACTATTATGGGCTTCGATCAACAATAATACCTAGGTCTAGATACATAGCTGGAGTGACAAACACGGCTAAGAAAATATGCGCCCACTGAGCCACTTGAGCGTATATTTATAAGTAGTTCCTGACATTTATTTATGACATTAGATCGTACATTATTAACCCATTTTTCTCAGCCATAAAAAGTTTTGATTTAGATCGTGAGCCTTCATCCAGTAGCTACTATTGTTGATCGAAGATTAGCTACAGAAAATCCTAGTTTAAAAAGAAAGATATGTTTTCCATTGTGACTACGACCGAGGAGATAACTTCACTGAACATAATTTTGTTTGTCTTGTTTACCGGTTTCGCGGTTCAATTACTAAAGGCCAGATTCGCTAATAACCATAAGAGATGAAGCGTTAACTAATAAGTTGGTAGGTATTTAATTCAATACAAAAAAAAAAATTTTTTTTTTTTACAGATTTATGTTTACTTTTTTATCTCGAACAATGAACTTGTAGCTCTGTTTTCTTTACATATACATTTGTCCGTAGGTATACTTACTTTGCCGATAACACACGAAAAAGCAGCTTTGCTCTGCTTAGTGAAAACGCCCCCTTATATTTTGTATAAGAAATTATTAAACTTATATTGAAACTAGCATCCGTCCTTGAAGGGGCCAGTAATGAATTTTAAAAATACCAATAGATATATCGTTTACTCCCGCAATAAATATGAAACTGTTATTGCCACTTTCCTAGTGACAACATAATTTTGTCTGTCAAACTAGCTGGTTTGACCCGAGTTGCTTATCTCACGCAGCTGATTGTACTGACGATCAATCTTACTGACAGACAGAGTTTATATTAGTAGATAGCGGCTGCTGGCAGGGAGCCAGGCGAAATTTATTTAAGACCAGATAGAATCAACGTATGGTTACAGACGGATTTTGTAAACTCTTGGTCGTTTGGTGTGTTTCGCTAAGTCTCTCCTCACACGGGTCACTGACCACAACAGTCCTATTATCTATATACTCTATACAAATAAATAAAATTGGAGTGTCTGTTTGTAATATTAAAATAACTGCTTTTTACTACATGCATATGATTATATAACATATACCAAAACAGCGGCCTATGCCCAGCAGTGGGCGTCGTACGGCTGAAGTGATGATGATGATGATACCAAAACAGCGTTTTTTTTTTTCAATTTTTGTCTGTCTGCCTTTCTGTCTGTTTGTTCCGGCTTATCTCTGAAACGGCTGGACCGATTTTGACGGGGCTTTCACTGGCAAGTAGCTGATGTAATAAGAAGTAACTTAGCTTTTTATCCCGGCAAAATATGAAATTCCCGCGGGATAACGTCGTATAGTCCACGCGGGCGAAGCCGCGGGCGGAAAGCTAGTTAATATTATAAATGTGAAAGTTTAGATGTTTGTATGTTTGTTGCTCAATCACGCTAAAACGGCTGAACGGATTTGGCTGAAGTTTGAGACACAGCTACTTTGTAGCCTGGAGAGGAACATAGGATACTTTTTATCCCGGAAAAATATCACGTTCCCGCGGAATAAAGTTGTTTAGTCCACGCGGGCGGGCGAAGCCGCGGGCGGAAAGCTAGTACTATATATATAGGTACTGTGCCACAATCACAAAACGCCGCCACCGAACTATGAGCTAGCTGTGAGCCCTCGCCCACATAACCACGATTCAGTCGCGATACAAACGCGATACTGTCACGCTTCTGACTTTTTGTAGCGATGCTGTCGCGCGTTAGTAGCGATGCTGTCGCGCGTTATTAGCGATGCTGTCGCGGGTTAGTAGCGATGCTGTCGCGCGAGTAACGATGCTGTCGTGCGTTAGTAGCGTGTGGTACCGTGTGCAAATGGGACTAAAGCGCGTCTCGTAAACGCGCGACAGCATCGCTACAAAAAGTCGCCGTGGGCGAAGGCCCTATGTCATGTAGTTTTCATACATTTTATAATTATGACGCCCGCCGCCGCCGCTACTCGTCAATTGTTTTTCTTCTAGCTTCAATCATAAAACAGAGTCGCGTGTGGCTCGTGTGCAGTGACAATAAGATTTAAGTCGTAGTTAAAATAGTAATATAAACTGGTCTTCTTCTTCTTTCGTGTCGTTGGTAGGGTACTGAAATTAAATTAAACTGGTAATTTGATATCTATATACCTATAAAATTGGCAATGGAAAGAAAACCTTGTTGTCGACAAACATTGCACCCACAGAACACAGAAATCACAGAACATGGAAAGTAAGAAAAAAATCTTTCCGTGTTCTGTGACAGAAATATTTGTCTATTGCACCATTTTCGCCTAAAGATTTGCTGTGTTAGAATTACAATCATCGTAACGCCAAGGCCAAAATTATAGTGACGAACAATATTCGTCTTATCGTGTATGTTTTAACGCGAATATACTGAAGTTTGTCGTTGATCGAACACGAATATTCACGTGGTAAGTGTGCCCGCAGCTTAATAAATTACCTATCGGTAAGTAATTGTTTCGAGAAGGTCATGAAAACAAGATTTTGTTTTCCTAAAGCTAAAGTGCTTTTAGTGCAAAATAATTTGTCTTAATATTTTCCGGAAAATAATAAACTATCGACCTCGATGTGTCACCGCCCATTATATTTTCTAAGTTTCATTTCGTGTTTGTGGAAAAGTGTGGGTGACCTATTTTGAACGTTCAAATTATTAGATAGATAGATAGATAGATGAACACTTTATTGACCACACAGAAATACAATACAAAGTAGGTACATCAGAAAAGGGTAAAAATTATGTGGGCAAAGGCGGTCTTATCGCTAAGAGCGATTTCTTCCAGACAACCTTTGAGACATAGGAAAAAATATAAAGAGCGAGAGGTAGTGTACAAGCAAAAGGCAAAAATATACGAAGTTTATTACTGCTATTAGGTTAAATAAATATAACTACATAAACTACTTACTAATAAAATATATGTAACTATATATTCTATATATAACTATAATATATAAATATTATATATATATGTAACTATGTTATTTATATATATTAATAAAATAAAAATAAAAACAATATACTACATAACCATAAGGTAGTTGCAAGCTAGGATTTCGTGAGTAGATGAGAATGCAGATTGGTCTTGAATTATTAGTGACCCAAACATTTATATTTTCTTACTAGCCTTCCGCCCGCGGCTTTGCCCGCGTGGACTACACGACGTTATCCCGCGGGAACCTAATATTTTGCCGGGATAAGAAGTAACTTTTGTCACTCTCCAGCTCCCGATCTATCACTATACCAAAAATTACGTCGATCCGTTGTTGCTCCGTTTTGATGTATAAGACGGATAACTATTTGTTATATCAAATGTTTGATAGTTGGTTTGTATGGGATAAGAAAAGTGTGGTTTTTACTATTTTCCACGCAATTTTCTTGTTTTTTCTCTCCAAAAAAACCTTCAGTAAAACATCAGGAACTTATGAAAAAAATAGACGAATTGGTCCAGCCGTTCTTGAGTTTTGCGCTTAGCAAAATTAATTTTTATTTATATAGGTACCTAGAGAAGAACATTAATTTAAGCGAAAAGTTTAGATTTTAATACCTGTAATCACAGATAATATAATACTATACTAGTACTGTAATGTAGATGTATGTAGTAGAGGTGGCGCGATATTCAAACTTATTGGCGACTCGGAACGTCGCACGAGACTGTTCTATTATTTTTTTATTCACAACGGGGTAAAACTTAGTCTTCATCACACCTGATGTTAAATTATGATAGATAAGGCTGAAGGTGGAAGCGCACTGTTCCCGAAATACTCAATTACTGACGAACTGGTTATCTTATCTCTAACTGCCTGCTACACAACAATGCTGAAAACATCGTTGTTATGGCGTCAAACTTAGATAAGATGGTGGTAGCTACCCTGGCGGACTTTGAACAAGCCTTACCACCAACCAAAGCGAAAGCAATATGAACCCACAGGATATGCTTCTTGTTCTGTGATGTACCCTCACTGGGAATCGAACCCGTGACCTTTAGGTCTGATACCGGTGGTGTGTATCAACCACTAGACCACAGAGGCGGTTGAAACGATTGGTGAAGAAAAGAGGGTGGTGCAGGCAACTCACTTCACTCACACCACTTCACACTTATTATAAATCTTTCTACCATTTTAGTTTGTCTCATGATTCTGTCAGGAATAAGTAGAAAAAAACCAAAGTTACCTTAAACTAAAACACACTGTATCGTCATAGTTTTAGCTATGGTTGCAAAAAAAGAATTAGAGTGTTGTAAACATCATTGAGGAAACACAAGGGCCGTTTTTCCATACAAACGTATTCCCCTGTTTCCTCCTTGGATAATGCCAGTAGAGCATTTTTTTTCCAAAACATCGATGGCCACTGGCCACTTATTATTGGCATGCCCCTATGTTTTCTTTTTATTCATAAACTAATTACTAAGAGAGATATGAACCTTCAAAATCAAAAAAAATGCCTAATTTTCAGCTGTTTTCAAACATCCAGAAATTTGACAAATTTATATGTAAAAAGGAAAACATATAACACGGCCAAATCCTTTCTTTGATGTTTGATGAAAAAAGAAAATATATCAGCCAAGTTTTACAAAAGAAATCAGGGTACTACGAAACGTTGATTTTGTGTACTTTTAATAGGTATTTGCGTTTCGAGCTGCAGTTGTCTCTATCGTGCTTTCTGGGGGGAGCAATGATAGCAATGAGCACAGCCATCTCTATCGAAATACCTAGCTTTTAATTATCTTGGTCGTAGTGTTTCCTCTTAACCGAACTAGGCAAACGTAGACACTTGTGTGTCTTGTGTGGGATACAGTGTCTACGTCTGCGCAAGGAAGGCTGATTTCAAAGGCTAAAATAAATTAAGCGGGGAAAATGAAATGAATGATAATATTGATTAGGTACTTTCAGGAGTAATAATAACACGCACGTATAAAGGACTGTGCTCACCGGGAGCATTCGTTTCACGAACGAGCGTTTGTAGCATACTCGAGAATGTCCTTCGCGAACCAAACATTTTGGTGAGTACGTTAAAACGAATATCGAAAGTTGTGCTCGCGAAGAGAATGAATAAATTTACTTATGCTCCAAACGCTCGCGCAATACTCGCTAACCAAATTCGTTAAACGAATACTCCCGGTGAGTACAGTCCATAAAGCAAACATGGAGCTTGCAAAGCGAAGGACTTGTTACGCATTGATGCTTTTGAGATGTGGTGCTGGCGGCGGATGCTGCGCGTAAGCTGGGCAGAGTTCCGGACCAATGACTCTATACTGGAAGTGCAAAAAATGAAAAAAATGAAGGAGCGACTGTCTTCTACCGTTATCCTTAGATCTTTTCAGTTCTTCGGCCATGTGGGGCGGAAAACCCCTGAAAGCCTAGAAAGATGGGAGAAGGACCTTCTAGGAAAGGTAGAAGGGGGCGGACCGCGTGGCCGCAGACCAGCTCGTTGGTCCGACCTTATAACCAGGACAATGAAAATTTCGGTACACAAGGCACTGCATCTGGCGGGAGACCGCCAGTCCTGGCAATCAGCGATCCGGAATGCGACCAAGTGACAGAGGTCACGATCCTCAGCAATGAGGGACCGACTGAGGAGGAGGAGGAGGTATAAAGCAAACAGTTAATGAGCGACCTTATCGCTGATTTTCAGCTGTATGGGATATGAAACCGTAATGTGTGGAACACGACCTACAGATTAGATAATTAAATGTAAAAACTACTAGAAAAGTTGAACGTGTTCTCACAAATGTCGGTCTCTAAACTTTATAATATAAATTTTGTTTTAAAATTCATCGCAGGTGGCAAAGATGTGGGCAGGCTAGTAAAGTATTCAAAAACATTTTAACACTCGTGCAATGTCCGGAGAAAAACAATTTTTTTGCATGCATTTTTTTTCAGATAAAAATAGTTTAAAGTTTTAAACTGTATCGCCGAAAATATTATTAAAATTAGAGTATAAAGACGTCTACACTCACTTCGATAGTTACATCACCGCCCAGACGCGATGTAAATTGGCACCCTGTCTTTATGAATGGTCGGCGGAAACGGATATCGTTATTTTCGAGTGAGTGACATCACTGTTAACTGAAGTGTTGTAGTGATGGGACGCTTTTCGTTAATTTGTCGATATTTTTATGTGCAATTTGTTTACGATGCAATGGGAGAGTTTCCTGCAGTAATTTTTCGATGCACTAGATGGCGCTGTAACTAGGGCATCGAAACTCGGTTCAATTTTGAAAACCCGGGTTTTCGGGTCTAAGAGTAATCAAAACCCGGGTAGACCGGGTTTTTCGAGCTTTTCGATCTTTTTGTTATAATTTTATTAAATACAAGAAACTGTTTTATTATTCAATTTTTACAATGAGTACAAGATGTTAAGAATGTGGAAGGATTAAAATAAATGAAAAATAGTACTTTCCAAATTACAAAAACAGCCTAACTAATACTACTACCTACCTATCTAATATAAAAAAGTCATCATAGATATTAATTTTTTCAAAATATCTTAAAACTAAGTAAGTATAGATTACTAACTTAGCGCCTTTACAGACTTGCAGGACTGGCCATCATAAATTTCGGGACGATTTTTTTTATTTTTTATATTTGTACAGGGTATGCAGTATGCATGCATTTGACCACCATCCAGCATAGCAGAGAGTATGCAGTCTAGGATGTTGTATGCTTACCCAGGAGGTGCCCAATGCCCATTCACTCTTGCTTTGAAAAGGCCAAGGTTATAATGGCCAACGCGCACCGGCTCGACCCCTGTTGGCCCAGAGCCGATCGCGCCTATCCCGACAAGCTGGTTTGCAAATAAGATCCGTGAACGCACTATAGAAATACACCAACTTAACTGGAGCTCGCTGGATTCGTGCAGACATGCGAAACTCGCACAACCGCGCGTGGACGCGCGTCTATCCAGGGCCCTGATACAACTGTGCAGGCCGCAACTTCGCCTGGTAACAGGTGCTATTACTGGTCATGGACAATTTAACAGACATCTTTTTAATTTAGATGTCACCGAGAGTCCCCTATGCAGAGAGTGAATGGAGGAAGAAGAAACAGCTGCCCACGTACTGCTGGAATGCAGGGGGGTGGCCCCTACCGGGCGAGGTACCTCGGCTCGCCGGGCAGCGTCCAGGAAGCGATCACGAATGTGAAAGCTCTTAGAGCGTTCCTGGCTGAGCTGCGCTGGCTGGAGTGTTCTGGCCGCGCCTCCGGACGCAAAATTGGCGCAATAGACGTCGAGTTGCAGAAACCGCCCGTATTGGTAAGAAGAAGAAGAATGATCGGGGAACGCATTCGCAGGTAGCGCATTGCAATCTTTAGCAGCTCGCATTCAAAAAGTCTGGCGAAGCGCTTAGTACGGACACGTGGTATGTCTACGATGTATGGATGGTAGGCTGACCTGCATCTGGTAACCCGATGGTGGAAAGGCGCTGGAGGAACAAGATTGTGCAGTTCCTGTGCGCACTCTCCAAAGTGAATCCGGTAAAACACCGACAGACCAACAACAGCAACTCTACGGCGATGACTGAGACTTTGAAGTTTAGCTTTTTCTAAAGTTGTGCCTCCAATGAACTTCTTTCTTTCTTTGCGCGGTTTTCAAACGCATCTAAAACTGCCAGTTGGTACTTCAAAAATCTAATCAAAATTGTTTATTTGCTTGAAAACACGGGTAATGCAATAAGATACATGTGAAACTACTACTAAAACTTTAGCGGAGCCATTTCAAAGGTGACAGCAGTACTCCATGCACGGATGAATTTGTGCTTTGTAAAGAACTTTGAGAGGACGCCCAGTTTTTTGGCAGCAGTTTTACCAATTGAGTCGATATACTCACCGAAGTTCAGCTCCGATTATAGAGTAACGCCAAGTTGCAGGTTCTCGGTTACTGGTAAGGATACACCCTGGAAAGTCGGAGCTAGTTGAAAGGGACTCCGTTTATCTGAGAAAAGACACGCCTGCGTGGCGAGGCGTTGAAACTGACAAGGTTGGCATTTCCCCAATCGGAAGTGCCAGGTTCGTTTGCTCAACTAGTGACTCTCGACAAGACTGAACTTCATCACTAAAAGCCCTTGCACCAGAAAGATATCTGCTAGACACACTGGTGTCATCGTCATAACCAAATATACCAGGCACCAACAGGTCGTTAATGTGGAGAAGAAATAGTGTTGCAGATAATACCGAACCTAGGGGAACCCCAGCGTTGATGTTCTTCAAGTCAGATGTCTGACCATCCACAACGACTCGAATTGAACGGTTCCTAAGGAAGTCGGTGATCCAGATGCAGAGGCCGTCAGAGATTCCATATGAGGGAAGCTTGCCAGTTCGGATATCATGCCAGACCCTATCAAATGCTTTGGAAATATCAAGCGAGACAGCAAGTGCTTCGCCATGTCTATCGAACGCTTGATTCCAAAGGTGGGTGGCGTACACGAGAAGATCTCCAGTCGACCGTCCGCGGCAAAAACCATACTGGAAGTCACTAGGGAGCTCGTTAGTTTCAAGTTACGCCAATAGATGTTTATTCAGTACATGCTCCGTAGTCTTGCAGAGTATGAACGTGACTGAAATCAGCCTGTAGTTAGAGGGGTTGGCATGGCTATATTTTTAGGTATTGGCTGAGCATTGGCACGCTTCCACGACTGAGGAACAAGACAAGTCCTGTCTCAAGTGAGAGGCGGCTCAAGATAGGAGACAACTAGGGTGCACAGTTACGCAGGACTATTGCCGGGATTCCATAAGGACCACTAACCTTATTTCCTAGACCACGGAGAGCTTTGAGAACCTCTTTGTGGCGAATGTGAATATTACCCATGGAAGAGCTAACACGAGGTATCTTCGGTGGAGTTTGGCGTGTAACATCTAGACATTGAATTCGGCGTCACTTGGCGGAAGTCCCTAACCATTGTGAAAAACGAAATATAAATATATAAATAATAATATATTTTTACTTCCGCAAAAAAACACAATATGCAAGATGCACCGCCCGCCCGCAAAAAATTGCACATGCACACCACTAAAATACCAGTGCACAATACCTGCATTTAGCAAGACAGCAATACACCTTGCGCCTTCACCGATTACACTACTCTACACGTGTTTCGCCACAACCCGGGGCATCTTCAGGAGATAGTTCGTGCGAAAACCATCACCAAATTAATGTTGGTGTTGGTTAGTTGGTTGTTTTTTTGCGGAAGTAAGCTACACATATTTCGTTTTTCACAAAGTATTAAAAATACCCGAAAAACCCGGGTTTTGCCCCAACGCGGGGCATCCTCAGGAGATAGTTCGTGCGAAAACCAACACCAAATGTTGGTGTTGGTTTGTTGGTTGTTTTTTTGCGGAAGTAAGCTACATATATTTCGTTTTTCATTAAGTATTAAAAATACCCGAAAAACTCGAAAAACCCGGGTTTTTAAAAATCAAACCCGGGTTTTTTGTATTCCTTAAAACCCGGGTAAACCCGGGTTTTTCCGGACCGGGTAAACCCGGGTTCGATGCCCTAGCTGTAACCCTAACACAACCTACTTTTTTCAGCATATTATGGTAAAGGATTAGTTCATTCAGCCTAAAAAAGACTTGAGTGTCGGTCGGTTGTAGGTACTGTCAAATTAATCTGTCTGTGGTAAAGTTTTTCTTCTGTGAGGTCTGCGGATTGCTTTGCTTCCATCCATGCGTTGGTGTTGGTGGTGTTTTGTGAGCGTATTCGTTTTTCTTGATAATTTGATTGAAACCTGGCTTGGAATGGTACTGAATACTGGACCCCGATTGGATAGCTTACATTTTGGCCTGGCACTGAATACTTGACACCGATATTTCTTAACGTTTTGGACTTGCCTAATCACCGCACTGGTGAACGAACTTCAATCATATCGAAAGAAAGACTATGGATCGTGTCGTCTTGATCAGCCTCTGTACCGGCTAAAAATATGGATATGGACATGGGCTTTATTTGACATTTGAAGCCCATATTTTGTCCTTGTATGGGCATAATGTGGGCTTCAAATGTCAAATGAAACCCATGTCCATACCCAGATTTTTTTGCCGGTATAGGGGCTGGGGGGCTACCGCGTAACTTTATGGATATGAACTTCATACGTTTTTTGGAACTTCAAGTCAATTTTATAAAAAATATAGCCTCAATCAGTTCCTTGTTTTGTGATATCGGGTATAACGATAGCTAGCTAACAACGTTCAACAGAACAAAACAGCAAAAATCAATCAAAATAAGGAATTCAAATGACAGTTGAAGGCCATACCCATGCCCATATTATTTAGCCGGTAGCCCCCCTGATTAATAACCCAGACACATCGTATAAGACACGCGTCCCGGATCAAAGAAGCTTTTTTGATATCACGAGTGTGATACAATAGCGCCATCGATTACTGAAGAAGATTAAGGTCCGGTTGCTCGAAGCTTGGTTAGGGTTAAATTATGGTTAAAGTAAAATTAACCGGCGGTCAAATTTAAAAAGCGTTGTTGAAGCAGCGGTTACTTTAACGAGCAGTCAAATTACAGATTTAACGGCGGTCAAAATAACCGACAGGGTGGGGGTGGTTTAAATTTTGCCATTAGTAATTAAGGGAAGGTTAATAAAATAGTACAGACAACACTTTTAACCCTAAAATAACCAATGTATTTTTCTTTTACCGATGTCAAAATTGACATCAGTTAAATTTTAACTTTTGTCAATTTTAACAAAAGTTAAATGTACGAGCAACCGGACCCTAATGAGGTATTCTGTATTGACTGAAAGAGAAAATGTTGACACTTCTGCCAATATGTATCGAGAGGGGTTTTTAATTTCTAGCCGATTAACCTATGATAATACTGAAGGTGTTTATTTTGTGGCTGGTATAATGTGCATCAGAAATGCGAAAAAACATGAATTATAATGTCATTCGAAAAGTTGTCAATCACATAATATTAGAAGCACAATGTGAGTGTGCGGCAGGGATGGGCCCCCATCCATGTTCAGTACAAACATATTTTGGTTGTAATAAATAGACTAATCGATTTTACCAAGCATAAAAAAATAACAACAAAACCCATCTGCACAGACACACTCCAAAGCTTTCTTAAGCCAACACAATGCATAGAGTAAGATAAATTTAAACACAATGACTTTTCGTATATTACTCATAGACTATTTTCTTTACTATTTTCTATTAGGTAAATACTTTTTCGTTTACTTCTATAGAAAAAGTTAGGTCGCTATAGTGGGGTAGCGCCATCTAGTACAAATTTTTGAACTGAACGATGAAACGTCAAAAAAAACTCCCTCTGATCAGGCACAATTGTGATGACCATCTACTGTGTTCCACAGTTTATTGAAACGGATGTTTCTCATGCAAAATTAAGTTACTTAAAAGCTAGTCCTACCTTCCTAGAAGATACTGTTCGTAATCCAGGGGGGCTGATCGCTGTCTCGCCGGCGCGCGCGCCTGACAAGTCGGTCTTCACCCAACCCCCGATGGGAAACTCTTATAGCTAACACTCTTATAACTACACAATGCCCTAATAGACAGCTAAAACCTTCCCGGCGCTTTTCAAGGCGAACACACACGGGTCACAAGTCTGTACCCCGACCGGGCACTCGTAGGTGCAAAAACTCGAAATCTCGGTCACAATACGGGTAGGTAACTGAGCGCGATGTTGCGCGGACGGCGGTTGGCGGCGAACTAACTAATGAATCCTACACTACACGCGGCCCGAGCGCATTGACAATGACAACTGAACGCTCGCACGCGCGGCGTGAACATCCCCCCGTCCCGGACAGTAGCAAACTGTCCGCCAACTCAATCTAAGGGCAGGCGAGAGAGGGTAGCGATCGCTCGCTTCAAAACAGAGTCCCCCACCAGGACCTCGGCAAACCTGGGCACACCATCCGACCCCGGATGAAGCTGAACAATGCGTCCTAAACGCCAGCGGAGGGGCGGCAGGTTTGGATCCTTTACCAACACGAGGTCCCCGGTCTTGGGTGGGGTCGTCCTATCCGACCACTTAACGCGTTGCTGCAAAATGTGCAAATACTCCAGATGCCAACGGCGCCAAAAACTCTGCGTAAGCTGCTGGAGCAATTCAAATCGCGAGAGCCGTCCGGAGGGCACTTCGGAATAAGGATATTCCGGCAAGGCGTTAAGCGGTCTGCCAATCAAAAAATGGCCCGGCGTAAGGGCCTCTAAATCATTCGCGTCCGAAGACAACGGACACAACGGACGCGAGTTGAGGACCGCCTCAACCTTACAAAATACGGTCGCGAGTTCCTCAAACGTGAGGACCGTCTCCCCAATAACGCGACGAAGGTGAGTTTTAGCGGCCTTTACAGTTGCTTCAAAAATCCCTCCCCAGTGGGGGCAGGATGGCGGGGAGTACTGCCATCGTACCCCTCTGCGAGAGAGTGTGGATCCGATCTCAAAATTATTCCTATCCAAAAATTCACAAACTTCCTTTAAATACCTATCGGTGCCCTTGAAATTGGTTCCACAATCGGACCTTATTAACGACGGCATTCCGCGGCGAGACACAAAACGATTCAACGTGGCTACAAAGGCTTCTGTGGTGAGGGCACTAACCACCTCCAGGTGGACCGCTTTAGTGGCCAAACAAACAAATACACACAAGTAAGCCTTTTCCGTTCTAGCATTACGAAGCCGCGATGTCTTAACGGTAAATGGCCCCGCAAAATCCGTTCCAACTCCTGAGAAGGGCATCGATTCGTTCACTCGATCGGCAGGCAAATCACCCATCTGGGGCTGCATCGTATCGGCGCGCAAACGATAACACGGGAGACAACGAAAAATAACGGATCGGATTATTCTCCGCGCTGACAAAATCCAGAACTCTCGTTGGAGGAGCGCGGTCAAAGCATTACAACCGGCATGAGCATTCTTTACATGTCGGTCTGTAATCAACAGTCTAACTAACGGTCCATCCTTGGGGAGCAACAAAGGGTGGCGTGATCCGTACGGCAGGTTGGCATGTCTGAGCCTACCTCCGACACGCAGCAATCCGGTACTGTCCAAGAAGGGATTCAACCGCACCAAGGGTCCCTTCAACTTGGACTTACTTGAGCGCAGGGCTTTCAGCTCCGGTTCAAACTCTCGCTGTTGCGTCACTCGCAACCAATGCAACAGGGCGTCTTGCCGCTCTTGTGGGGCGAGGACCGGAGACAACGATTTCTCCTGAGGCTGGCGACAATTTCGCACAAAGCGCCTCATCCAAGCAGTCACGCCGAGCAACTTATCAAGAGAACTGTAGCGGTCTAACAAAAACTCCATCTGCGGAGCCGCCACCGTCTCCACGGCGTGAACACGCATGCCTAGGTCTGGGACTCTGGCCACAGCCGGGGTGGCAGGCCATGAGCGCTCAGGCCGTAACAACCATGATGGACTCCACCATAGGTGGTGGTCCACTAACTCAGGCGCCTCGCAGCCGCGGGAGGCACAATCTGCGGGGTTCAGTTCGCCCGGTACGTGGCGCCAAATCAACGGGGCCTTTGAAGTCTGAATTTGTGAGACCCGGTTGGCCACAAAAACCTCAAGGGTGTGGACTGAACTCTTCAGCCAACAAAGGACGACCTGGCTGTCAGACCACGCAAATATCGACCCCAAGTCGACACCGTTTCCCAAGGTGTCGGCAACATGATTGAGTAGCCGTACTAAGAGAGTGGCGCCGGACAACTCCAACTTCGGAATGGTTAGCCTAGTCCGAAGGGGGGCGACCTTACTCTTGGCCGTAACTAAGTGTACAGCGACAACGCCTGCTGCATCCACCGTTCGGATGTAAACGGCTGCCGCGTATCCGCTTTCGGACGCGTCACAAAAGCCGTGCAGGGAGGCTTTAAACTTTCCCGAAGGCAGCATTTGCCTCGGTATACAAACCCGATTGACGTCGGGTAGGGATGACACGAACCTCACCCACTCTCGTAGGAGGCTACCAGAGAGGGGCTCATCCCATGACAATTCCGCAGCCCAGAGCTCCTGTAGGAAGCACTTCATCGAAAACACTACAGGGCTGAGCCAACCGTTCGGATCAAAGGTACGGGCTACAGTAGACAGCACCGTGCGTTTAGTCCAGACCTTTGGGTCTGGCAGTTCCAATCTATATGTGAACAAATCCGGGACTGGTCGATACTGGACTCCCAAAACAGACAGCATGTCTGGAGTCTCCGGATTTTCAAAGAGGAGCGGCTCTTGCTGGTGGTCCTTAGGCAAATCTGCCAATAGGTCCGGTGAGTTAGACAGCCACTTCCGCAACTCATAGCCACCAGCCCTCAAGAGCGCAATCAGCTCATCACGTAAGACGAGAGCCTCATCTAAGCTCGAGGCCCCCGTGCAGATATCGTCGACAAATAAGGCCCCCCCCTCAATAAGAGCAGATGCCCGGGGATAGCGTAGCCGTTCGCGCTCTGCGAGCTCCAATAGCGAACGGATCGCCACAAAGGGGCTCGACCGCAAACCATAAGTGTTGGTGTTCAGCTCGTAAGCCAACATCGGATCCTGGGGATCCTCACGCCAAAGGATGAGCTGGTATCGTCTATCCTCCGGGTGAATCACGGTCTGTCTGAACATCATGCGGATATCGGCCACAAAGACGACAGCGTGCCGGCGGAAGTTGGTCAAAACATCACAGACATCGTGATGCAACTTCGGCCCCGCATGCAGACACTGATTCAACGACACTCCGGTTGACGTGGGCGCTGAACCATCAAAGACCACGCGGATCTTCCCATTGGAAGTCTTCAAAACAGCGTGGTGTGGCAGGAAGTAATGTTCCACATTACGCCAGTCCAACTGCGAGATGGACATGTGCCCAAGGTCCAAATACTCCCGCATGAAGTCTATATACTTCTCCTTGAATGCGGGATCCCTGGCCATCCTACGCTCCATGGACAACAATCTCTTCTCGGCCATCGGTCGGGAGCTCCCTAAAGGAGGGCGAACCGCCAAGAAGGGCAAGCGGGTAATCAAGCGACCCGAGAGGAGGCGCCCAGTGTTGTTCTGGTAGAACAATTCGCACTCCTCGGCTAACGGATCCAACCGCTTGGCAGCGGGAGGTTCCTCCACCTCCCAAAACTTTTGGAGAACGTCGGACAAAGTAGAACCGACAATGGTCTGGCGGTCTACCGACGGGGTCTCTGGTGTCTGTGGTACCTTTCCCATCACCACATGACCCAGCGACGAGGACAAGGCGACAAGATCGGCTGTCTGCAAAACTCGCTTGCTTCCACACAGTACACGACCGAGGACATCCGCACCAATCAACAAGTGTATTGGGCCCGGTCGGTGGAAGGAAGGATCAGCCAAAGCCAGTCCAGACGTCAGCTCAATCGTGGATGGCGGCACTCGCACTTGCGGGAGTGGTCCAACCACCTTATCAAAAACTATCGCCGAAGCACCGATCTTCGGCCTTGGCGTGAAGTGGGGGGAGAAGGAGAACTCAACTCGACCAATCGGATCAGGGATCCGCGAGTCTCCCACCCCCCGTACCGCTTCGTGATGCGGCACAAGCAAAAGACCCAGCTGTCGGACAAGCCACCTGGACATTATGCACCCCTGGGCACCTGAGTCCAAAAGGGCACGCACCGTGACAACATTGCCCTTAGGTCCCCAAACATTCACGGAGGCTGTTGGCAACAGCACAAGCTCCGGAGGGGTGGTTGGGTCCGACAGGGGCGCCATTAAAAATTTTGGGGGGGTACTTGTCCCCCTCGCGCCTGAGTCGGCGCGCCAAATGTGGGACGCTCGTACCGGGCGAGCGGGTCCCAATCGGGTACATACTGGCCCCGACCAACAGCACTCCTAGGTGCAGGGTAATACCCGTGTGGGGCGTGCCTCGGTGCATAGTACCCCAATCAAGGCCTCTCCATTAGGGGGGGGGAGTAGCAAATAGGGCCCGTGCCCATCGCCACCGTGGCGTACTCTTGTGGTACCCCCCTACCCCCGCCCGTGGCGGGGGCGTCTCTCCTATAGTTCCCCCTCTCCGGGGGGGACTGAACGGGGGGGCTAAGCCCCGCCGAATCTCTAGGGGACCGGTTCCGGGCTGCCGGGCCCCCGCCCGTGCGCGAGGAATTCGAACCCCGGTCGCTCCCGGCGTCCTTGCGGTCCAAACAAAGGAGGGGGTGATGCCTCCCTCCGCAAAGACGACAATCCTCTGTCTGGGGACACGCCGACTGCATGTGTCCCCCCAAACACCTATAGCACCATTGGCGCTGTCTCGCGACGGCCCTCCGTCCCTCTGGGCGGAGGCCTCTAAATTTGGCACATTCGTGCACCACGTGCCTATCTCCCCTGCAATACCTGCACCGCTCACTCGGTGCGGGGGGAGGGGACTGCTGGAAGGCAGCATACCGATTGGTCGGGCGACGGGGCTGTTCCCTCGCCGCCACCATACGACCAACACCTGGAACCGGGGCGGGCTCCAGGTGGTCCGTCACCCTACATTCGTCCTCCAAAAAACGAAGGAGGTCCGCGAAGGGCGGGAGATACGAGGCGCTGTCGCCTCCGTACCTCTGCTCGAAACGCCCCTTCATTTCAGCGGGCAATTTGGCGAGGACTATGTGCAGCAGTATAAAGGACCACTGATCCACCGGCAGGTCCAATCGCCTTAGGGAGTTGACCGCTGACAGTAGCGGGTTCAGCAACTCCCTCCGTAACAGGTGTACCCGCGTGATTCGCGGGAGGGCCAAATTCGTGGCCACGTGGGTGTCCGCCAGTAACCGGACATTCTGGTACCTGCTAACCAGAAGCTGGCGAGCCACCTGGTAGTTGTCGTCGCTGATGAGCAGGTGCTGGATTACCGCGCTGGCCTCTCCTCGCAGGGAGGAGCGCAAATAGGCCAACTTCTCACTAGGGGATAAGTCCCGTCGTGAATCCACTAAGCTGTCGAACAAGTTAATGAAGCCCATCCAGGCTGACAGATCCCCATTAAAAGTGGGAATCTCCAACGTAGGCAATCGGCCTAGCAACGCCGTCGGGGTAGGTTTGACCTCCCCGCTCAAAACCGGCTCCCCCTTCCGAACAGCCAGGGCCCTCTCAGCCGCCTCCGTGAACTGGTCAGCCAGCTCATAGGCCTGGGCTACATCCTGCTCCAGCTGTTCCGACACGGCATCATCAGCTGGGGGGTTCTGCAAATAATACGCGCGACACTCCATGGCGTAGCGCTCCAGGTCTTGCAGCCGAGCTGCCAGCCCGCCATACCGAGCTAGCAACGCGCCTACCCGGTCGGCTCGGTCTATTAATGTGACCGCACAAGCAAGCCAACGCAAAACTCCTTGGATGCCAGCCCTGGATACGGCGGTCGGATTCGTAGGAGTCATTTATAATCCGTTTAATAAACAAAGCAAACAAAGAAATATAAAAGTGGTAAACATCAACAAAAAAAACAATAGAAATAGGTCGCGTCACGATAATATAAAACACAATTAAAATTCGGACGACATACACGGACCCTACTATTTTCATAAATTATTAACAACTTACCAATTTCAAGGGCTAACAATATAACGGTATAAACAAAACGGTATAGGATTAACGGTATGGCATACACGGCACGGCCAGGTCAACCTCGCAAATCAACTACTAAACCGTTATCAACAAACAAAAACAAATCTGTTTTTAATAATAATACTCGTAATTTAATACTACTAATAATTAAAACTAGTTCCACTTTTTTAACTAGGCAAGCGGACTCGGAACAAACACTAGTATGTGGTACTAATAAACAACACTTTCGAACGAAACTATTCGTCAAATAAATCCGGACACACAAAAAAAATATACACATCTAGGCGAGTAAACTCGTATCAAATCACTAGTATGTGACCACAATTATATAAGTATATCTATTATCGGATCCACCAAGTGAGAAACATTCGCTTCGAGAATTTACTAGAACAATTTCTTAGTACTTCAAATCCTCTCGGAATACCCTCGAGATTTTAACAAAAAAAAATAATTTTATTTTTACTATGAAATTTTATGTAGTTAATTTTAATATGAAAATTAATTATATCAATTACGCTCTGCTACCAAAATTATGATCAGGCACAATTGTGATGACCATCTACTGTGTTCCACAGTTTATTGAAACGGATGTTTCTCATGCAAAATTAAGTTACTTAAAAGCTAGTCCTACCTTCCTAGAAGATACTGTTCGTAATCCAGGGGGGCTGATCGCTGTCTCGCCGGCGCGCGCGCCTGACAAGTCGGTCTTCACCCAACCCCCGATGGGAAACTCTTATAGCTAACACTCTTATAACTACACAATGCCCTAATAGACAGCTAAAACCTTCCCGGCGCTTTTCAAGGCGAACACACACGGGTCACAAGTCTGTACCCCGACCGGGCACTCGTAGGTGCAAAAACTCGAAATCTCGGTCACAATACGGGTAGGTAACTGAGCGCGATGTTGCGCGGACGGCGGTTGGCGGCGAACTAACTAATGAATCCTACACTACACGCGGCCCGAGCGCATTGACAATGACAACTGAACGCTCGCACGCGCGGCGTGAACACCCTCATTAACCTAAAAGTTTGTTTGGTTGCTTGAAAACGCGTATTTCTGGATGTACAAGTCGGATTTTAAAAAACTGCTCGCGATAAATGCTCATATGAATTGATGTTGTTCTGACCCTTCATATGTTTTAAACAAGGTAATTCGTAATCAGGAACAGATTAAAATAGAGATCATGCAATTTCAGCATTCTCCAAGTAATTTAGTATTTTTTGGAATAACACAAAAAAGTTGACGTGCCTAACGAAGTACTGAAGATCTAGCAATAATATGTTTTTCACTTCTCATGCTCTAAAAGTACGCCAATATAGCCCTACGAAGCGGGACTAAATAACCACTTTAGTCCCTAGGGAGTAAAAAGTAATTAGGTACTTTTTTAATTTTCTTCATGTGACATTAGATAAACTCAAACAGCCAGTGAATATATAGTCCGTTCGGTTAGATAGTGTCGGTACACCCATTGCATGCACCGCATTGTGGCTCTTGCTATAAAATGCAGATATAAAATAATACACTCAAGTTGAGTACCAAAGCCAATTTTAATGAAAATATGGATATTTTTATATAAAAGGAAGTTAAATAAGTGATTTACAAATAATAATTATTACTTTTTTTTATATAATTATTATGATTACTCATCATCGCTCGAATTGTCACAAGTCACAACCGTCGTTACCACCTTTATTTATAATAAACATAGATTATTTAAGAAAATATAATTTAATAAATGCCGAATCTCAAAATCCAATTCCATTTGCGGGTGTACGCCGGACGCGGCTTCTTTTGCTTATGCGGCGTCATCCTTTGACAAGAAGCGGCACGTGCCAAGGCGGCGCGATAAAAGGGCGACACTATCTAATAGATTCTAAGCGAATGGACTTAACTGTAAAATGTGGACCATCTTCATTGCGAAAATGTTAAGATGTTTTTTACCTCAGCAAGAGTTATCGAGAAGGCTGGCTTGGACACACTTGACGCCAAATACTCCAATAAGCATTGGAATGTAACACACCTACATTCTTATGAAAACATAAGAAACAATAATAATTTAATAATACTCAAGAATTGGCAGTATGGCTAAATGTCTTCGCCTGTCCTACAAAAGGGCGAATATTTTTACTACTACTACTACTGACAGTGAAAATTTCAGAATTTATCAAATGTTTTTGTACTACCGTAATTGACTATTTTTCTCGCACTCAAAGTGAAAAGTACAATTTGCACCTCGAGACTAAACGCCAACTTAATATACCATCGGTTTCATTGACTCCCTCGCGCGCTCGGGAGCCAAAACCACCACTGGTATATAATGGCTTCGTTTAGTCTCTCGTTATAAAATATACTATTTGGTCACCCATCCTATGGCCTACCATTGCGAAAAAGCTTAAACTGTTTCAATATCATTTTCGAAACTCTCGAATTCGCATTTCATTTATAGCTTAATTTTAAATGAATTCCAGCGACCTGGTTCGGTCCGTTTGTTCACAACATTGTTAGTGCTTTCAAATAAAGCAATGAACACAACAGTGAATGAGCATTGCGCTGTTTGCGCCGCCCGTGTACACACTGCCCTGAATATGCACGCCCAATTAGTTGGATAAAACTTGAATGAGGCTACCTGTTTTGGAGAACAATAGGCTGCCTTAACTTCTTAGCGGGGAAATTAATTAACTAATCCATACTTTATTCAAAATTCAAAAGAAAAAAAAATTTCGTGTAACAACACGTTTAGTTAATTAAAAATAAAACTTGAAATACCTAAATTACGTTTTTTTAATGATTTGCAACGTTTCGGCAGTTCTTTACGGGAACGTGGTTATTGGCCCATAATAAGACAAAACAAAAATCGGCCTTTTTATAAGCTTTTTATTAGTTAGCTGTTAGTGGGGGACAAATCTTGCAAGCTTAAGCTTGCAAGGAAGTGGGTCAAATTAATTTGACCCACTTCCCACTCCCAGTGTCCGATGGAGCTAAAATTTTGTATATAGATTTGGTTTAGATGACAATACAATATTTATGTAGGTACAGTCAGCAAAAAGCTTGTCATGAAAAATATTTTTTTACTAAAAACTTATTTGTATACAGGTAGGTACCGATTACGGCGCATTTGTATCGTCACATACGCGCGTCGAACGACGCGCTACTGCGCGTTTTGTGTGACGACCAATATATTTGGTGCAGTGGTACGGATACTGCCTTCTGCGACAGGGGTAGGTATGTATCATAATAACTACGGTTGTTCCTACTGTTCAAAATAAGTACTGGGCCCCAAACACCGTAATCTTACGATGCATTAGTCGATTGTACGTGCGGTTGACGTTTGCGTGACGTGCAAACTAAACGCAAACAAACATCGGTATCGCCGTAAATTAATACTACGCGTGATCGTTACGTACACTGTGCGTCTACTTCACTTACACGTGAAGCAAATCTGTGCTGTCGTATGCTATTGACAATATTAGGAAACGTCAAAATTTGCGCGATACCGTTTTTGTGCGATAGGTACAAAAGACGCGTAACTCACGTTCATGCGGCGTTTAGGTTTGCGTGACGTGTAAGTCGTTATGTCGTTATGAAACATGTCATGTTATGTCAAATCAAACGTTATGACGCAAACGTGGTCAAGACGCGCTGCATAAAATTACGGCAATCGGCCCGCTGGTCGTTATACCTATGTATGAAATAACTAATGGATTAAGTCACTACTGTTCATCGCACCTACAGTCAACTCACCTACGGTTGATTGAACTGCTGGTCATTTTAACTACGGTCGAATATCAACTACGCTTTATTAAGTTAAAAATAGGAACACACGTACTGCTGTTAAGTGCAAGGAGCGTAGCGACGAGCATGTTAGGTTTACATGAACCAACCACGCGAGGCGAGCGAGCGAAGCAAGTGTGCAGTGTGCCGCGGTAGCAGCCGGCGAAGCGCCAGAAACGACTTTATACATAATCATTTTTAGACGCAGTGTGTACAGGCGCTTATGTAAAAAAAAAACTAACAAAAACTCCTTTCGCCCAAAGCTGTGGCAAAAAAGAAAATAGCTCAAGTCGCGAGTTTATTCAAATGCAATACCGTTTGATATTAAAAGCGAGTTGTAAAGCTCTTTCGCTTTAGTAATTTTAATATTTACTCAGGCGTCTTACAGACCTGCTTTATTACGAGCAGAGCTGCTTACTAAAACATGTCAGCATTGGGAATGTTACGTTGAAGTGGTAAGTACAGTGAACAAAACATCAAACTTTAGACTAGCACTTTGAAACCCACCTCTATTTGTAGCGATGTAAAGGCTTTCAAGTTGAAACTTTAAAGTCTGTCGTTTGTACATACCTAGGGCTTTTAAAGCCCATGTTTTTGGAGTGGATAAGCAAATAAATGTTGTATGTGCTTGGTTCGTAAAGTAAAGATGAAATGGGGTTACGTTAAAATTCGTATTAAGATAAGGTGAAAAGCGAGGTCCCCAGCCCCAACGGTGATGAATGATGCGATTGCGACAGTATGGTAACTTTTGCAATTTATTGGTACAGTTGTTTTATTTATCACACGAGCGCGGGTGAGCCATACTTATAGTTGTAATGCGTACAGACACGCGCTCCTGTGTGCGTTGGCCGACGACTCAGGCAAACAAAACTGAGCCCTCCCGAGTAGTGTTGCTGTAGTAAAACTATCGATAGTTTTAATCGAAAAATGCCAAACTATCGATAGGCCTATCGATAGGCCTATCGATAGTATCGATAGTATCGATCTCTTAGTTAATACAATACTATCGGTAAGCAGCAATACTATCGATAGTATCGATAGTATCGATAGTTTTGTACAATCGATACTGACCTTTAATTCAATAGTATCGGTTCTACCCATCTGCCAGTGTAAATGCAATCAATACTATTGAAATAAAGGTAACAATCGATTGTCCAAAACTATCGATCGTATCGATAGTATCGATAGTTTATTAATATTGAAAAGCAATACTATCGATACTATCGAAAGTTTATTCGCCGTCAGGGATCGATACTATCGATAGTATTGTTTTTTACCGATAGTATTGCACTAAAAGAGAGATCGATACTATTGTTTTTGCTTAAACTATCGATAGACTATCGAAATGCTATCGATAGTGGATTATCGATCGGCAACACTACTCCCGAGCTCACGCAGGCAAAGACAGTGTACATACACACATGCAAGCGAGGCTCACCACAAGCGTAGTGGCTCACGTGCGCTCGTGAGATAAAACATCTGTATTAACTCATATACATAATTAACTAGTGTCTCCCTGCTGTTCTACCTGTGTGGTTCGCGTTCCCGTGGGAATAACGGGGATAAAATAAATCTTCCCTCTTTTTTATTATATCAGTATCGATAAAGCTAAGTAAAAGTCAATCAATAATACCACTAGATAACCGGTGGGAGTGTAAAAAACGGTCAAGAAAATAAGAATGCATTTCAAAAGTGCGCTCTTATTTCTTATCGCTTCCTGTCGTTTATGACGTTAGATAGAAACATTCGTAAACATTTTCTCCGTTTAAAAAAAGTCAGTCGGTGTTCAGTTCAGTAGGTAGTTTTGTTTTAGTTCGTGACGCATTATCTAGTGGTAAGTACAGAACTGTTTTATCTCACGAGCGCGGGTGAGCCATAATGGCTTATTACACTTGGCTAAATTCAGCATCAAATTAAGCATACATTGCTTTCTTTGAGCTCATTTGTAACAAGTGATGCAATCAAAACAAGCAATGTATGCTTAATTAGATGCTGAATTTAGCCAAGTGTAATAAGCTCTATACTTGTAGTTGTAATGCGTATAGACACACGCACCAGTGTGCGTCAGCCGGTGACTCGCACCAAGCTGAACTGAAAACAGAGCGCTCCCGAGCTTACAGCCAAAGACAGTTACCTACCTTTATTTACACACACAAACGTGGCTCACCCGCACAAGTGTGAGCCATACTACTTGTGAGATAAAAAGCTTGGCAACCGAAAGGATAAGCAAGGACTATGGCAGTGCACGTCATACAGCTAACTTTTTTATATTTATAAATTTAATTTGGCTGATACTAATATTGATTTAATGTTTAAATTAATTAAAATTACTTTTATTTTAATCTAATATGGAAACAAATAAGTAGCTTCTTTTTAGAAATATTTGCATGAATGTTTTTTTTTGTAAGAACTTCGTGGTTTGTTTTTTTTTTCTTTTTAATAAGTAGACATTATTTTGACAGTTGGGAAAGAAAACGCACGAGTTCGGGAAAGGTAAAGAAAAAGCTCGAGTGTGTAACAGCCCACATCCCGAACGCTATACGTCCCTGCAATACGCCACTTTTTGAGCAACTGTATAAAAAACATTATTAGTATTGTTGATTGAAGATCGCATACGAAAAAAGTCCTGCGCACCTCAATTGACAGATTAAAGTCGAGACTAATTGATGAGGATCGTAAAAACCACTCGGATCTTTGTGATCAGAGGTAGATTGATTAATTGTTCACCGACGGGCGGTACCAGTACCTACTACTCTAATTCAACGCAAAACGAAACTTCGTTAGCCTCGCCCCTTTCACTCGATTCTGTCATGACTGGAGAGTAAGAAGGATGGGTCTATGTAATGGCGGGTATTACACGGTTCACTTCTGACTTTCAATTTGGATGAAGCAACCAAATTGAACAATGTAAACGTAAAAGTGAATCATTCAATGGCAATGTTGAACGTGTAAACATAAGAATTGAATGATTAACTAGTTGTTCATTCTCAAAGTGCTACCTGAATGGTAGACATTTTCAAGCAATGCGTATTGAATGGTTCACTATAATTTAGACAGTTCATTTTTAAGATACGTGTAAACAGCAGTATCTTTCACTTCTGCGCCTTTCAACCAAAGTGAATCAATTTGGTTGAACCGTGTAATATCGGCATTAGTTACTGATTTTGTGTTTCGGAGTAGACCGTCTGAGCTGTGTGGTTTGCGTTTGTTTTTGAGCGCTGAAACTTTTGTGGGCATTATTCACTTTCGGTTTTTAGTTTATTTATTTTTTAACGTCACATACATAGAGTGTATGATTTGGTAAGTTTGAATCTTTAATATCTGAACCAATGAAGGTATTTTAAATAATTATACCTATACCTCTACTCTACACGTAGGTCTCAAGGCAAACCAACGCCCGTCAAATGAATGCTCTTGTTTACTTAAAGGCTCATTTTAATTAGTCGATTGGGTTCGTATGCCGTATATGGGACATTTCTGTCACATAATATGCTATAAGTAGGCATCCGTTTTCGTTAGTCGGTAGTCCTCGCATGCGGAGTGCTGGAGGCTTATAAATCGCATGAATTTTTCATAACATTTGACAATGACGCCCGCTCTAGTGACTTAATCGACCGCGTTATCGACTTACAACTTTAATTAGTCGTTTCGTCGCCTGCGGGGAGTGCCCGGATGCTGTATATCGACCAAGTTATCGACCAATGAAAAAGAGTCTTTAGATGTGATTTTCAGCTTTTATGAGTAGGTATATACTACCGTTTATTGTGCCCATATGGCATTAACCAAAACTGTCTTTAAAGCCAGCAATGAGCTCCAAGTAAACACTCATGATAACTGCTAAATAATAAAAGGTATTATGTGAGGGATAAACTGTTATTACTTTAAAACAGGCAGAAATTAATTACGCCAAAGTTAAATTAATTAAATATTCATTACGGTTCATTAATGATAAGTCATTATCATGCAAATAACCGGCAATGGATTAAAGGAATGCAACTGAAAATTATAATGAGCAGTGAAATAAAGTTATTAAAAGATTCATATTTAAATGAGGCCGCAGTTATAATCTACAGAAAAGTGACCTTTATCAACAACTAGCGGATCCTCGCGGTTTTACCCGCGTGGTACCTGTTCCCGTAGGAATATCGGGATAAAATATAGCCTATCGCACTCGGGAAGAATGAAGCTTTCTTAATGGTCAAAGAATTTTCTAAATCGGTCCAGTAGTTTCGGAGCCTATTCGATGCAAACAAACAAACAATCAAATCTTTCCTCTTTATAATATTAGTATAGACTAGCGGATCCTCGCTGTTTTACCCGCGTGGTACCCGTTCCCGTAGGAATATCAAGATAAAATAATAGTCTACGAGTATGTCACTCGGGAAGAATGTAGCTTTCTAATGGTCAAACAATTTTCTAAATCGGTCCAGTAGTTTCGGAGCTCGACGCAAACAAACAAACAAACAATCAAATCATTCCTCTTTATAATATTAGTAAAGACTAGCGGCTCATCGCGGTTTTACCCGCGTGGTACCCGTTTCCGTAGGAATATCGGGATAAAATAATAGTCTACGAGTATGTCACTCGGGAAGAATGTAGCTTTCTAATGGTCAAAGAGTTTTCTGAATCGGTCCAGTAGTTTCGGAGCCCATTCGATGCAAACGAACAAATAATCAAATCTTTCCTCTTTAGGTATAATATTAGTATGATATAATTTTCGTCGTCCCATACAAAACTTCCGATAAACCTGCCCTCTTGAATGAAATCGCATTGCTTTTGGATTAAGTTAATGTCAAACGAAAAATTAATATAATATTATCTTTATCTATACTTATATTATAAAGAGGAAAGATTTGATTGTTTGTTGGTTTGTATGTTTGTTTGTTTGTTTGTTTGTATGCATCGAATAGGCTCCGAAACTACTGGACCGATTCAGAAAATTCTTTGACCATTAGAAAGCTACATTCTTCCCGAGTGCCATAGTCTATATTTTATCCCGATATTACCACGGGAACGGGTACCACGCGGGTGAAACCGCGAGGAACCGCTAGTTAAATAATAAAATCATACTTACTAACAATAATTCAAACTTTTCAAAGTTCAAAGTCGATTGGAGATCTAAGAAGATAGTTTTGTGAAGCTTAAATTACTGTTGACTGACTGTACCTAACTTTTTTAGAAAAACATAGCTTTCTTTATTAAATTTTTGGACTTAAGGGAAAAAGATAAAAGTTGATGCATTTTAAAATGATAATACCTATCCTGGCAATTTGTTTTCGATACGAAACGAAAAACAAAAACTTAAATACTAAAATAATAATTTGAACTTACCATCAGCTGTTATCACAATATTGAAGTACTTGTTGATTACAGGATTTACAGGACGGAACAATACACTGCGTATAGCGCCATCTCGCTCACAATATTACTATAACATTATATGACAGCTCGCGGTAAGGCACCAGAATCTACAAATGTACTTTTCATTCGAACAACAGAACTAAAGAACTTATGTTCGAAAAAGTTTCACGCACAAGTTAACACTGACTCTTTCATAAAACATTCGAAGAAAGGAGTTCAGACATTTAAAGAGGTCAAATGTCAGAAGTTAAGGTTAGTCACAAAAGATCTAAGTAAAGTTTTCATATCATAATATCTCTATTCTTTCATAGATTACTAACAGAGCAAAAGATACAAGCAAAAAGGGATTTGAGTGCAAGCAAGCGGAAATTAGATAAGGGTCGTTTTTTACGTTTGTGAAGTTGTTAAGGCTAACATAACTTTGAATCTATTTTCATCCATTCTTCTACATCTACACTGCGTACGCTAATATTATAAATATATAGGTAGAGTTTTAACCGCCTCTGGTGATCTAGTGGTACACAACACCGGTATCAGATTCAAAGGTCAAGGCTCAATTCCCAGTGGGAGTACCTACTTACCTTATTGAAAGAAAGAAAGAAAGTAAGAAAGAAAATTATTTATTTAGTGATACACACTCGGCCGGCGGTACAATAAGGTGGTAAACATGTAATAACAATGTGGCACTAAAAAGGTTGGATACCTTTTCTGTGGATAAGGTATCCACCCGCATGTGTCGGATGTCATAATGTAGACACTCCGACGCTGATCTTCCGGGGGTACCTGGTGTTTATGAGAGCACTACTAGCCACACTATATTTCTGAAAACGCATAGCATAATAGGGAAAGGAGCTACATAGTAATAAATAACATAAGCTAAATATACATAAATAAAAACTTAATGAACATATACTATAACACAGCGAAATTAAAGACTAGAAGCCTTATTCACAAAAAATCGTTAATTATTAAGACTTTAAGCTAAACAACTTATTAGTCCTTCAGCAACGTATAAAAATTTGTCATTCATAAACGTTAGTTTGACGTTGCTTAGTTAGGCATTGCTTAATTTTTTCAACTCTTGCAACATTTTTTTATTATATTGTACGGTTTTATGAAAGGTATGGTCGGTTTGGTTGGTGGTACTTACGATCCACAACGGGGTAGAACGTATAGCCTTCATCACACCTGATGTTATGTGGTGATAAGGCTGAAGGTGGTACCGCACTACTCCCGAATCCTCAATATCTGAGGAACTAGCTATCTTATCTCTTACGCCGGAACACAATAATGCTGAAAACAACATTGTTATGGCGTCAGACTAAGATAAGGTACCTGACCCACTACACTATGTACCCCCACTGGGAATCGAACCCGGGACCTCTGAGTACGAAATATGTGGTATGAACCACTTCACCTAAATCTTGAGAAGAATTATTATTTCTCCAAAATCATCAAGAAAAGTTTAATGTTTTAGTTTATTGCTCCATAAATCAGTCTACCAGAACCAAACTAGCTTATTAATATTAGACAGTGTTTGTTTTAAAACTGCGTTTGTTCTTTGTGAAGTTTTAATACTAAACAGGTACATTTTTGTATGCTTACTGGTTATATTATTACATAACAAAATAGATCAGGCGAATAGCCAAACAGTTAAACACGTTGACTGTTCAAGGAAAAAGAAGTGGTGGAAACCTAACTACAGTGCGAAAAGGATATTTTGACGTGCGGTTGAAATCGGCAACTAACCCTCCTCTGGCTAGTCAATTAGTCAACTAGCGCCGCTGTCATTAACCCTAGAAGACCAATCTATTTTAGAAGTACACAAAGCCTTATACGTCTCGGAGGCTTACACATATAAAATCCAGTCTGGTTGCAAAAATATACTTATTTCAGGTCTATTATTTAGCGAAAATTTAAGGTTGGGATATAAACTAATTATCAAATCTACTAATATCTACATATATTTTGTAACTTGTAACTCAAATTAGTTATTCTTAAAAAAAATGACTTTCGATAATTTTCTGAAGCTTTCAATCTACCTACTACTGGAGTTAAACATTACACAAATCAAACATACGTCTTTCAGACGTGCTATACCACAGGCTATACCTTGATCTTGTTCAAAAATGACGCAGTTCATAATGAAAAGAGCGAAACTAATAATAATCTTTTCAACACACTTGCTCATAATGTGAGCCTTACCACATCGATCTTAGGGCCATAAACCGAACTATAACACACGCGTGCATAATAATATTATAGTACTAGTTGCGTAATAGAATTATCCCTACAAAGTTAAGTAAGTACCTAACTTCAAATTATATGCGAGTAAACAGAGACTTTTCAATTTAACCGGGTAATACAGTATCCCTACAAAGTTAAGTTAGTACCTAACTGCAAGTATTATGCGAGTAAACAGAGCATTTTCAATTTCACCGGGTAATATTTACAGTTCTTTTTTTGTAACAACAAAGAGGTTTTATACGGCTGAATATCCATTTACGTTTTTAGAATAAATAAATGTGTCCCTAATTAACCCTCCGTGCACCAGGTGACTAAAAGTCTCGTCCCATACTAGGTGGGGTGTGACAAACCCCAAATTAAAAATGGTAAAATTGACATTTTTTTATGTTTTTCGTGAATTTTATTATTAGATATTTATAAACACACTGTAATGTTTAGGTTAAGTTAAAGACCGGTTAAAAAGTATGTAATAAAATATTTATTTTTATAAAAGGACAATAGTCTTCCTATGAGTGGAGTTTGGCACCAATTCACATTTTATAATTAATTTTGGTTTGCTTTATTTTTGAAATATATAATAAATGTAATGAGTGTAGATATAGTAGTGTATGAGACTGCACATAACTCGGTATTAAAACACTCGTGGAATACTATTAAAAAACTCGCCAACATTCATGTTTTAATACCCCTCATTATGCGACAGTCACATAAACTACTATTATTTTTTTAAAAAATTATTTTTTTATAAAAATAATTTTTATTTCACTCTTTTTAGTGCATCGTGCAGGCAATTTACGTGTTTTCTGGTAAATAGGTATGTGATCAAACTCAAAACCTCCTTTTTCGAAGTCGGTTAAAATACCTTGAGGTATCCCCTTTTCAACAAAACAAGAATCATCTAAATCGGTTTATAAACAAAGGAGTTATGCCTAAAGATACGTATTAAATTCACATAAAGTGGTAACGAAAACGACAGTATTTTCAAGATTTCCTGAAAACTACTGAACCGATTTCAAAATTTCAAAAAATGGGACCAACTTGGAAACCAACCTGATGTAATAACGTTTGAACCATTTCAATCGGTTCAGCCGTCTTCGAGTAATCGGTGGACATACATAAAAAAAAAAAAAAAAAAAACATACATTCAGACGAATAGAGAACCTCCTCCTTTTTGATTTAGAAGTCGGTTAAAAATCTTTCCGGTTCTTCTCGCTACAAGGTCTCCTGCCGTAGGATTTGCGAACCGATGGCGTAGCTTCATTGACGTTCATAAGTGTTGTTAAACAAACCTAAATTGAATAAACAATGTTGAATTTTTTTTGAATTTTTATTCACAAACAAAAAGTAGTAATGTAAAGTAACTCTACAATAAAGCTTATTTACTGATGACACAAAAGTAAGTAAGTATTAGTGAGTAATATATTTATTTTTTTCTTATACGGTTAAAACTAGTGTTAAACATGAAGAAGCAAAATGTTACAATAAATAAAAACGTAAAAATTACTTAGGTACTTACTTATTATTACTTACAGCTAATTTAAGTAAGACTAACACGTTCTACTTATTTGTGAAGACTGGCCTGACTATAGATATAAAGTTTATCTGCATTATACAGGATGTCTCGTAAATAAAAGTCTAACGGGAAT
Source organism: Crambus lathoniellus (assembly GCA_949710035.1). Taxonomy (NCBI): domain Eukaryota; kingdom Metazoa; phylum Arthropoda; class Insecta; order Lepidoptera; family Crambidae; genus Crambus; species Crambus lathoniellus. The sequence continues at coordinate 7,196,546 of OX453313.1, forward strand.
TCCTAGATAGGCCACATGGTTAATAATATAATAATGATAAAAATAATTACATATAGGTATGTAATTTTTTATGCCACAGGTTCACATAATAGAGGAAACTCAACCTTGAATTAAATTCGTACCTATATACAAATTTTTAATTCACAATATCGGCCGATCTATTTGAAAAATATTTCCTTCCTAGAAACAAAAGACTACTTTATGTAGTGATGGAAAAATATTGTGTCCATCGTTCCAGCAGCGCCACGGTCTCCGATTTGCTTGAAAAAAATACACCATGCAGGCCAATTTTTTACCAGTCGGGAAAAAATACGATTGATTTTTTCCCCCCACTGGATCCGAGGATATACGGGGATTTCTGTGGCGCTGCTGGAACGACGTCGTCCTGGCAGCGCCCCGCTATTTCTCATTAATTACAAAAGCTATAATAAATCTAATAAGACACATATTTTTTCCTTTTTTTTCCATTTCACATAAGCTAATGTCCACCTGTAAATGTCGACAGATTCAGGAGTAATCGTAGGTCACTTGGGGCGCTGCTGGGACGACGTCGTCCCAGCAGCGCCACGGCCGAATCTCAGCAATTCGATTTTTTTACTGAAAACAGTGTGCCTGTATATTTAGTTCCTTCATCATAGGGTACGGAAAAAATTGAATTTCTACATTTCATCATGGAATAATGATTTTATAGGCATCGAAAAATTATAACCTCAAAAAAAATTTTTTTTGCTCTAACGCCTTTAATTGATGTATTAAATAGCATTTGCGCATTCTTTTATCTTCCTATAAAGGGAAAAAAATAAACCACTCTCGCAGCATTAACTATTCCAGAGAAATCCTAGGTTTAGATTGTGTTCATACATTTAGGCATCGTTCCAGCAGCGCCACACCCAGTACAGCATGATCCAGGGCACCTGTCACCAAACTGAGCATGCCAATATTTACTGCTACCATAGCGAACACGGGAAAAAATCTGATAACGAGTATAACACAGCGAATTTCCGAGAAATAAGCCTTTGATTCAATATGCCATACAATTGGTACATTCGAGTAGAAAAGTTTTATTTAAATTCTTTTTAGTGCCACAAACTTGGGGGCTTTAAGCCCCCAGTACAGGCTGTCCGATCATGTTGGCCGACCATGATGGGCCATCGTGTACAGGGGCGGTTTGCGTGTGATTGCCGTCTGCGAGCAACGCAAACCGCCCCTGTACACGATGGCCCATCATGGTCGGCCAACATGATCGGCCATACTGTACTGGGGGCTTCATACTTCATTTTTACCGGGCTTGTCAAGCATTGCATTGCATCATTGGGGCACAATATCGGTATCGCTATGCGGATCGCAGCTCAGCATTATTATGGTGCAAATAATGCAATGCAAGCAAAGTAATATCACAGTTTAAGCAATCTTTCTATACAGTTGGACGACGCCCTTGAAGTTGGGCGATGCCGACGCCTGTATAGGTATTTACGTAAGTACGTAAGGGTTGCCACTTTAAAATGTGACGGTGGACCTTTAACGACCCCGGGTAGGTACATTGGTATTGCGATATTAAATTAATAAAATAATTTAATAATGCAAATGCAATGTCAAAAATATTAAAAAATTCAAGATGGCGGCCGACTTTTTTGTTTGTAGGCTGATTTCGATGAAACTCGGTTTTTGGTACTATTCTGACAAGAAAACAGCAACGCAATGTCAAAAAAATTAAAATCCAAGATGGCGGTCAACTTTTTAGTTTGTGGGCCGATTTCGATAAAACTCGGTTTTTGGTACTATTTTGACAAGAAAATAGCAACGCAATGTTAAAAATATAAAGAAATCCAAGATGGCGGCCAACTTTTTTGTTTGTAAGCCGATTTGTTTCTGGTACTATTTTGACAAGAAAACAGCAACGCAGTGTTAAAAATATTAAAAAATCGAAGATGGCGGCCAACTTTTTTGTTTGCAGGCCGATTTCGATGAAACTCAGTTTCTGTTTCTATTTTGACAAGAAAACAGACACGCAATGTTAAAAATAGAAAGAAATCCAAGATGGTGTCCAACTTTTTTGTTTGTAAGCCGATTTTGATGAAACTTAGTTTCTGGTACCTATTTTGACAAGAAAACAGCAACGCAATGTTAAAAATATAAAAATTCAAGATGGCGGCCAAATTTTTTATTTGCTGGCCGATTTCGATGAAATTCAGTTTCTGGTACTATTTCGACAAGAAAACAGCAACGAAATGTTAAACATATTAAAAATCCAAGATGGCGTCCGACTTTTTTGTTTGTGGGCCGATTTTGATAAAACTCAGTTTCTGGTTCTATTTTGACAAGAAAACAGCAACGCAATGTTAAAAGTATTAAAAAATCCAAGATGGCGGCCAACTTTTTTGTTTGTGGGCCGTTTTCGATAAAACTCGGTTATTTATACTATTTTGACAAGAAAACCGTTCTTAACACAATGTAAAAAAATACAAATGGTCAAGATGGTGGCCGTTTTTTGTTTTTGTTTCTCTCTTTTCAGACGTTGTTACAGACGTCGGTATCGCCTAACTTCAAGGGCGTTGGCCTAAACAAAACATTGGTTATACTGTGGTAATTGTAACATTTATGTATATATAATTTAGCGTTGCTGTTGCCTTGTCAAAATAGTACCAAAAATCGAGTTTAATCTAAATCGGCTTACAAATTAAAAAGTTGGCTGCCACTTTGATTTTTTTTATTTTTTTGACATTGCGTTGCTGTTTTCTTGTCAAAATAGAACCAGAAACTAAGTTTGATCAAAATCGGCTTACAAACAAAAAAGTTGGCCGCCATCTTGGATTTCTAATATTGCGTTGCTGTTTTCTTGTCAAAATAGAACCAGAAACTGAGTTTCATCGAAATCAGCCTGCAAACAAAAAAGTTGGCCGCCATCTTGGATTTTTTATACTTTTAACATTGCGTTGTTGTTTTCTTGTCAAAATAGTACCAGAAACTAAGTTTCATCAAAATCGGCTTACAAAAAAAAGGTTGGCCGCCATCTTGGTTTATTTTTATTTTTGACATTGCTTTGTTATTTTCTTGTCAAAATTGTACTAAAAACCAAGTTTCATCAAAATCGGCTCACAAACAAAAAAGTTGGCCGCCATCTTGGATTTTTAATATTTTTAACATTGCGTTGCTGTTTTCTTGTCAAAATAGTACCAGAAACTGAGTTTCATCGAAATCGGCCTGCTAACAAAAAAGTTGGCCGCCATTTTGGATTTTTAATATTTTTAACATTGCGTTGTTGTTTTCGTTTCAAAATAGTACTAGAAACTAAATTTCATCAAAATCGGCCTACCATAAAAAAGTTTGCCGCCATCTTGTTTTTTTATTTATTTTTGACATTGTGTTGTTGTTTTCTTGTCAAAATTGTACTAAAAACCAAGTTTCATCAAAGTCCGCAAACAAAAATGTTGGCCGCCATCTTGGATTTTGGAAATTGCCTTTTTTTAATAAGCGAGATGAAGATTTGCATGCACTCACACTACATGTCGTATGCACCATAATAATAATTTAAAAAAAATTATAACGATAAAGACGTGATAGCCCTGGAAGACTTGTCCCGAGTTACTATGAACGGCGTTGTATGTAACTCGGGACAACCACTCCCCCGTCTCACCCCGCAAGCCCCGCACGATTGACCTGTCTAGACGTCTCCGTCGGCCTACTGTATGAAAAGTTAACTGTGGTAATATTAACGTAATAAAGACCGTACGAGCCAAAAAAAACGTTGGCCATTTGTTTCCACATGCCATAGAGAAAGGTTAACCTATGGAGTGTAGGATAGAAGCATGATAGAAGTGGATAAACCACATCATCCATCATAGCCTGATTACACCTACCGAGTAGAGTGGGGAGACAAGTACTCTCGGCTCGGCCGAATACTAGGTACATGTAAACACAGTACTCGGCCGAGCTCGGTACAACATTAACTTGGTCCCGTCAGATACTTTTGATTGGGTAATCGATACTTAAGATTATTTGAGCCCCAAAAATAATCTACAATACAATGGGTGATTTTCTGAAAGCTCGCTCACTAGATGGCGCTGTCCCACCTATGCAGTTAGAAGGAACGGAACGTTATAAATTTTACTTTGACGCGACTTTTGTTACGTAAAACGGAACGTCAGACAGATGTTATTTATTTACCTTAATCTTTAAATTTACCTATTTCGTTTCTGTTCCTCACAGTAGTACCTATCAGTACTTATTTAATTTATTTTAAGTTTCCTTTGGGTTTTTTAAAGTAAATAAATTAAATATGATTCATACCAAAGTATACCATGTACATACTTCGTTCAACGCCATCTAGTGAAGCATTTGGAAGCTTTTTTTTTAAATAGCCTCAGAAAATTGCTCATTAATCGATTCGGAATCGATTATCCGGCAACAATCACTATATACCTACGTCGAATAATAAGAGCGATAAAAATTTAATTAACGGATTTATTTGAAAATGAAATAGTCTTAATTTTATGAGAACACAGAATCCTAAACTTATACTAGGCTCCTCAGAGTTATCTGATATGCAGTGTAGTCTCTTTAAATGATCTCGAAGATTTGTTAGGTACCTATGTTTCCACAAAGCTTTATTTTCTTTTTACAAGTTTTATTTTTCTTTTACAAGTTTTGCACGTGGCCCCCAGTTCCCCCTCTCTTCTCAAAATGCGTCCAAATACGAAATTCACTTTTTAACAACGACAGATAAATAAATAAACGGCCCTAAATTACCGCCCAAATAACTCTACAATTCAAAGGTAACTGTACTGTCATTGTCATGTCACTATATGACACTACAGTCTGTAAAATTTGGCATGGTTGGAATAGCAGCTCATTTGTGCAAAGCTCAAGAAAAACCGCATCAGATATTTTTTATGACAATGTAGCTTACGCTAGAAAATTAGACTCTATTCCTTGTCAGGCTATGATGGATGATGTGGTTTACCCACTTCTATCATGCTTCTATCCTACACTCCATAGGTTAACCTTTCTCTATGGCATGTGGAAACAAATGGCCAACGTTTTTTTTTGGCTCGTACGTTCTATATTCATCATTTCAGCCGTACGACGCCCACTGCTGGGCATAGGCCTCCCCCAAGGATCTCCACAACGATCGGTCCTGCGCTGCCCGCATCCAGCGGCTTCCCGCGACCTTGACCAGATCGTCGGTCCACCTTGTAGGGGGCCTGCCCACGGAACGTCGTCCGGTTCGCGGTCGCCATTCGAGAACCTTTCCGCCCCAACGGCCATCGGTTCTCCGCGCTATGTGTCCCGCCCACTGCCACTTCAACTGAGCAATCCTTCGAGCGATGTCGGTCGTTTTAGTTCTCCTGCGGATCTCATCATTTCTGATTCGATCGAGTAGGGAAACACCAAGCATCGCTCTCTCCATTGCTCTCTGGGTAACCTTGAGCCTTCTTATGAGACCCATAGTAAAAGACCACGTCTCGCTTCCATAAGTCATAACTGGCAACACACACTGGTCAAAGACCTTAGTCTTGAGACATTGAGGAATTTTGGACGCAAATATATGCCGGAGCTTCCCAAACGCTGCCCATCCGAGCTGGATTCGACGAGAGATCTCTTTCTCGAAGTTGGACTTACCTAATTGGATTGTCTGTCCTAGGTAGACATAGTGGTCAACAACTTCGAGTGTAATGTTCCCAACATTAACTGGAGCGGATGCAACATGGGCATTGGACATGATTTTCGTCTTATCCATGTTCATCTTCAGACCCACTCTTTGGGAAGCATTGCTGAGATCTTCGAGCATTGTGTTCAGGTCTTCCAAAGTCTCAGCCATGAGAACTACATCATCGGCAAACCGCAGGTGTGTTAGGTACTCGCCATTGATGTTAATGCCGAATCCTTTCCAGTCCAGTAGCTTAAAAATATCCTCCAACGCAGCTGTGAACAGTTTGGGAGAAATGACGTCTCCCTGTCTCACACCTCGCTGTAGTTGGATAGGATTAGAGCTCTGGTTCTGTAATCGGACCGACATGGTGGCGTTTTGGTATAAGTACCTCAGCACCTCGATGTACCTGTAGTCTATTTGGCACCTCTGGAGAGACTGCAGCACTGCCCAGGTCTCGATCGAATCAAAGGCTTTCTCATAGTCCACGAACGCCAAGCATAGTGGCAAGTTATACTCTTCGGTCTTCTGTATAACTTGCCGCAGCGTATGAATGTGGTCTATGGTACTATAACCTTTTCGGAACCCGGCTTGTTCGGGAGGTTGGAAGTCGTCGAACCTGCGAGCGAGACGATTCGTAATGACTCTCGAAAACAACTTGTAGATATGGCTCAGAAGCGAGATGGGTCGGTAATTCTTCAGGAGAGTCTTATCACCCTTCTTGAAGAACAGCATCACATCGCTTCTGCCCCATGCCTTTGGCGTTTTGCCCTCGAGGATGACAGAGTTGAAGAGCTTCTGGAGGACCTTAAGTATCGGCTTACCGCCCGCTCTCAGAAGTTCTGTTGTGATTCCGTCATCGCCCGCCGCCTTGTTGTTTTTGAGCTGCTTGAGAGCCATTCTAATCTCGTACAGGCTGACGTCCGGGATATCTTCGGTATAGTGTCGGGTAAGTTTGGCTCTAGGTTCTGTAGCCTTACTTTCAACAGGTGTTTGTGTGGAATATAGCTGTCCATAGAAACTCTCAATCTCCCTCAGGATTTCAGGTGTTGATGAAATGATACTACCGTCCTCAGCTTGCAGCCTCGTCAGTTGACTTTGCCCTATAGCCAGATCTCTAGCGAACACTTTGGAGCCTTTGTTCCGCTCAATGGCCTCTTTAATACGCTCGGTATTAAATTGGCGAAGGTCGCTTGTCAAGGACTTGGAGATCTGCCTATTTAGCTGTCGATAACGAAGGGCATCCGCTGAGTTCTGTAGTTTCATTTCGTTTCTCTGATCCATGAGTCGGATAGTATGGTTGGAGAGTTTCTTTAATTTAGGACGGTGGGTTTTGTAGTGCTTGGACCCTACCGTGCGGACAGTGTCCACCACCATGTTGTATAGATCGTCCATATCGATGCTGTTCTCAAGGGCTTCGAAGCGGTTTTGGAGCTCGAGCTGAAAGCACTCGGGGTTTTGAATTTGAGCCGGTATTGGTCGGAGCGTAGATTTTATTAGTCGAGATCTTTCCAGCTTGACGTTGATATTCAATGTGCCTCTAAGCATGCGGTGATCGCTTCCCGTCTTTACGGCGTTGATCACAACGACATCATTGAATATTTGCTTCCTCGTTGACATAATAAAATCTATCTCGTTTTTGACTTTACCGTCCGGACTAATCCAGGTCCATTTGCGGCTTACGGGCTTCTTAAAGAAGGAGTTCATCATGTAGAGGTTCTCCCTCTCCATGAAGTCTGCCAGCATCTGGCCCCTTTCGTTCCGTTGCCCAAATCCAAATTGCCCCACTCTCAACTCATCACCGCAACGTTGCCCCAACTTAGCATTAAAATCCCCCATCACAACCGTGTAGTGGGTTTTGTAGCTATGCATGGCTTTAGAGATCTCCTCATACATAGCCTCCACTTCGATATCGTCGTGTTTCGAGGTCGGAGCGTAGACCTGAATGACATTCAGCGAATATCGTTCCGATATTCTGAGTATTAGGTACGCTACCCTGCTCGAAACACTTCCGATGGTGATCACGTTGTTGACAAGGGATTTATGGACGATGAACCCGACACCACCTTGGGACTGTTGGTCGCCCTCCCGGTGGTATAGTAAGTTACCGGATTGAAGGGTAATCGAGTCCTCCCCCTCTCTTCGGACTTCAGATAACCCAATAATATCCCAATGCAACTTACTAATTGCCTCTTCCAACTCTATAAGCTTCGCGTCGAGCCTCAACGTGCGCGTGTTGTAGGTTGCCAGGTCAAGTCGTCGGTGTTGGTAGCCGGAACCTACCCGGGGATTCTTAGCACCCCCTGCCCCGCCGTTACCATAGCCGCTACCGTAGCTAGGAATAGCGGGGCCGCCGGGGACTGGGGGCCGATTTTTAGTGTGTGTATCCATTTTTACGGGGGGGGTTTGCCATAATCGCCACGCTTGGCAGGCGGGTTGGCGATCGCAGTATAGCCTGTTGAAGCCTGGAGACGCTGCTGCCCATCTCCTTTGGCAGTTTTCCCTCTGTCGGCTCTTACGACACCCACGGGAAGAGAGGGGGTAGTGCTATTCTTTTTTATGTGCCGGCACTACACGGCACTATATTTCTATATTACGTTAATATTACTTTGCTTGCATTGCATTATTTGCACCATAATGCTGAGCTGCGATCCGCATAGCGATACCGATATTGTGCCCCAATGATGCAATGCAATGCTTGACAAGCCCGGTAAACATGAAGTATGAAGCCCCCAGTACAGGATGGCCGATCATGTTGGCCGACCATGATGGGCCATCGTGTACAGGGGCGGTTTGCGTTGCTCGCAGACGGCAATCACACGCAAACCGCCCCTGTACACGATGGCCCATCATGGTCGGCCAACATGATCGGACAGCCTGTACTGGGGGCTTAAAGCCCCCAAGTTTGTGGCACTAAAAAGAATTTAAATAAAACTTTTCTACTCGAATGTACCAATTGTATGGCATATTGAATCAAAGGCTTATTTCTCGGAAATTCGCTGTGTTATACTCGTTATCAGATTTTTTCCCGTGTTCGCTATGGTAGTAGTAAATATTGGCATGCTCAGTTTGGTGACAGGTGCCCTGGATCATGCTGTACTGGGTGTGGCGCTGCTGGAACGATGCCTAAATGTATGAACACAATCTAAACCTAGGATTTCTCTGGAATAGTTAATGCTGCGAGAGTGGTTTATTTTTTTCCCTTAATAGGAAGATAAAAGAATGCGCAAATGCTATTTAATACGTCAATTAAAGGCGTTAGAGCAAAAAAAATTTTTTTTGAGGTTATAATTTTTCGATGCCTATAAAATCATTATTCCATGATGAAATGTAGAAATTCAATTTTTTCCGTACCCTATGATGAAGGAACTAAATATACAGGCACACTGTTTTCAGTAAAAAAATCGAATTGCTGAGATTCGACCGTGGCGCTGCTGGGACGACGTCGTCCCAGCAGCGCCCCAAGTGACCTACGATTACTCCTGAATCTGTCGACATTTACAGGTGGACATTAGCTTATGTGAAATGGAAAAAAAAGGAAAAAATATGTGTCTTATTAGATTTATTATAGCTTTTGTAATTAATGAGAAATAGCGGGGCGCTGCCAGGACGACGTCGTTCCAGCAGCGCCACAGAAATCCCCGTATATCCTCGGATCCAGTGGGGGGAAAAAATCAATCGTATTTTTTCCCGACTGGTAAAAAATTGGCCTGCATGGTGTATTTTTTTCAAGCAAATCGGAGACCGTGGCGCTGCTGGAACGATGGACACAAAAATATTATGTCTATTCAGACCATACAATTGTAGTTACAAAGTCAGCAGGATTAATTTCAACTTTATCAATGCTGTGTATAAGAAAATTTAATAACTATTAAATCCTTTTTAAATTGAATTTGTTTGCGGTTCCCAATTGAGCGCTCCAAATGTAAGCGATTGCTCGGATTACGTTCAAATGAAAACCTCATTTAAAATATTACACGTATATACTCATAAATGTGAAAGCGTGTTTGTTTGTCCGTCTTTACGTCAAAACGGTGTAACGTATCGACGTCATTTTTGACATGGATATAGTTAAGAGCTGGAGAGTGACATAATGCTACTTTTTATTGCGGAAAAATACCAGATTCCTGGGGATAACGTCGGTCGTGACGTGAAGTATATAGCTATAAGCTTTTTTTTATTTATATTAAGGGGAATGCATTTACGCATACCCCGTCTGCGTGCGGTGTGCGGACGGTGATTATGTGGCCGAGCAAGCGTGGCCATCTCCCCAGGCCGATGGGCGGGGACAGTGCGATGCGGGCAACAGCTTACAGGCCGTTGCCCGCACCACACGGCCCCGCTAAGGGGGAATGAGGCGCTCAAAGCGCCGCATTCTTGGTCCCACCCGCCTTCGTCGGAGCCGGTCTGCATGGGCATCCCGTTCGCGGATCCGCTCCGACGCCTCCTTCTGCAATATGACGTCCTCGCAGAAAGAGACTGCCGCATCCCATGACATGTCGCTACCAAGCATGGCACTAGCCATGCTTGGCAGCGAGAGGTCCCTCCCTATCACTTCGCACATATTGCGGCGCTGCGAAGACCAGGCAGGGCACGCTTGTAAGGTGTGCTCCGCACTGTCCACCCCAGCGCCGCAATCGTGGCACCGCGTGGTCGCCTTTCTATAAGCTAGAGTCGATTATAGGTTATCTTTGTTTTTAATCCAGAATGTATCTTACCCGTCAGATAATAATTTATATTGCTAGGCGAACGTTCGTTAAGATAAATCAATCAAAAACAGCTAGAAATAAAAATTTAGGGGCTCATTCTGACGAGATCTCCTTTTTCCAGTCCTCCTTTTTTATTTTTATTGTGGACTAGCGGCCGCCCGCGGTTTCACCCGCGTGGCTCTCGTTCCCGTGGCAATATCGGGATAAAATATAGCCTATGTCACTCGGGAAGAATGTATCTTTCTAATGTTGAAAGAATTTTCTAAATCGGTCCAGTAGTTTCGAAGCCTATTCGATGCAAACAAACAAACAATCAAATCTTTACTCTTTATATAAGCGCTTGCCCGCTATCTCGCCTGATGGTAAGCGATGATGCGATCTAGGATGAATCGTGCTTGCCTAGAAGATACCTATTCATTAGCGACTTAACGCCCTCAGATCGTACCTATCGGGAAACACAGACTCGGGCAAGGAGTTCCTTTCTCTAGCGGTGCGGATGATAAGGATTTTCTAGCTTTGTCAAGCTGACAAAGACAAAATTAATGAAGATTAGTTTGAGTTACAAACATGGATTTTTTATAATATTTTCCTAACTGGTTAAGAAATAAGAATATTCCATCCGTTTTCTTAGCTACTTTTCTTAACCAATTATGAAAATGGACAAAATATTCTTATTTATTAACCAGTTAGGAAAAAGTGAATAAAAATTCTTCTTTTATAGCAGGTTAAGAAAAATAGTTATGGACGTGAACCAAAGAAAACCTCCTACGTCATGCGAACAACCGAGGAATGAAAATGCTTCTGTACCTACTCCCGAGTACCTACTTACAACAGTTACAACCCAAAAGTCTTCAAGGTTTGCCTCTTTATTTCAATACACTAGAATCTCACGCAAATCCACTGCAATTCAGCCACATAATTTATATGTGAACACTTGCAATAAAAGTCTTACGGGTTATTTACATGATAGTTAAAATAAGCTTTTTAGAGGTCTGCGTGTTTGAAATAGGCTATTTGGATACAAAATAAGATTCAGTGTGTGGTTGATCTAATATATAAAAATCTCGTGTCACCGTGTTTGTTAAAGAACTGTGCCCAAAGAATTTGACCGATTTTTACGTTTTTTTTTGTTTAGGTATATTTGGTTGGTTTGAGAATATGTCGTACGCTATTTTTTATAAAGAAATTCCACGCGACCGACGCCCCGGGGCACAGCTAGTAACCGTAGATTATGCCTTATGGTAAACATTTCACGTCTCTACAAAATTTAATTTAATGTTACTCCATATTTTAACATTACGGTATCGTTTGGTTTTACCCTCAGGTGTCACTCATATCGTACTTACTGGTACAAAAAAGTTTTTCATTTAATTTTGGAATGGTCCGCCATATTTGATATTTAAAAAAGCCGGTGTCTCGGGGTGCGTTAACGTTTCTAATGATACCTCATACAATAAAATCGCCGTTAAGGCATTCAAAAGTTAAGGTGGAATAAAAAATCTCACATACATGCACACATTACATTCATTAACCCTAAACACAATACCTTCCTTTTTGACAGTCGTTTAAAAATATACATTGACCACCGTATTCCGTTTGTCTATTTCTCTTCGTAAATCACAAATACAAAATACTTATTTATAAAAATAGTAACAGAGATGTTTTCAGCGGTGATGGTGATGATCTACGTCCGTTTATAAAAGAATTAAGGAAAATAGTTTTCTGTATTTTTTTTCCTCTTTCTCGGATTATTGCCAAGATAGAAATGTCGAGAGCTGGGCGCTGAAATTACTGAGAAGTTTTCATAGTGATAGGTACTAAATTAATGAGAAAGTATGTCTGTCTGTTTGTTACCTTTGCTCGACCTTTGAACCAATTTTGATTAATTTTGATACAGTACCTATAGTGGATACCAGATTTTTTTATCTAGATTTAAATATAATACTTAAGTACTTACTTATATGTTTCAGTATGTTTATTGTTATGATTTTCTTATAAAATATCTCCATAACAATATGACTTACTTATTTTCTTTCACATAATATACCACATTTTAAATAAGTACCTAAGCTTTGTATGTGACAGCAAAAAAAAACAGGTTTTGACCTACGAGTAGGTATTCATTGAACTGCTTTATTATTTTTGATGGCAGTACCTAAATCACTAAAGAGTTCAAAATTATTCTAATATTTAGCGAAATTAAACTTCGAAATTGTAATAGCACATTAACAACTTTACCAATCTCTACCTTATTTACCTTTTAGCAAAGAAACAACAAAATTAAGCACCTCAAATGTATGTAGCCTTGTTTTCCTTCCAACAGAAATGAAATGGCAAGCAATAACTTTTCTTTGATCTTTAATATCATTTCAATTGAGAAATGGCGTGAACAATTCCAAAAGAAAAAGTAATTTGAAACTGCCATTAGCAGAACTACAAGTTTGATATTTCAGCCTCTTTATTAAGGTAAAACAAATAAAGAAAATCTAACATCACATAATTCAAATGTTATACTGAAATAAAGACTGTTTGCAAACAATTTTATTAACGCATTCTCAAAAGTAACTCTGCGAAAGTTGCGAATAAGTACATAATCCTCATGGAAGGAAACTTTATATTCACACTCTCTCGAGAACCGTTTCGTTATTCCTGTTTTTATGCGAAAATTTATGTAATAATATTTTTCCTAGACAAACAGAGAAATAAAACTCAAACTAAGTGGGCTCTTCAGTAAAATAATCATAGCTTCCTTTCATCTATAATAAATGAAATACAACTTCCATATCGCATAATTCAAACTTTACGAGAAATCAAACTATAAAAATATGTATCACCTCTTAAAAAATAAAGGTTTTGCTTAAATCATAATCTAGTTAGTATAGTTTATAGCTACATTTTATTGACGATAACGCCATTTTATCGTTCAGGATGTAAAAGCAGTTTTTATTCTCCCGCGCGTCCGCCATCTTTTATTTATTATCTCTGCTCCCGTTCTATTCGGACATCTGTAAAAATAGGCGAAGGAACTAAACGCAACCGTCAGTGTATTGCAGGCGCGCATCGAAAACAACCGTTTTAATAATTCGAACGCACTCGGGTTCGTTTCCAATTTGAATATAGAACGCGTTTCACATATTGGCGCCGGTTTTTTTTAACTTTTTGTAATTTTCTAGAAATAGGGAAGGCGTGTTGACAGTGCTTGTGAAATTTTAAAAATACTTAATGGAGTGTTGAGTGAGCAGTTTTTAGGTCGTTAAATTCGGAATTTGAGAAGTTTGTTTTCAGTTATTGTTCAGTGGCAGTGGATATATGTTGTGTTATGATTATGATTGCATGTTCAGGTAAATAATGTTTATTAAAAAGGCATGTTTTATTTATTAAACACTAGCGGCCGCCCGCGGTTTCACCCGCGTGGTTCCCGTTCCTGTGGGAATATTGGGATAAAAAGTACATATAAACCTTCCTCTTGAATCACTCTATCTATTAAAAAAAACGCATCAAAATCCGTTGCGTAGTTTCAAAGATTTAAGCATACAAAGGGACATAGGGACAGAGAAAGCGACTTTGTTTTATACTATGTAGTGATATTTTGAATTAAATTCCGTTAGTATTGTTTTTTATTGAATCAGGCGTCACTTTGCGGAATTATTTCTTAGTCAAACTATGATATTGTATTAACAAAAGGTATTTTATCAGAATGATAAAATTATTTTAGCCTTTTTAAAGAGATTCAAAGTAGCAGCGCAGTGAAACTTTGTTTTGTCTGGTTTTATAGAAAAACATTATTGGATTGCATTTTTTTGACTATTTCAATAGCCCACTTTCAGAGGACAACAAACGTTCTTTCATGATTTTTCACAAAATAAGTTGGGATATCTTTTGCTTTTGAAGTAGTGTAGGATTTCCATCATCATCATCATCATCAGCCTATTTCGATTGCAATAAGAAGAAGAAATATTGGCATTTCCAAATGCCACCTCGACTAAGCGGCTTAGCCTACGTTTAGGCTATACATACATGTTAGACTTTGGCGTTTTATTCCCCATTGCCCCAGGGGCAGTTTATTATTGTAAATAGAGATGCACAGAATCCTACTTTTGCCGGGTACCCGGCAACCGAGTACCCGGTGTATGCTTATGCCGGATAGCCGGGTACCCGGCAAAATTACCCGGCATGAAAAGACGTACGTTCCACTTCCCTGTTTGGGCGCGAGTGACGGTCAAGGCAAGCGGTTCGCGCCTCGCGCGTTCGTGCCGCGGCCGGCGGACGCTCAGGAGTTAGGAAGGAGAGGACTTTACGGAGGCTGGTAATAATCTATGAGAAAAAGCGCAACAGACTTAACCAGATCGTGCTGAACAGGTTTTATTTCTTCACCATAATTTACCTTTTTTTGAATTATGAATATTAAATTCTTCTACTGATTCATGTTTAATTAAAATAAAGTGTCCGTTTTTGAAATAAGTTTTTTTTTAAATTTTATCCTAGATCTAACTTTACTACCTACCTGGCAGTGCCGGCAGTGCCGGGTATCCGGCGCCATTTCTCGGTACCCGGCCGGATCCTTAAAAAGTGCTGGATCCGCGGGGTACCGGATCCACACTGGGTAGATCCCATCTCTAATTTTAAACAAATTCCCCACTGAACCGGAATATTGAAAGTATGCTACATTGCCCCGAAAATCAAAAGTACAGTCAGATAGTTAGTTTAGGCCAGGCCAGGCTATGCCATCCAATTATGCATGGAGTTTCACGTGAAGCTCCTAAAAATTTGAAAAATCCAAACCAAGCAAATATTTATGATAGTAACGAAACGTCTACAAAACGTTTTTTGCTGTTAGTTAGTTAGTTTGTTTGTTAGTCAGTCAGTGGGGGACAAATCTTGCAACCTTAATTTGACCCACTTACCAGTGTCCGATGGAGCTAAAATTTTGTATACTTATAGGTTTGGTTTAGATGACAATACAATATTAAAGTACAGTCAGCAAAGCTTGTCATATATAAGATGTTTTGAAACAAACTGCAAAACGAGCAGGGGGTGGTCAGGTTAAGTGTTTAGAACGTAAATAAAATAGAAATAAAATCCCTGTTTTTTTTTATTTAATTTTACAAAAAATTCTAAATATTATCTATGGATATTTGGGTGTAATATATATATATATATATATAATGAAGTTTTTACTAAAACTTATTTTATTTTCATTTTTGCTTTAAAATAATTTTCTAATAAAGAATTAAAACATCTACCTAAGTACAGTAACACCTTTTGAATAGAAGAAAACATTGGCATTTTTAAATGCCAGCTTTACTAAGCGATTTAGCCTACGTTTAGGCTAAACTTAGATGTTAGATTAGGCCAGGCCCGGGCGTCCAATTAGCCCTGCGGTTTA
Source organism: Crambus lathoniellus (assembly GCA_949710035.1). Taxonomy (NCBI): domain Eukaryota; kingdom Metazoa; phylum Arthropoda; class Insecta; order Lepidoptera; family Crambidae; genus Crambus; species Crambus lathoniellus. The sequence goes on from OX453313.1 coordinate 7,212,288, forward strand.
CCTGACCCGTTGGTGCCGTTGCCACGGTCACAAGCCACAGACGAAAGATAGAATTAAATTACTGGAGTACTGCTCTAGTAATTCTGAATAACAATTTGCAATGGGATAAGTAGGTTAGTAATTAAGAGCGCAATTATCTAGAGGACTATCTGTTACTAGGTATTGCTGGCTTTCGATAAAACGTTTTTTCATTGATAAAAGATTATACTGACATAATTATTTTTATAAAAAAATAAAACCGCCTTCAAAAAAACCACATCAAAAAAGTAAGAAATAATTCCTCACCAAATAAATAACGTAAGTACTTTGAAGTCGGGCGTGAAACATGTACAATTTTTTGTTGTTTTTGTTAAAACCCGCCCGACTTCAAAGTACTTACGTTATTTATTTGGTGAGGAATTATTTCTTACTTTTTTGATGAGGTTTTTTTGAAGGCGGTTTTATTTTTTTATAAAAATAATTTTTATTTCACTCTTTTTAGTGCATCGTGCAGGCAATTTGCGTGTTTTCTGGTAAATAGGTATGTGATCAAACTCAAAACCTCATTTTTCGAAGTCGGTTAAAATACCTTGAGGTATCCCCTTTTTAACAAAACAAGAATCATCTAAATCGGTTTATAAACAAAGGAGTTATGCCTAAAGATAAGTATTAAATTCACATAAAGTGGTAACGAAAACGACAGTATTTTCAAGATTTCCTGAAAACTACTGAACCGATTTCAAAATTTCAAAAAATGGGACCAACTTGGAAACCAACCTGATGTAATAACGTTTGAACCATTTCAATCGGTTCAGCCGTCTTCGAGTAATCGGTGGACATACACAAAAAAAAAAAAAAAAAACATACATAAGTACAGACGAATAGAGAACCTCCTCCTTTTTGATTTAGAAGTCGGTTAATTAGTAAAACGATTTTAGTGGATGATAGTGTCCATCAATACGAACATTTTTACTGTGGGCCCAACAACGGAATCGCGAAAAAAATCAGCTGTTCCATACGAAAGTACATTTTTTTGCAATTCCGTGGATGGTCGCATATAAAAATTGTCCGTATTGATCGTATTGATGGACACTATCATCCCCTAAAATTTTGTACTAATTAAAATTTTGATGTGTATTTGTGATAGGTTAGTAATAAGGGCGCTTTGAATTATCCAGAGAAGATTTTTAAGGACTGTTTAATTTGCTGTAGAGCTATTGTTGGCTTTAGGTGGCTTTAGCCAGAATGATATGCCGGCAAAAAAGAACAGGGATAGGTAAATTTTTTTACTTGTCCGATTCTTGGAGGTAGCAAGTGTACTTTCTAAATCATGGAATACCTACCTAGTTTCGTTTCTTTTTTAAATAAAAAGGTTTTCTCATTGAGTAAAGCTATAAGTAGGTATTTAGAATTTTTCTACCTTAAATATGATGTTAACTCCACGCTTTATGTATATTGAAGGGTTAAGATCTTTTTAGTTCTAACAAGCTTTATTTAACTTGCAGTGTATGTATGTAATATGTATGCCCGTTCGGGTCAAATCTCGCAAGCAAAATTTGACCCACTTCCCAGCTTGCAGAAAAGGAAATTTTAAGAAACTAAATATTTCATTCTAAAGCTATAACCAGTTCACAAAGACAATCAACACAAAGTAAGTAGGTACGCGGCGGTAATCAGTAACAAGGACATTTAATTTTATTTTTAAGTACCACTCACTTATAGTTAGCGTTTTCAATGAAATTGATATTTAACCCGCTTAACATATCACTATTAATCATAAAATAAAATAAATTAATCTACAAAATATATTTCACTTCATGAAATACACAGAACTGGAACTTTTAGTTATTTGTTTCATGAATATTAATTGAACATATATATTTTTCACTTCTCATGCTCTAAAAGAACGCCAATATAGCGGGACTAAATAACCACTTTAGTCCCTAGGGAGTGAAAAGTAATTACTTTTTTAATTTCCTTCATGTGACATTAGATAAACTCAAACAGACAGTGAATATAGGTACTATTATTTGTGAAGTATGGACCATCTTCATTGCGAAAATATAAAGATGTTTTTTGTTTCATGGTTTTTCCGCAAGGAAGGTGGCGCCATGTGCTTTAAATTGTTAATTTGTGACTGGTTTAGAAGAAAAAACTGACCTCGAGTTTTTGGCGCCATTTTGGAGGGTTAGGTTTAGTGGATATTTTAATTAATCGCAATTTGTTTCAAAGTGGACTTTGTGACTCAAGATAGGTGTGGTTTTGTGCCCCAAGTGTCTACGCAACTGGACGATATGTGGAATTATTAAAATAGGCGCTATCTCGGTAAAGTGATGCCGAGTATTTTATTATTATAGTGGTGACTACCTCAGCAAGAATTATCGAGAAGGCTGGCTTGACACACTTGACGCCAAATACTCCAAGGAGCATTGGAATGTAACACACCTACATTCTTATGAAAACATAAACATTTAATAATACTCAAGAATTGGCAGTATGGCTAAATGTCTTGGCCTGTCCTACAAAAGGGCGAATATTTTTACTACTACTACTACTGACAGCGAAAATTTCAGAATTTGTTAAAATGTTTTTGTACTAAATTGACTATTTTTCTCGCACTTGAAGTGAAAAGTACAGTTTGCACCTCGAGACTAAACGCCAACTCAATATACCCTCGGTTTCATTGACTCCCTCGCACGCTCGGGAGCCAAACCACCTCTGGTATATAATGGCTTCGTTTAGTCCCTCGTTATAAAATATACTATTACAATAGGCAAGTCATTCGATCACAAAAGGGCGAATAATTCAAATTAAATTAACATATAGCTCGAAACGTTCAAATGTTTGAACTCTTCACATAATATTTTGATACCTTTGTAATTTGAATAGACATCCTATAAAATTAGTTCAAGGGTATGGAGAGCCATTAAATAAATACTCAAATAATAGGGTTTTGTCCTGTTAGGCGATGTTTTCCGAAAATAGGGTGTTTTAAATTATGTATTACTTGCAAACCACAAGTACTCAAAATTTGGAAAAAATATATGTTATTTTACAGTTATTCATCTAGTGCTTTCGGCTGTATTTTTTTGATAAGTTATATTCTACTGTATCAAATAAAATCTCAAACATCCAAATATCCTATTTCTTGCAGTATACTTGGTATTAGTTATTGAAAAACAAATGAAAATAATTGTCTTTGAATAGCCGAGGGATTCCGGCCATCATATTTTTTTTAAATTATTTAATTTTTAATTGAATTTTAAGTGATTTTCGATTCGCGGGGCGTTCGCGAGTTCACAGTTCACTGCCGGCTGCCGCTGGGTCCGCGCGAAGTGTATCGAGCGCGGCCGAGCAAGCGTTAGCGTGCCTATTTCGGTCGGGAATCCTCGTCTTAAATATCTGTGTTTCGGCGAATCAATTCGATTTTAGTTTTGAACTTTATCTAATTCACAATTTGATTTGACCTTTTCAGGAATACGAGTAATTAGTCTACTGTTCCTTTTGTATTAATTTGCAGTTAACGATGTTATTAATTTATTTTATCCACAACGGGATAGCATTTAGCCTTCATCACATCTGATGTTTATAGAAAGAAAGAAAGAAATATAGTTTATTCGACTAAAAAAACGACGGTACATGAACAAACAAAAACAAACATTATAAGGCTGAAGGTGGAAGCGCACTTCTCCCGGAATGCTCAACTACCGAGGAACTGTATAAATATGTGTATCTATTGTATACTGAAATTTATTATACAAAAGACAATCTTCTATTTTAAGCTTGATTATAGATTTAGCGTTGGAACTAGTTAGTACACAAAAGTACATATAAGTATATGATGTCAGTGAAGTTAAGTACTATGAGAACTTGAGTCATATTATGTGATGGCAGATTAACGCTCTATTTTCTTTAAAATGACAAAAATATTGATTATATCCTTAAACACAATGGCTCATTAAATATTCATGACCTTCACTTTGACTTTCAACTATGACTTTGACTTTTGACTTTAAGCTTTGACTTTTGACTTTGAGCTTTGACTATTGACTTTCAGTAAAATTATCGTTCGTCTCTTCTTTCCAGGTAGTGAGTGCAGTGAGTGCGCGTGAGTGATGTTGTGAGTGCGATGGAGGCGACCCCGTTGGCTCTGGAGGACGAAGAGGGGCGGCCCGCGCAGGGCTCCTCCACCGGAAGCGGTTCCTCCTCTGGCACCGGCTACTATGGACATAAGAATGGTGAGATTACTCTAACATTGATAATAATTGTTACTCTATGTTTTTTTTAAGTTAAAATTTAGAAAGCCTACAACACGGAAAGATGTTTGTTTCTTAATTTTGAGGTATTCCAGTTACGGCACCATTGGTTTAAAGTAGAGGTGTTCACTAAAAACATCGATAAATCAGTTCAGTTCTTTATTATATTTGAAGTAGGTATTCTAGTAACAACAGAATACATGCATATTAATGTATTCTAGTACATTAATATGCATGTATAAAGTACAATGTAGCTGTCCGATTATTGTTTGGATTCTGAAGTACCAGGATACCATAGCTATGGAGGCGGTAGTATACATAGGTAATATTATAGTAGTTTAAGTGACTGTCGCATAATTCGTTCGACTGGTTTTCGATCGAACATTTTCGATTGTGAAATTCTGACAATACAAAAACTGTGTTATATTTGAATTTCGAGCTTATAAATGTGTTTTTTTCTCGATTGCGTGAGAATCGGCCCCTGAGCTCTTGTTTAGAAAATCAAAAATCTTTTATTATGGGACCAAAACTGAAATCGCGAAAAAAAACAGCTGTTCCATGTTCAATCATTTCAGTTGTCCAATGTTCCATACATTTTGATTAAATATTTTTCCACTTTTGTATGAAACAGCAGATTTTTTCTGATTTCAGTGTTGGTCCCATACTTAAAGTTGTTTGTTTTCATGAGTAGAATGAACCCTAAAATTATTCGGGGTGATAAAAAAATACCATGTATACAGAAGTGTTCTATCCTCGGTTTGAAAACTTCCATCACGAGCTATCACGAACTACATTAAGTACATAAATTATGTCGGATTTAGGTACCATGTTTTTGCCTTTCTTAAATCTTTATTCGCCTTATTTATACCTTTTATTTATATACTGTACGTGTTCCAGGGATAAAACGCCTACATGATATAAAGAAAGTGTTATCTCAAAATATAAGAACGTGCCGGAAAATTTCATGCTTGGTAATATATTTTTTTTGTGTAAATCTCATATCATGTGTTTTGGTTTTAGCGATTCTTTATTTTCAGATTTCTGTATTTTTTTCTAACCAAAGAATAAGCGTCTTAAAGATTAATAACTATCTCAATCTCTGTTAACATTTTTTTGAGGTTTTCCAGTTAACGCGCCAATCTGAGGGCCTACTCTGAAACCCGTCCCTCTCACTCCCCAGTTGTGACAGAATCAAGTGAAAGGGACGGGGCTAACCGAAGTTTCGGATTTGCGTTTCAGAGTACGGCTCCTGAACCGCACCACCCGAACCGCATCAAAAGCATTCCAGTTACGGCAGCAATTGGGTGTTTGACTGTTGTTGAAATGTAGATACCTATTTAATTATGACATTCAGAAATATAACATTATTTAATAACAAATGTGAAAAGAAATTCAATATGTATTATAACAAGCGAATTATGAGCAACTTAATTGTGACTCTAGCTATCTCTATCTAAAACGAAATTTTCTATGGCGAGAGTATGGCGCTATAGAAATGTGACGTCACGTTTCTATAGCGCTCTCCTTGTTTAATTAGAAAGTTTGATGCTCTATATCGCTGAAAATATGCAAGATATTTGAAAATAAATACCTATGTTGTGTTGCTACTAATTAAATGAACATTTTTAGTAAATAAAAAAAATTAAGTCCAATACCCAATTGGTGCTGTTCGAAAAATGAATTAAAAATATTATTTCAGTATTCCAGTTACGGCACCAATGGTTTAAGTACAGGTGTTACTAAAAACATCGATAACACAGTTCAGTTCTTAATAATTTTTCAATCACACTTTTCTTTCAGCAGTTTCTAAGAAAAGTGAGAACAAAGGAATTACAATAACCCTTTATTTCTGTACACCAACATCAATTTTATTTTTATTACTTAGGTACCTACAATTTATATCTTGAGATTTCTAATATTTTTCTTCGTTATTACTTACTTTATAGTTTTAAGCACACTATTTGCCACAGAACAAAACAAAAAGACACCCACAGCATTGCTTTTGTTGTGTAAAACAGTTTGGAAACGAGGTCCAAAACTCGGCAACATCGTCGATCAAAGGTTCTAACTATACGGTCTTAACAGAACCACTTGACACTAACTAACTTGCAGGTTAAGTGTTGCTATGGTTGCCGCAAAGTAAGGGGCCTAACCTAAATGAACAACGCAGTTTATAGTTTATAGTAAGATTAGAATGACAATGATAACATAAAAATACCGAAACACGATATTTCCATTATAAGAGTGTCACGGTAAAAAGATTGTATCGAAAAAAAAAACAGATTTACAACTCCGTGTAAATCTAAAAAGCTATTTGATTAATGTGTTCGTATCGTTGACAAGTCACCGTATAATTATTTAGTGCTTAGCAACACGGATTTAGCTCGCCCAAATAATTTTTGTCTACGTCACAACAGCAAGCCAGACTTAACATCTCGACTTTGAGAGCGTTCGCGTCTTTACTGTGCTCGCAATAGCGGTGGTTTTTGTGGAGCAAGTATGGAATTTGACGTTTTGTTGTTTGTATGTAACGAAAGGTAATTACTGTAATAAAGGAACATTGGGCCACAAACTCGTAGGCATGCTAGTACCTTGTCGCAATCACTGGTTTGATGACCATTCCGTCACATTATTAAACAGTCGTTATGTTTACGCAATTTGTGTAGTGTGTCCCTTCTGATAATGATTTTTTGTGGAGTAATGGCAGATTTAGTTGGAGCCAGTAGCTGGCGCCGAAATTTGGGCGCCAGTAAGTAGGGAGTTGTTTTACTCCATACCGGACTGGGGTCAGCGCTAGATTGGCACGACAAAACGTTTAAGGCTCAAACAAACTGAGCTTATGTGATGCCACGTATGTGATGTTACGACCGTCAGAAGACATCGGTTTTCATAGTAAATGTATGCACTAGAAGCACACTTATGTGTGTGACTTGTTGTAAATGCATATTAATGTTAATATGAAAACCGATGTCTTCTGACGGACGTAACATCACACACGTGGCATCATATATGCTCAGGGGGCCAATTCTGCTAGCGTTAAATCATAATCGTGTCTCAATCGTGTTTCAATTGTAGTTCAATTGTAGTGCTTTTTTACACACTAGTTACAAGAAATGTGTACTTTTTTCACCAAACTACTGATTTCGGTCACACCACACACATCATATTGTCATAATTCTTGTAACTAGTGTGTAAAAAAGCATTACCTACAATTGAACTACAATTGAAACACGACTGAGACACGATTATGACTTAACGTTAGCAGGCTTGGCACCCTGTTTGTCTGAGCCTTTAGACTCATCTAACACTGGGACAGAGTCGAAACGTAGCGACGACTCCGTCGCGACGGACGTGTCGACGCGTCAATTTTTCCACTAGAACGAGTGTGGACACCCCATCGACAGGCATCTTCGCGCGTTTTCGAGGTTGTGTATGGCATAGTGGTTTGCGTCTGAGTGTACGGCCAGAGTGCCCGCTCTGTAAGCCTAGCATGACCACCCAAAACTCGATATGTATCGCATGATAAAGCGATTTATCGACATTCAAACGTCAAAACCCATAGTCTTTTGACAGTTAAACCGGATAACTTATCATATCATATCGCGTTTTGGTTGGTCATGCTAAGGGGGCTGGTTGAGCGTCGGGCGGGGCGGGGCAGGCAGCGTTCATGATTAACAAATGCTAACGCATAGTGGTGTCCTGAGTAGCGAACGGAGCGTCGGCAACCAAATGATGAACGCTGCCCGCCCCGCCCTGCCCGACGCTCAACCAGAGCGGGCGCTCTGGCCATCTTCTTCTTCTTCTTCTTAGCAATACGGGCGGTTTCCGCAACTCGACGTCTATTGCGCCTATTTTGCGTCCGGAGGGTGCGCGGCCAGATCACTCCAGCCAGCCCAGCTCAGCCAGGAACGCTCCAAGAGCTTTCACATTAGTGATCGCTTCCTGGACGCTGCCCGGCGAGCCGAGGTACCTCGCCCGGTAGGGGGCCACCCCCCTGCATTCCAGCAGTACGTGGGCAGCTGTTTCTTCTTCCTCCATGCATCCTCTGCATAGGGGACTGTCGGTGACACCTAAATTAAAAAGATGTCTGTTAAATTGTCCATGACCAGTAATGGCACCTGTTACCAGGCGAAGTTGCGGTCTGCACAGTTGTATCAGGGCCCTGGATAAACGCGCGTCCACGCGCGGCAGTGCGAGCTTCGCCTGTCTGCACGAATCCAGCGAGCTCCAGTTCTGTTGGTGTAATTCTGTAGTGCGTTCACGGATCTTATTTGCATACCAGCTCGCCGGGATGGGCGCGATCGGCTCTGGGCCAACAGGCGTCGAGCCGGATGCGCGTCTGGCCAGTTCGTCGGCTGCATCGTTTCCACGTGATCCGCTGTGACCTTTGATCCATTGGATAGTAATAGTATTAAGTGCACCTACTGTATTTAAGGCGTGGTGACACTCAAGTAAAAGGCTCGATGTGATGCGACTTCCCTGGAGAGCTTGTAGGACGGATTTACTGTCGGAGAGAATTAAGATGTCGCGGTCTTTTACCTCTCTTGTTTCGATTGCCCGAGCCGCCATTATTATGCCCATGCACTCGGCCTGAAAGACCGTGTTGTATGAGCCTAAGGGGGATGCAATTTGTATGTTGAGGTCCTCTGAGAAGACACCCGACCCTGTGCCCGATGAGGTCTTGGAGCCGTCAGTGTAAATGAGGAGAGCCTTGTGTGTTTTTCCTGAGCTGATGTCGTCTATCAGGTGTATTCTGTATTTTTTGTCGAAAATGAAGGTTGGCTTGACCTTGTCGCATACTGCTTCGATAAGAGGGTCGTTTAGCCAGTCCTTCAGTAATACACTGAGATGTTTTACCCTTTCGAATTTTAGAGATCCCAGTTGTTTTAGTCTTAGAGCTGTTTTGGCTGCCTCCTGTTGAATGTGGAGATGCAGTGGTGTTAGGTTCAGCATTACCTCTAGAGCCGCTGTGGGGGCTGTGCTCATGCAACCTGTGAGAGCGCAGCAGGCCTGACGTTGTAGTCCCTGTAGTTTTTTTGCGCCAGTGGTTTGAGCGGCCTTTGGCCACCATACTACAGATCCATAGCTTACCAGGGGTTTTATGATCGTGTTGTATAGCCAGAGGAATAGTTTGGGTGCTAGACCCCAGCGTTTGCCAATCATCTTCCGGCACTGCCATAGTATGACGCTGGCCGACTGCGTTTTATACTCCAAGTGGCTGTTCCAGTTTAGTTTGCTGTCTAGGATTATGCCTAGGTACTTTACCTCGTTAGATAGTTGTAGTGTAGTTCCAAACAGCTTCGGCAGACGGAAATCGCCTACCAGGCGCTTGTTCGTGAACATTACCATTTCCGTCTTCGTAGGGTTGACGGTCAGGTCTTTTCGTTGGCACCATTCTTCAACCTTTTTCAGGGCTGCTTGCATGGTGTTACAGGTTATGCCGGCCTGGTTACCTATGGTTAATATGGTAATGTCGTCCGCATATCCTATAGTATAGAAGTAGTTAGAGTTTAGATGTGATATCAGGTCGTCTACCACCAAGTTCCACAGAAGTGGAGAGAGCACACCTCCTTGGGGGCATCCCCTCGCCACCAGGCGCTCTGGCCATAGTAAAACAATATAAGTACGTTGACTGCCTGGACAGGCACCCCAAACGGTTTGTATGTGAGCGCGCCCGTACCATCCCGTACGTATGCGTGGTCGCACGCACACACTGACAAAATTTATCGGTGATAACGGGGCGACAGTCATGCGTGGCAGCGCCCGCCGCCCGCGCGGCGCCGCCGCCCGCGCGGCGCCGCCGCCGCCGCGGCCGGTCGCCCGCGACCGCGCATAATATTATTAAGGTAAAACTGTCCGTGCCCACCACACGCACGCTCCGCGCCTCTGCGCTGCTGCCTCCCTCTAATAATTTTGTATTTGTATTAATTCGTGCGTGTACCTACGATGGCTAAAAATTCGAGTAGAAGTAAAAAATATTGTAGTGTATACGGATGTCTCAGTAGCGGGTTGTCTAATCCAGAACTATCTTTCTTCGCATTACCTAGCGAACAAGAACGGTGAGTACAATCTACCTACTATAATTATCATACGTAGATACTTACATAATATTTTGTATAGATAGCTGCTTACCTACCTAAATAGTTCTGCTTCCGATTTTGTTGACCAGATACCAATTTGTAGTTTAATTTTCAAATAGAAAGAAAGAAGAAAGAAAAACATTTATAATAACAAATTATTGTAACTTGTAATCCTATGTGTAGGTAGGTATGTGATTAGATTAATAAACTGGGAGCATAATATAAATTTTTAACCGCCTCTGCGGTCTAGTGATTCACACCACCGATTTCAGACCCAGAGGCCCCGGGTTCAATTCGCAGTGGGCGTAGGTTCATACGTACTCGGTTTTTGACAACCGATTTGGCGCAGGGGTAGGCTACCCATTTTCTGCGCCAGTGGTCTCGGGTTCGATTCCCGAACAAGACAAATATTTGTGTGCATGAACATGTCTATTTGTCTTGGTCTTGGTGTTGTTGTAAAGCCACGTTTTAATTTATCCTATTTTGACCGTAATTTTTCAAACCACTAAACAGATAACATGACATAGGTAATGAACAATTACTAACTAGCGTAACTTTATGGGTATGAACTTCATACGTTTTTGGGAACTTTAAGTCAATTTTATAAAGAAAATAGCCGCTATCAGTTCCTTGTTTTGTGACGTCGGGTATAACGATAACTAGCTAGCAACGTTCAACAGAACAAAGCAGCAAAAATCTATCAGACTAAGGAATTCAAATGACAGTTGAAGCCCATACCCATATCCAGATTTCTTAGCCGGTAGCCCCCCTGGGGGGCTACCGCGTAACTTTATGGATATGAACTTCATACGTTTTTAGGAACTTTAAGTCAATTTTATAAAGAAAATAGCCGCTATCAGTTCCTTGTTTTGTGACGTCGGGTATAACGATAACTAGCTAGCAACGTTCAACAGAACAAAGTAGAAAAATCTATCAGAATAAGGAATTCAAGTGACAGTTGAAGCCCATACCCATATCCAGATTTCTTAGCCGGTAGCGCCCCTGGTCTATGTGCAAAAATATTTAAAAAACTTTGTATTAAGTATAGATTCCTGACGCCCACCCTACAGGGGAAAACTGTTTTGTATAGAGATTGACTATGCATTTTTGACGATTGAATAAACTCTAAGCGACAGCCCTACGTGTTTAGCCCATTATCGCTCGCTCAGGGCTCCAGTCCGCTTACTTATATTGTTTTACTATGCTCTGGCCGTACACTGACGCGTCACCGCGCCCGAAAATTAATTGCTGTATAAAGCAGCCTGCGACGCGTCAGTCTCCCACACAAACGTAATACCAAAATAATTTAAAATTTGAGCATGATTTACTGTTGTGATGTTGTTTGGAGTAAGACAGTATTTATCTAGGTTTTTATTAAAAAAAAACCAAAATAAAAAAATTATGCCATTTTCTTTTTTACATACAAAACTGCAATTTGGATTTATTTTTAATACTTACGTATTTAGGAGTATTTTTTTTAATGGAAACCTAGATAAATACCGTCTTAATCCAAATACAATCAGAAGTACAGAAAATAATGCTAGGTATTAATTTCAATTCATTTTGGTATTACGTTAGTATGGGGAGCTGAAGGGTCGCCGACCTTAATTTAAGGCAGAGGAAATTAAAGATGTTACGAAAATAAAATTTAAGTTTCTTTGTAGATTTTTTATGAATGTTTTGATTTTTTTTTCTAAACTTTTTTTTTTTATTTTTTTTTTTTAAAACACATAATATTGGGAAATATATGGAAAATTAATAAAAAATATTATTAATTAAGATGGGGATCAAAATGTACTGTGTACGAAAAAGATGAGAAAAAAGAAAGTGTTTATATTGGTGACATCTATTTCGCCACTACCTTATAAAGGGTTGTTTAGAAGGTGGAAAACGTTATCGTCGTTTGTATAGAGACCGTTTGCTACACAATCCTCTTAAAAACTCTTACACTATTAAATAATAAGTAAATAAATAACCTCTTACATTCACACCAATTATCTAAGCCCATTTTAATTTCATTAAGAAACTGTATCATGGAAAACTTGATAACGGATAAATATATACTTAAATACTTTTTGTTTGTAAATACATACTTAATATACATAGTAAACACCCAGACCAAGACAAATAGACATGTTCATGCACACAAATATTTGTCTTGGTCGGGAATCGAACCCGAGACCACCCGCGCAGAAGGGCCAAATCGTTCGTGAAACTATTAGAAATCTACATTATTCCTGAGTAAAATAGGCTATATTAAAACCCGATATTCTTTCGGGAATGAGTTCCATGTGGCTGAAACCGCTAGGCGCTGATAGTTTAATAAAAAGTTCATCGACATTAGCTTATACAGTCGAAATAGCAATCGATCGACTTTCAGACGACTTTGGTTACGATTTACGACTAATAGTTTCGTTATGTTCTATAATGTTATGTTAGGGTTACATCAGTTATTATGATACTATGATATTATTATGATGTCTGTCTGAAAAATAGTTTATATGTAAGGAAGTCCCATGGACTAGTCCTATGGCTAGTTAATATATATTTATGTCACAATTTAAAAGCAGGATCTTTCAAAAACTCTGTCTTTGTCTTTCTCTTTATATGTGAAGAGTAATGAAAATAACCTCACTATTTTATTTTTTCAATGTTTTTGTTGTTATTATGAGCATAAATTCATTTTTTGAAAAGGTAGCCTGAGATTAATCTTTCTATACTTATGCCATTATCTATTTTTCTATAGATATACTATTCGTGAATTAGGTATATTATCCAAAAAACATAAAAATAATGAAAATTTTCTTTGTTTTTGAAACTTTTTATAGTCGAGTGAAGATACGATTATCGTGTTTCTAGCCACAAAATAATCAAGATCGTTTATAAAACTCAACATATTATATTTTTATTTGCCTAAAATAAAAAAAAAATTTGATTGTTTACTTTTGAATCAAAAATAGGTTAATTTCGATAATTTCGAAGATCCTGCCCTTAAGCTAAAATAACACATCGTCTTTTCAATCGCGTTGACAGTCTTACTCAAATGGCTTGAAAATCGAGTTGTTTACGAACATTAGGCTGTGGTGAGCTCACTCTTGGCTCATTTTTATTTGTTTACTACACAGTTATTTAGTGGCGAATTAACTTTGATATCTGATATATAGCCCTTTGAATAGTAATGAGGTTGTTATGGCACTTGGTGACCCAAATATGAGAAGTCACGACAAACTCGCGAGGAAGTAACTACCTTGTCAAAACAAGAATGCGTCAAAAATATATGGACAGCTGTAAAAGTTTCTGGAGTGGTTTAGTGTGACAAAGTGGTACGCTTTATAGCTTTACTACTTTTGATGGTAAGCTTATAAATAAACTAGTGGTTCCCCGCGGTTTTACTCGCGTGATACCCGTTCCCGTGGGAATATCGATATAAAATATAGCTAATGTCACTCAGGAATTATGTAGCTTTGTACTGGGAAACTCAAAATTGGTCCAGAAGTTTTGGGTTTATCCATTACAGACAAACAAACAATCAAATCTTTCCTCTTTATTATATTAGTGTAGATCATTACATGAGTACTAACCTCTAAATTTTTATTAGTACTTACAAAGATTTTAGACGATGATATGATGATAGTGCCCATATACGAACAAGTTTCACCAACAAAAAAAAATCGGCTGTTCCATAAATTTCAGTCGAGTCGATGTCGTACTTTTGTATGGAACAGCTGATTTTTTTCTCGATTCCGTGGTTGGCCCTATAGTTAAAATTGTTCGTATTAATGGACACTACCATCCCCTAAAATTTTTGTAGTAATTAAAATTTTGTGGTGTAGGTATAGTCACTGCGACCAAAGATCTATTGTGACTCGCCTCCTAGCTACATACAGACTCTTTTTTCTTTAGACTTCCAAAAAGTTTAGACTCTTCCTACCTTTTGGAATGATTCAACCGTATCATATCTGGAGGAACCCAAACTTGGTATGTTTTGAAAATGATTTTTATTTTAATTTAAAACAAGTGACTTAAATATAATGATCTGATACATTTTTAGAATCAGCTTAGTAAGCCCTTTCATTAAATACCTTACACAATAGGTTTCAGAACAAAAAAAATAATTCCCATACAAATAAAAGATGACGTCATAACTCCTCTCCTTTTTCGTTTTTTTTTCGTGCTACGGGTCAAATTGATTCTTTTGTCCTAAAGATCAATCCGATTTTCATGCCTTTAACACCATTTGCAGCATTTTACTGAATTTCGGGATGTACCGCTAGGACTATTATAAAGCCACATTCCTCCCTAGTGACATACGCTATATTTAATCCCGATATTCCTACGGGAATGGGTACAACACGGGTACAACCGCGAGGATCATCTAGCTAGTCGCAGTAATAAAATTACTTTTAAGAGTATACCCTAAACCTAGAAAAAAATCACAAACAAAAAAAAATTAGTAAACGCCGAATTACTTTTATTTGAATTACTCGTAAAATAAACATTATTTTTGCAAATTGTTAATAGGGTCGCTAGATAATATAGTTTAATATTATGTATTAAAATATTAGCCCAGTCATATGAGTCATAATGAAAATAAATTGATTAACTATAGCTGAAAATTAGACCAGAACTTTGTGATTGTTTTTATCGACAAAATGTTATTATTTTCTGTTTTCACTTAGTCCAATCCCTTTCAAGTATGCTGTAATATCTATAAAAAAAATCCAAATAATTCGAGGTTTAATTGTATTGTAAAAATATTTGCGATTTGCCTTTTTACTGGGTAGTGCGAGTGAGAAACCAGTCCTTACGGCAGAAGCTATGTGCGAGAAAGAGTTGGAAGAAAATGACAGTAGAACCCGATTTGACTTATTTAGCGTCTTTTATCATCTTGATGAAAAGCGTCCACTCGATTATTTTGTGATTTTTATCGCGATCGCGTCGATTTGGCTCTTATAACTATATAAATCAATAATGGTGTAGTGTTCTGTGTTGAATTGTAATGTTACTTACGACAATAAACCAAATAAACACTAATTTCACAGGTAAATAGGATTGTACAATTACCATTTTCATAGTCCATATTTTAGTTGAATATATTCCCAAACACACTAAGTGACACATTAATATCATACTATTTATCGCCTATTTTCTAAATCAAGGCTGATTTTAAAACTTTATGTGTTAGATAAAAAGATATTGTATCCGTGAACTTGAGAAAATATGACGTAGAGGTTGATCAAAAATTATCGATATTATTATCGATACTCATGTCGATGGTTTCCAATATAACTTTGTTTGTCTTTGTGAACACTGATAGTTTTATTTAAAGCTGATTTCAACCGACACTTTTTAAATAGTAAATTAAACCTACTTCAGTACCAATTTAACAATATATTCAGGTTTCCTGTAAATCCAGTGATTAAGTTAAACTGGATAAAATTAATAAATAGAATAGGCTGGGAGCTTCGCCAAAACTCTGTGGTGTGCAGCAAATATTTCAAGCAAAACTGCAAAGAAACCTTGAGAAATTATTTAAATAAAATTGTTCTCTTCAGAGGACAATATCAATGGGTTTGGGATAGGTATAATTATTTATTTATTTTTGAAATATATACATTTTAACTTAAAGCATGTCATTAATTTTTTTACCGTAGCCCTTCAAAATACTTGACAATTAATTTTTAAAGATTCGTAAAAATGACCACCAAGTTAATCAAATTTTTAAATTTTTGCATGCATAATGCATTTTTTATTATTGAAAAATTGAAAATGAAGTATTTAGAAAAAATCAACCCGTCTCACAACCAGCTCCGGAGGGACTCGAACCCACGACCTTTCGCTATCCGGGCGACTGCTCTAACCACTGAGCTACGGAGTCGATGATCGTTGTATTCGTCGTCGTCGTCGTCGTTAACAACTCCGTAGCTCAGTCGTTAGAGCAGCCGCCCGGATAGCGTAAGGTCGTGGGTTCGAGTCCCATCGGAGCTGGTTGTGAGACGGGTCGATTTTTTCTAAATACTTCATTTTCAATTTTTCAGGTGCTAGTGTTTTCGTGACAGCCACAATGCGTGCTTGAATAATACAATATTTTATAGTCTTATACAATATTGTATTATTCAAGAAAATTATCAACATGTCTTCACAAAGTACCTAAGGTATTTAAATACTGTATTGTGCCTCTATGTACGAATACTTCGATCAAATCGCAGAATAAAAATATTTATTCGTAAAAAATCGAAAAATTTGGTGCAATGCGATGAAAAGGGACTCCAAAAACTCCAGAACTAGTTTTATTAAAAAACAAGATTGTGCGAGTAGTTAAGTATGACCGGCCGGTGCGCTATACGGGCGGTCGGGAAGAATGACGTCGAACGTGGTAAAAGCCGATTGCTAGCGAACAACCGAGGCAATAGTGTTTTAAGCAAATTAATTTTTACAATTACTTTGTAAATACTTATCGTATTGAAGTGAAATGACCATTATTATTGAAAAATGGAAAATGAAGTATTTAGAAAATAAAATCCATTTTCCATTTTTCCATAATAAAAATTGCATTGGGAATGCAAAAAAAGTAAAAATTTAAATAACATGAACTTTATTTTTATTTTCCCATGTCCATTGAAGTATACTTCATATCATATGAATTATTAAATCTTGTTTGTGTTTTATTTACATTATTGTTATCGACAACCTAAAATGGGCTTGAGGGCAGCTCTAAAACTCACACACACGTTTACAAATTACACACACTAGCTCATGTCATTTTCGGTCTCACAACCAAGCGAACTCTGTCCGTCTATTACTAGAGTATAATAAGTTTATGTGTCGACCCCACCTCAGCAGCTGTACTCTCAGGTGCAATCTTCACTGATGAAGGAAATAAAAAAAATCACAAAACGCCTCAAATCGTAAACGCGTGACAGCATCGCTACTAACGCGCTACAGCATCGCTACTAACGCGCGAGAGCATCGCTCGCTACTAAATCGCTACAAAAAGTAATACAGTTACGAGACGCGCGACAGCATCGCTACTAACGCGCGATAGCATCGCTACTAACGCTCGACAACATCGCTAATAACGCGCTACAGCATCGCTACGAAAAGTCGCCGTGGGCGAGGAATCTAAGTGCCTTGCAACAGGCAAGTCTTAATCCACTGCTTCCTAATTTAAGGAGCAGTTTCAATCGACAGGTGATTAGCAGCAGGTGTACACAACTGCGTCACGGTAAATTAAGCCCTTTGTGCCACAACACAAGACTCACTTTAATATAATAACGAGGTTATAATGAGTCGTAAGCTATAGAATGAACGAGATTTGTTCGAAATTAGCACAAAGGGAAAGGCTATAATTTCATTCATTGGATTTGGTTTATGGGGCGTTTGTTGACGCCAGATGTCGCCACGAGCCATGCGTATTATTATAATAGACAATACTTTCTAATTTATTACATAACTGGCTTACTAACAAGCACGCGACAACTTGCGCGTGAAATTCACCTATACTTATCGCGTATCTGATTATACCATTACTTATTAAGGCGGGCATTCCCCAAAATAGGGTATTTTAAATTATGGATTACTCGCAAATCACAAGTACTTAAAACTTGGAAAAAATATATGTTATTTTACAGTTATTTATCTAGTGCTTCCGGCCGTATTTTTTCGATTGGTGATATTTTTCTGTGTCAAATAAAATCCCAAACATGCGTCTAATCGTAATCTAAATATCGTATTACTTGCAGTATACTTGGTTTTAGTTAATGAAAAATACACGAAAATAATTGTCTTTGATTAGCCGAGGGATTCCGGCCGTCATAACTGTAAAATTTTTATTATTTAATTTTTAATTGAATTTTAAGTGATTTTCGATTCGCGGGGCGCTCGCGAGTTCACAGTTCACTGCCGGCTGCCGCTGCGTCCGCGTAAAGTGTATCGCGCGCGGCCGAGCAAGCGTTAGCGTGCCTATTTCGGTCGAGATTCATCGCCTTAAGTGGTGGCTCCAAATTTTCAGAATGAAAGCTAGTCTTTCTCCAAGTTTTTTCAAGTATAATCAATCTCTGTGCAATACTATCAAAAATGGTCGAGTAGTTTAGGCATGAAAAGGTAGCAGACGAGTTTATTTTTCATTTTTAATATCGGTAAGTACCTACTTATACATTTTTAATTAGTTATCGGCAACTGAATTTGCTGCCGTATGTACTGGCAACAGGTACATTAATCCACTGCTTCCTAATTTAAGGAGCAGTTTCATTCAATAGGCAGGTGATTAGCAGCAGGTGTACACAACTGCGTCACGGTAAATTAAACCCTTTGTGCCACAACACAAGGCTCACTTTAATATATTAACGAGGTTCGCTTAATGAGTCGTAAGGTATGGAATGAGCGAGATTCGTTCGGAATTAGCACAAAGGTA
Source organism: Crambus lathoniellus (assembly GCA_949710035.1). NCBI lineage: Eukaryota > Metazoa > Arthropoda > Insecta > Lepidoptera > Crambidae > Crambus > Crambus lathoniellus. The sequence continues at coordinate 7,231,016 of OX453313.1, forward strand.
AAGGCTATAATTTTATTCATTGGATTTGGTTTATGGGGCGTTTGTTGACGCCAGATGTCGCTGCGAGCGATGCGTACGTATTTTAATAGAGTTGGATGACATACAACAGCCTGTAAGGTGGAAACTTCCGACGGTTAGAAGGAGAGAGATGATTGCAGTACCTACGCCATCTGACGCTCTCTCTGCTGACGTCTAATCGTCCAATCGAGCATATAATATCCAAATCCATTTCAAAGATCCTTTGATGAATATTTTTGCACTCTTGTATCCACTTTAATCTTTAATTCAGGATTTTTTGCAAGGTGTATTTTTTAGAACTATCTGAAAAACCATGGATGACTTGATCCAGGATTTTTTGCGAAGTGGATTTTTTAGAACTAACGTGTGTCTGAAAATCCATGAGTGACTTGATCCAGGATTTTTTTCAAAGTGGATTTTTCAGAACTCGTGTGTCTGAAAATCCATGGGCGACTTGGTCCAGGAATTATTGCAAAGTGGATTTTTTAGAACTAACGTGTGTCTGAAAATCCATGGGTGTCTTAGAGAGAGTAGAGGGAGACAGATGGATACCGCAATCTTCTCTCTCTCTTTTAATTAAAGAACAGTGCTGAAGGTCTGACTCCCCTGCGCTAATGTATAATACCTCAATGATTATAATGGACTACTCTTTTTGATTTATTTAGAACTAAATAACGTTAACGCAAGTGGCTTCGTCCGTGTCAAATTCGATTGAATCAGGCGTAACGTGGCAGAAATCACCAACCATTTAAATAAAGACATATTCATAATAATAGGTCTTTACATATGAAGTTGCCGTTTTTTTTGTTTTTGTACATATAACTTAACAACTTTTATAATATTAGAAATATATAATTTCTTTAATATTGCGTTACATTAAGACCGTATCGAGCAACTTTTGATAATTTAATAACCACGATATTTGATTATTTACATAGAAAAAACTTATTCCGAAAGTTACGACTATTTTTGTTTCCAGAATTTCGTACTTTATTAGTTGTAACTTAGTGAAAAAAAAAATTTTTCTCTTAACGAATGTGTCATTTAGTAGTTAAAATGTCCATAAATACTTGTGTAAAATTTTGTAAATTTACATAATATTAGTCGTTAAATAATAACAAAAACGTTAGTATGGAAAAAAAATAATTACAGAAATCTCCATACAAAACGGCAATTTCATAGGTAAAGACCTATTATTATGTACCTACTTACACAAAATACCTACATACAACATGCACCGGCCCGCTTGCAAAAAAATATCGCACGGTCTAACATTTGTATTTGTATTTGTAACAACTCGGGGCGAAAGCGAAACACGTGTAGAGGTAGTCTAATGTATGTACTTGTAATGTATGTGTCCCAGGCGGATAGTTGAATCCGCCGGATAGTTAAGTATGGCAGCATGAACCCCTCGGAAGTCCTGTAGAACACGTGATAGGTTAGAAATTTAAGGTTTCAAGGTTATTTTTTTGTGACTCCGTCTACTTATGGGAACATAAAATAGCTTAAGGAAAAAATGATGGGCCTAGGCGTTTAATTTTAGGCGGATTCAACCATTTGGCTGCGCCATATGTACCTACTGTAAAAAGTATGTACTTACAACTAAATAATGATAGAGAAAGTAAGTAAGTAGTTCATAATAAAAATTAGGAAAGAAGAAGAAATGACTTTTGACTTGATCACCGTAGGATCACAATGTCTTGTAATTTCGTTTTCTTACCTAAATTAAACTGAAGATTTATTGAATTAATGCAATCTTACTTTAAACTTAACAATATGCTCGCTCCGCTCGCTCGCCGCAGAATACGTGTTGGCGAGCACAGGGTGACCACTAGAGGGCGCCGCTATCGCTGAAATGTATTTGGCCGCTGCCCGCTTACCCACAATCACGCATGCAGGAAATATGAAGGAACTGTACAGAGAGGTTTATACCAGTTAAGAATTGCTTTAATGCCATTTATGTGTTTTAGTATTACCTATGTGTTATGTGTCTTATCAAAATAAATAAATGATAACTGTAATGAGAACTGTAATGACAAACATGATCAGTTGTAATAATTTCAAATCGGTTCAATTCAGATGAGTGCAATAATAATAAATAAATAAGATAAATAAATAAATAACTTCTTACAATCACACCAATTATCTAAGCCCATGTTAATTTCATTAAGAAACTGTATCATGGAAAACTTGATAACGGATAAATATATACTTAAAGACTTTTTGTTTGTAAATACATACTTAATATACATAGTAAACACCCAGACCAAGACAAATAGACATGTTCATGCACACAAATATTTGTCTTGTTCGGGAATCGAACCTGAGACCTCTGGCGCAGTAGGTGGGTAGCCTACCCCTGCGCCAAATCGGTCGTCAAAAATCGCTAATAAATCGCTAAAATAATTTCACATTAGCTCACCCTCGTATGATTTTTCTCTAAATAGGTACCTACCAACCAAGCACCAGGCACCTAACATCTGAACTCGCTCCTTCGAGATCGAGCTCGTTAGCACGGACGGGCTCCTTCCTTGGTTTACCTTTTTTTACAGTGAGGGCAAAATACAGTCTTTACGTATACCAAACGGCAGGTTCGACTCAGTCAAACACGGGGCCTATCCCTCGCCGCGTCTAGCCCTCCCACCAAGCCTAATAGGCTTCCAGTCAGGGCTGGGCGGTTCTAACCCTTGCCCGGCCCCTAACGAGCTTGAAAGCTTGAGAGGGAGCCTGCTCCCAATCTTCCCATAAGTTACCCACTGAAGGTGGGCAGACGAGATGGGGCGATCGAGAGCAGGCACCACTACCAACTAAACCCATTACAACTTGCTCTCCGCCCTTAATCACTTAATAATTTACCTAGTTAAAAATATTGTCTTCACAAAATAATCAGCTTTTGTAAAAATGTACCCAAGAAAGGCACTTTCATGAAAAATGTATTAACAGCTCCATGAATTCCAATACGTGGGGATACAATCGTTGTTGGCTGATTAAAGGGTTCGGTCGGATTGACCTACATGCGCTACGTAATGTGGAGGGTTAGAATTCTTAATGTGGTCTTACGAAGTGGGGCCTTTTGTTCGAACTAAACTTAAAAAGGGAAAAATTGTAAAAGAAAAAAAACAACTGGCAATTTTTTACCATCCTTTCGAATAATTAAATTAGATTTTAAGAGATTCTTAAACATCATGGCGTCACTTTCGTACTTTTGACATTTAAGGCGAGAGAATGCTATTTAAGTTAAAATTTACAAGGAAACTTTGTCAGGAAACTGGGAAGTGGCTAGTCTCACCCATAACAAGTACAATTATTTTAGATTACTCAATGGGAAGAGTCAGCGCAAATTATTGTTAGAACGATTTCACGAAATAAATGATTTTTATTTTAAAAGACGCTCTTAAAGAGTGACGTTCGAGTGTTCCAGGTGCTAATATTATAAGTATCCCTTCTTCTGTCACAGTCGGGTAAAAAGAAACTCTGTCTGCCTGGCTTTAATTTTCTCATGCCTAAACCACTTACCTAAGTAATCACTACATAGTATAAAACAAAGTCGCTTTCTCTGTCCCTATGTCCCTTTGTATGCTTAAATCTTTGAAACTACGCAACGGATTTAGAAAAAATCGACCCGTCTCTCAACCAGCTCCGATGGGACTCGAACCCACGACATTTCGCTATTTTGCAACTGAGCTACGGAGTCGTTACGAGAAGCGTCGAATTTATCCAATACTTCTTACGCGCTACATAGCCAGCGTTAATTTCATCAATGTGAAGATATTACTACCCTCACACACACGAAAGAAATAGCTTTCCAGATATTTGCCAATCGCTAAAGATGAAATTTGTGATATTGCAAGTTATTTAAATTATTATTTTTTTGCATTCACAATGCTTTTTTTTATTATTGATGTGTTGCTGTGAGTCGGGACGATTTTTTCTAAATACTTCATTTTCAATTTTTCAATAACACAGACATAGTCTGGCGAAAATGGATGGGTTAGCACTAAAATACCGGTAATAACAGCTCCATGAATTCCAATACATGGGGATATTTTTTGTTCGAAGTAATACAAATACAATAGTAGATTGTACAACAAGTGCATAAAACGTACCATTTTACCCGAGACGTATATATCCATCCGAGCCGTAGGCGAGGGTGGATAGTCAATTCGAGGGTAAAATGGGTTTTATCTACGAGTTATACACTCTGCTTTTCACTTCGAGTGTGAGGAAAATTAATAACAATATTGCAAAAAAGAAAAAATAAAGACTTCGCCATATTGGCGGGAAGACTCTTTTTTTTATACGTGGCAGTGGCAGCACAGTAACTTTAGCATAGATCGTAGTCCATAATGCTCTTGAAATACTTATTTCATACAAAATTCATTAATTTTGCCTAGTTTTATTAATTTAGTAAGTAATTTAAAATGGATTGTGTACAAAATTATAGAAACAGAATGAAATAACAAGTTTATTTAACGAAGTTTAATTGCGTGTGTGACTGTTTACCTGACGACCTTTGTCTTAGAGTCTGAGACTTAGACGAAGATTTTACTTTATGCACTAGAGCATAAAAAGCGATTTTATGCAGCCTATACCCAACATAAACACGAACTTTACGAGCATGAGAAGTGAAAATACTTTATTTGCCATTAAATAGGGTAGGTACATTGTATGTCGATGTAATAAAAATAATTAATAAAGAACTTTAATCCTATTCAGCCATACCATAGCATGCAAATTTTTATTATTAACATTAATAAGGATATTTAAATTCAAAGTTACTGACTTATTATTACAATTATTATTACAATCATTACTATGTCAATATCATTTCAATTGAATGTCAGAATTAAAAATTAGATAATAATGTCATATTGTATTTAAAATAATGAATAATAAATAAATAAATAACTTCTTACATTCACACCAATCATCTAAGCCCATGTTAATTTCATTAAGAAACTGTATCAATAATAATAATAATCAAATTAGATAAAAATTAACAATTCCATCGTTTTATTCAAATGTCATTTTTAATTGAGGAAATCTTCAATGGAATAGAAAACTTTATCAAGTAACCAATTCCGTAATGATTTATGAAATAAGTTTAGGGGTAGACATTTAATATCATCTGGTATTTTATTGTATAGTTTTTTACACATTGCATAACTATTATTTAAGAAACGTTGAGTTTTTGGAACAACATCCAGTACTAGTTTCTTAGGGTGTCTAAGACTTCTGCTGGTGGTTTGATTCGCCAGCAAGAACAAATAACCATTATTTCTAACAAACTTTCCAATTTCTAGGATATAAAGCCCTGTCAGGGTCATTATTTTTAGGTTTCTAAAGTAAGGCTTACATGATACATCAGGCGCAATTAAACATATAAAGGAAAAATTGTAATAGAAAAAACTGGCGAATTTACCAACCGTTCGAATAATTAAATAAAAAAATAGACTCAATTTTAGGAGAGTTTTAAACATCATGGCGTCTTTTGCATACTTTTGATATAATGCTATTTAACGCCCGAATTCTCGTACGCAATTCATCTTTGGGAGCGTCTCAAACATCATGGCATCTCTTTCATACGTTTGACATTTAAAGTGACAGGGCGATGTTTGAGACGCTCCCAAAGATAAGTAGCGTACGAGTATTCGGGCATAAGACACTCTAAGTTAAGTTGCGTTCGAGTGCTCGGGTGCTAATATTATAAGTAATAATCCTTCTTCTGTCGCAGTCAGGTAAAAAGAAACTCTGTCTGTCTCGCTTTAATTTTCTCATGCCTAAACCACAGTAATACAGAGATGCAGTCTGGCGAAAATAGATGGGCTAGCACTGGCTGCTTAGCAATAAGGCCGCCTTTACCTTTCTGTGTTGTTACTATTTTTCTTTATGTATGCTTCTGTTTGTATGCAATAAAGTATCTTTTATTATTATTATTAAAATACCGGTATTAACAGCTCGACGAATTCAAATATATGGGGATACAATCGTTGTCGGTTGTCGGCTGATTAAAAGGTTCGGTCCGATTGACCTACATGCGCTTCGTGATGTGGAGGGTTGGAATTCTTAATGCGGTCTAACAAAGTAGAGAGTTTTGTTCCAAGTCAATATTTATCTATACTAATATTATAAAGAGGAAAGATTAAATTAAAATACCCCGCAGAACAATGTATGAAAAAATGGTTTCAGTCAAATATCACAAAATTTTATATGATTTAGATTCAACTCACCTGATCATATTTGTAAAAGAGTACTTTAAGCATACATACATACATAAGCTAGGGATTGCACACAGAACACGGAAAGATTTTTTTCTCTATGTTCTGTGGGATTGCAATCCCTGAGTTTTAGTGGGTAGGACCCCCAAAGGTGGGTCCCAAATTTCGAGGGATGCATGAACGCTTTTCTCCCAGTCACAGAAAAGGGGGAGCTCGCGATGATATATATATTTGGTCACCCATCACGTGGCCGACCTTTGCGAATGTCATTTAACCTCAACGATCGCAGGCCGAACATACTTACCACTGCGTCACGGGCTCCTCAAAATAGAATGTTTTGTTATAATTAAATATTTATAATTCTCGCTCTATAGTGGCTAGTACGAATGAATTCGTAATCCCATGTCGGAGTTAATTGCTCAATTTGGTCGTTTTTTTAAATTAAAGTGGAGTTATTTTGAATATTTAGATAGATAGTATCGCTAATCAAGTGAGGCTTATTTTGAACGTATAATCAAAGGTTTCTTGCTTGTTAGCTTAATTTTGAATGGAGGTTTTCTATTTGGTTAACATCTGTATAAAATCACGTCAAGAATATTTAAGTAAGTTAATTTCTCAATTTGTAATTTAAGTGGCGGAATGTTTTTGTGTGTTTGTGTACATAGTATCGTTATACAAATAGGTAGTTAAGTTTTACTAATACTTAAACTTATTTACTAACGTTTTAAGCTTTCATGGTCAATCCTACTATAATATTATAAATGCGAAAGTTTGTGAGTATGGGTGTATGGATGTTTGTTACTCTTTCACGCAAGAACTACTGAACGGATCTGGATGAAATTTACAACAGAGATAGATTAAAGGTTGGAATAACACATATAATACATTTTATCCCGATATTCCTACGGGAACGGGAACCACGCGGGTAAAACCGTGGGTGGCCGCTAGCATCCCTATATTATTACGTAGTACGAAAAAAACAACACGGGTTGCACTCCGGGAGTGCCGGCAGAAGTGAAAAGGGCTCCCTAGACTTTTTAACAAAACAAAGGAATTTGACAAAAAAAAAAGTTTTTAGTAAAAATTTCATTTTTATGACAAGATTTTTTGCTGACTGTACTTTAATATTGTATTGTCATCTGAACCAAACCAGTATACAAATTTTCAGCTCCATCGGACACTAGGAAGGGAAGTGGGTCAAATTAAGCTTGCAAGATTTGACATTTATTTCTCATAAGAACTTACATGTTCACTTAAAATGAGATAATACTACTTAATTAAAGCTTATAGCTAATGTTATTATGGCGGCGCACCGCACAATTTGTAATAACTAACAAACTAACTACATGGCAAGTTAGTAAAAAGCTTGTAAAAATACAGACTAGATTCCATCCGAGGTCTTCTGGCTTCAATGCCGCCCGTTTTCTAATTTGAGCTATTACTACTTTGGAAACGGTGGCGAAATTTGCCTTCGTATCCTAATGACACTGTTACAGTTTTTCGGTCAGGGTGCCTACCATCAACTCTTATTGCGGTTTTGTTTAGGAACGAAACTGATCTGCTTCGCTTATTCGTACCACGACAGCTTAATATCAATGACAGCGATTCAGTGATCATTCAATGACATTTCACAGCCGCTAAGCTGTCAGATCTCTTATTTGACTTATAACTCGGCCAAGCTAACATGACACCTGCAGGTTATACCCGTCCCTCTCACTCTCCGGGCATGACAGAATCGAGTGAAAGAGACGGGTAGAAGAAATAAGGACACAAATCGTTCGGTCATTCACATTTAGCAATTCATTTGCGATCAAGTCTTCAGAAGGTCGTGGCACGAAAGAAAGCAATTCATTTTAGGAACCTATTCTGCATCGCGCTATTTTTTAATCACCCTGGTCACGTGTCCGTCTTACGAATTCTCGATCTGACGGTCACGTGATCCTGACGCGAGATTAAAATTTTTACCCGTCACAAAAAGTGCACAACGCTGTTAAAGAAGTTTTCACTTCAAAAGCAACAAAGACTTTAGTTTAAGGCCAGCCTATTCTAGTCGTGAACATAGGAAGAGGTGGGATTATAAAAAGCCAAGTTCCGGCCATCAATCAAAATGCCCTGTGCCACGTCACGGCACGAGACGGCGACTGAGTGGACCTGCAATGCGTTACCCTGGTAGAAAGATGTGGGTTGAATTGCACCATCTGGGGCCCGATTCTCAGGCATTCGAACTTTTTCAGTGTGGTAATTCGTATGTCGAACATTTTGTTTGTGGTTTCTATTGAAAAGTTAGAACGTTTCAAGCAAACTAAACTGTCTCAAATGTCAACAAATTCATTTTGACAGCTAAGTTCGTATACGAACATCGATTGGTCTGTACCACTCGTAGTGTTCGACTGCTTTTCGATCGAACTTTTTCGATTGTGAAATTCTGACAATACCTACACAAACTGTGTTATATTTGAATTTCGAGCTTATTAAAGTGAACTTTTCTCGATTGCCTGAGAATCGGCCCCCTGGAAATAAGAAAATAGTATAGTTATTATCACCCTTCCGTCTTACGAATTTTCGATCTTACGGTCACGTGATCCTGACGAGAGTTTAACATTTTTTACCCATCACAAAAAGTGCACAACGCCGCAAGAATTTTTCACTTCAAAAGCAACAAAGACTTTAGTTTAAGGCCAGCCTATTCTAGTCGTGAACATAGGAAGAGGTGGGATTATAAAAACGCCAAGTTCCGGCCATCAATCAAAATGCCCTGTGCCACGTCACGCCACGAGACGGCGACCGAGTGGACCTGCAATGCGTTACCCTGGTAGAAACATTTGGGTTGGATTGCACCATCTGGAAATAAGAAAATAGTATAGTTATTATTGCAAAGGCCGTGATATAGGCAATCGCAGGTCGAGTATGAGTTTGAAGACGGAGCCGTAGGTGAGGACTTCACTAATACGAGACAGGCAATTGTTTTCTTAGTAAAAATGATGATTATGCGGCCATGTTAAATAACCAGCCATGAAACTATAGTTTTATAAAAAACTAGCGCTCCGCTCGCGACTTCGTCAGCGTGGACCACTATTTTACCCCCTTAGAGGGGGAATTTCTAAAAATCCCTTCATATTGCTCCCCTACACTCCCCAAGGAACATACATGCCAAATTTCAGCTTATTGCGCCCAGTAGTTTCGGCTGTGCGTTGTCTGTCAGTCAGTAACGCAAGAGTTTTATATATACATATATATAGATAATGCTTGCTTATGCGCATTACTCGTACATAGAAAGAAAAAACAGTAAAAAATTAGAAAACACGACTGCTAGAATCAATCTAAAAAGTAAAAAAGAAGTAGGTGCATCTAATTGCAATTGGGCTACCAAGCTGTGGAATGCTTAAAACTTCCCCCGACTGCAACGAGAGCTTGTTTTTTACTTTTTAGTCTTTCCTCTTTATAATATTAGCAAAGATGCGCTTATTAATTATTTGGAAAGGGTTAAAAGAAATTAATCGGAATAAATACACCTCTAAATTTTAGTAAGTACAAAGATTTAAAGGGATGATAGTGTCCATCAATACGAAAAATTTTTATTATGTCGCGATTAATTTTTGTTAATCGCGAAAAAAAATCAGCTGTTCCATACATTTCAGTTGAGTCGATGTTGTACTTTTTTATGGAACCATAGTAAAAATTGATCGTTTTGATGGACACTATCATCCCCTAAAATCTTTTTACTAATTAAAATTTAGTGGTGGTATTTACTCCTTTATCGAAAAGATGAGGTTACGAATACCAAGCAGCTATTACACAAACCATTTTTTTTGTATAAAACAAATAACAAATGACGCTCTAATTTGTCACTCTATTCCATTTCTACTTCAAGGCCTATTTAGCTTAGACTTCTGACCATTAGTTCTACATAATTAATCACAACAGGAAAATATTTACTCTATAATACTGTGAGTTTTTACGGTCATAGAGTACCTGCCTACATTGATTAATCGTATTTACCAAAAAATAGAACACTTGGGGCTGGTTCAGACATAGCGTAAACTACGCGTATTGGCGATCGCGGGGTCAGGATGTAAAAGAATTTAGGACGGTAATGGAAACAAGAGTCGTGCGGTTGTCCAAAGAAAGAAAGAAAGAAAATACATTTATTGACACACACTTTAGATATAGGTAGACAAAATGCAAAAATGAAATGAAATCGTTAAAACTGTTGGGGCAGGATGTTCGCCAGATATTCAGCGAAAAGGGAAGTACTTCCTCCGAGCCAGGTGTCGGTGCTCGGGGACCGCGGCCCACTGTTAGTAGTTGGAAATTGTATTTATGCGACGCATCTGATAAACTTTGTTAGCGCGATTCATGTTTCCATACAATTCTTCAGTTCTGTCTTGACGTAGTGTGTGACGTCAGGCTTGCGCGTCGATGTTTACATTCGTACTTTTCGCTGATCCTGCATTTCTTCAATACTCGGCGTCTTGCTTATGTTGCGATGTGAGTGCGTCGCTACAAAACAATTTACACATAACAGACATAATTATAAGAAAACCTTTAGCGTGGGGCAATAAAATACCCTGTCTCGGCATAAATACCTCTGTGTCATTCACGGGTGGGCAGAAAGACACAGAGGCAGGGGGGTGTCACTCCGCAGTTTAGGTACGTTCGGACGGCGCGCCTGCCGGGCAGGCGTATGGCATAGAAATTAGGTCCGCAAAAGAGCTAGAATATATGCGATAGAAAGAGATGCAACGACAACGAGTGGCCGTTCGTAATTTGCTTGCGCCGTACAAGCTGCTTTATTGCGTTATAGTTAGAGTTGCTATTTATTTAAATGACTTAGCGGAGTGTACTATCTGTTAGAAAGAAAGAAAGAAGAAAGAAAAAAGTTTATTCAACAAAATAAATTATTACAAACACAAAAAAAATATTAAAAGAATCATGAATTTTGTTGAAACGGCTGCATCTCAGCATGTGCCACCGCCAAGGCGGTGACGCTGGTTTTCGGATGCAACCGAGACTACTTGCTTATGGCTCTATTAAAAAAAAAATTATACTTACAGTCTTAAAAATAACAACATAAATACCCCTCTACAAGATGGTTGGGAGATACCACTAGCTTGGAACCTTATAATCCAACTTAAATACTAGTTAAAAATTACAAACTCATCACTAACAATATTAACGCTTATGTTTCACAATCATTACCTTAAAATGTTGATACAATACTTATACAGTTACATACATACATACATAGTAATGCATACATATACTCACGCCTATTTCCCACGGGGGTAGGCAGAGACTGGATCGCCACAATCTTTTCATTGACGTTATAATATATAAAATACTTGATGTTATAATAATATTCATTGATGTAATAATATATACAGTTATTTATAAATGTTATAATATATAAAATCACTACCTAACGCCGCCGATTTGCATTTCGAGAAGATGATATTTAACATACATACATAGTAACTATTTAGTAATCTGTGACAGAGGCGCTGTTTTTCTGACAGGGGCACAAAAGCACAGAGGACAAAGCCTGAGATTTCCGTCTGTGTAGCTATTGCTGACTCAACTACGAGTATCTCCAAATTTTAATGATCTGACTACTTTTCTACATCCAAACTTCTACACTTATAATATTTATTTCGTATTTGACGACCTCCGTGGCCGAGTGGTGTACGCGCCGGTTTACAAAGGGCCGCTATCTCTTGAGGTTTTATACAAAAGCGTATAAAATAAAGTCCATTCGCTTAGATAGTGTCGCCCTTTGATCGCGCCGCCTTGGCACGTGCCGCTGCTTTTCAAAGGATGCCGCCGCATAAACAAAAGAAGCCGCGTGCGGCGTACACCCGAAAATGGAATTTGATTTTGGGACTCGGCATTTATTAAATTATATTTTCTTAAATAATCTATGTTTATTATAAATACAGGTGGTACCGACGGTTATGACTTGTGACAATTCGAGCGATGATAAGTAATCATAATAATCATATAAAAATTTATAATAATTATTATTATTTGTAAATCACTTATTTAACTTCCTTTTATATAAAAATATCCAAATTTTCATTAAAATTGACTTTGGTACTCAACTGAAGTGTATTATTTTATATCTGCATTTTATAGCAAGAGCCACAATGCCGTGCGGGTGTACCGACACTATCTAACCGAACGGACTTTTACGGTATCCCTACTTATATTATAAATGCGAAAATGTGTATGATTGTTTGTTTGCTTGTCTGTCTGTCTGCATGTTCCGATTTCACGCCAAAACGGCTGAACCAATTTTGATGAAATTTGGAATGAAGATAGTGTGTGATGTGACCCTACGTAGAACAAAGGCTACTTTTTACCGCGGGAATAAGACTCATTCCCATGGGAAAATAACTTTTCCTGCGGGATAATGTCGTGTAGTTCACGCGGGCGAAGCCGCGGGCGGGCGTAGAACTTTTTCTGATAGATAGGCTATATTTTCTGTCAGTACGAGTACCAAAAACATTGGCATTGATAAATTAATTATACACGGTAATTTTCTTATCACCCCGGACAATATCAGGGGTTATTGAACTTGTTAGATTTTAAAGAGAAAGTATGGAAATATGACTATTCTGATAAAAGCAGTAAACTGTTCAATTAACTAGGAATAAAACCATAAAGCTTATATTTCAGTAAGACCAGAATCAAGTAAAACACAAATAAAGATTTAAAAGCATTTTATTATTTTAATTCGTCCTCAATTTTTTACCTACCACCCGTTAAGGACATCTTTTAGCTGATAAGAAAAACGGGCGAAAAAAACTCACCAGCGTTATCAGAAACAACGACATTTACAAAATAATAATCAAACAACACATTTTATTGTAAATTACCCTTTACAACCACATTACTTTTCATGATAAATGATTAAACAACATTTACGAATAACATCAAGCATTTGCTATAAACTGTCACTTCATATTATTTCCGTACTCACATTATTTATACAAAGCCACTAAGGACAACATTAATTTAATATTATCAAGTAATAAACAAGTTAACGAATATCCCTTTAACAAAACAAAATACAGCAACATCTACCAGACAATACATTAGCATTGGATAGCAAAGAAAAACAGTAACAGAGGAATATAAAATTACAGGGGGGTATACTTAACTCAACAGTGCTGACGACTCGAACCACAAGACTGTTCGTTTTACCGCCAAGCTAGCTTTTATATCTTTATTGACAATTCCTTAAAAACATGAACAATGATGATACTTTTATTAAACCATTTTTCAAAACCTTTTGAAACTTATGAGAATGATTCTCCACTATCTATTATCAAGAAACACATCGTAAATTGTAAGAAATATCAGTTTTAAATTCTCATCTTGTTTGGAAACAAGTAATGTTACAGTCCGACATAAATATTCTTAACATTTATCAACCTTTAAATATTTATCATAGCCAAATGATTTGAAAACCACTCGAAAATAGCTAACATATTATTTTGTTAATAACAAACAATAATTATAAGATAAATTCTTTAAAAATAACAATAATTAGTAACAGTCTATCAGTTTTAATTCCACTTCCTGTTCTTAAGAAGGAACGTTTAGTTAAGCGGATATACATTTACCAACTTATTAATTTTATCACAGCCAAATGCTGTTAAAATCTGTCGAAAATATCAAAGTTTGTATTTGATAACTAATAAAATATTATCATATGGCAATTCACTCAAAAATGTCAATATTATAACTTGACTTATTCCCTAAAGTAACAAACTCATGAAAACAAACAAATCAGCTGTTCCATACAAAAGTGCAAAAATATTTCATCAAAATGTATGGAACAGCTGATTTCAGTAAAAAAGATGTATGTTTTCATGAGTAGAATAATCTCTGAAATTATCCGGGGTGATAAAAAATTACCGTGTATATAGTGCCACAAAATTTTCTGTTCTGGTGGCTAGAATGTGAAACTAACGTGTTTTTTTTAATGTCATTTTGCTGTCAAGTTGATGTCCAACAATAGCGCTGCTGGCGGCTGAAGTTCTTAGAAGTCAGGGCCGGTTAAATTGCTACAAAAACAAGAAAAACGTACGTAGCGCCGCTGTCACCGGAACAGAAAAGGTTGTGGCACTGTAATTATAACGCCAGAATCAGATCGTCAATTGTCAACAATAATTGCAAATGGCCGCTTCGTTCCAATGTACGCAGATTGAACATCCAATCAAGCGATACCTGACAAATAATGTTAGCAGTGAGCTATAATCATATTATACTCGATAATTATTTACGAGCGGAATTTGTATCATGATATTGAAAATCCAACCACGCGCAATACCTGACAAATAATGTTAGCAGTGAGCTATAATCAGATTATAGTCGATAATTATTTACGAGCGGAATTAGTATCATGATATTTACTTAAATGAGGAGCCCTGGCGCAGTGGTTAGCGCGCTCAGCCTGAAATCGTTAAGGCAAGCAGCTTTCGCATTGGCCGGTCACGGGATGGGTGACCAAAACCGTTTCCCTCCGTGCTTCGGAAGGCACGTTAAACCGTTGGTCCCGGCTGCACTTGCAGTCGTTAATACCCAGCAATCCGCACTGGGCCCGCGTGGTGGGTCATGGCCCATTCTCCTTATCCATCCTATAAGAAAGGCTAGTGCCCCAGCAGTGGGGGAATTAAATAGCTGATGATGATGATTAGTGTAAATTACTACTGTATTGGGTTTTATTTTATAGTATTCTTAACCATTGTAAAAAAATATTTTTTTTTGTTGTTTTTTTACTAATTGCGTCAAATAATCAGTCATTATTAAAGTACTGCTGGGCACTGGACTAGATGCGTTCTCTATAAGAATGAATAAGGAGAAGAAAACATTTTTGTATTGGAGTTAAATAAATAAATATCGAGTAACTTTATACCAACTTAATTAACTAATAGTCCTAGCGGTACACCCCGAAATTCAGTAAAATGCTGCAAATGGTGTTAAAGGCATGAAAATCGAAACGATTGATCTTTAGGCCATAAGAATCAATATGACCCGTAGCACGAAAAAAAAAAACGAAAAAGGAGAGGAGTTATGACGTCATCTTTTATTTGTATGGGAAATCTTTTTTTTTGTTCTGAAACCTATCTTGTAAGGTATCTGATGAAAGGGCTTACTAAGCCGATTCAAAAAATGTATCACATTATAATATTTCAGTCACTTGTTTTAAGTTAAAATAAAAATCATTTTCAAAACATACCAAGTTTGGGCTTCTCCAGGTATGATACGGTTGAATCATTATTTGTAAAATATACCTTAAATGATAGGTAATAGCCTCATATCCAACCCCAAGAAAGCAATTTCGAAAATATTTATATTTAGTATTTTTTATAATTTTTAAAAATTACAAAATGTGATAAAATCACAATAAATACATTTTTGGAATCGGCTTAGTAAGCCCTTTCATTAGATACCTCACATGATAGGTTTCAGAACTAAAAAAAAACTTTTTCCAAAACAAATAAAAGATGACGTCATAACATAACTCCTCTCCTTTTTGTTTATTTTTCGTGCTACGGGTCAAATTGATTCTTATGGCCTAAAGGTGAATCGTTCCGATTTTCATGCCTTTAAGGGCCGGCTGTAAGCCAGCGCGTAGGTATTGACGAAGCTAATCTGTATATGTGTGCCTTCACGCACACAAACTTCTCCGCCCTAGCACGAAAAAATGTAATTCAGAAAATTAAAAAAGTAATAACTGTTTTTTTTGTCAGAAAGTAACTTTACGTATTTCATGCGTTTGATTTGCCATGTTTGACATCTGGGGGCTGATGCAGCATCTTACAGACAGTCAAAGGAACTCCTCAACATTTCAACGTAACCAGTTGGAGTTTGGGCTCATTTGAATAGTCTTGATCAAAACTTTGGTGCCAAGTAGTTTCCAAGGTCCAGTTCTGGAGCCAGTAAGTGGCTGATAGAACTCTTCATCAATTCAACGTAAACACTTCTAGTTTGGGCTTGTTTGAATAGTCTTGATGAGAACTCTTCTGCTAAGTAGTTTCGAAAGTCTGATGCTGGAGTCAGGAGGTGGTTGATGGAACTCTTCATCAATTCAACGTAAACACTTCGAGTTTGGGCTTATTTGAATCGTCTTGATGAGAACTCTTGTGCCAAGTAGTTTCCAAGGTCAAATTCTGGAGCCAGTAAGTGGCTGATGGAACTCGTTCTTTATCAATTTGAATCGTCTTGATGAGAACTCTTGTGCCAAGTAGTTTCGAAAGTCTGACGCTGGAGTCAGGAGGTGGTTGATGGAACTCTTCAACGATCCAACGTAAACACTTCGAGTTTGGGCTTATTTGAATCGTCTTGATGATAATTCTTGTGCCAAGTAGTTTCCAAGGTCAAATTCTGGAGCCAGTAAGTGGCTGATGGAACTCTTTATCAATTCAACGTAAACACTTCGAGTTTGGGCTCGTTTGAATCGTCTTGATAAGAACTCTTGTGCCAAGTAGTTTCGAAAGTCTGACGCTGGAGTCAGGAGGTGGTTGATGGAACTCTTCAACGATCCAACGTAAACACTTCGAGTTTGGGCTTATTTGAATCGTCTTGATGATAATTCTTGTGCCAAGTAGTTTCCAAGGTCAAATTCTGGAGCCAGTAAGTGGCTGATGGAACTCTTTATCAATTCAACGTAAACACTTCGAGTTTGGGCTCGTTTGAATCGTCTTGATGAGAACTCTTGTGCCAAGTAGTTTCCTACGTCTGATGCTGGAGTCAGGAGGTGGTTGATGGAACTCTTCAACGATCCAACGTAAACACTTCGAGTTTGGGCTTATTTTAATCGTCTTGATGATAACTCTTGTGCCATGTAGTTTCCAAGGTCAAATTCTGGAGCCAGTAAGTGGCTGATGGAACTCTTTCTTTATCAATTTGAATCGTCTTGATGAGAACTCTTGTGCCAAGTAGTTTCGAAAGTCTGACGCTGGAGTCAGGAGGTGGTTGATGGAACTCTTCAACGATCCAACGTAAACAATTCGAGTTTGGGCTTATTTGAATCGTCTTGATGATAATTCTTGTGCCAAGTAGTTTCCAAGGTCAAATTCTGGAGCCAGTAAGTGGCTGATGGAACTCTTTATCAATTCAACGTAAACACTTCGAGTTTGGGCTCGTTTGAATCGTCTTGATGAGAACTCCTGTGCCAAGTAGTTTCGAAAGTCTGATGCTGGAGTCAGGAGGTGGTTGATGGAACTCTTCAACGATCCAACGTAAACATTTCGAGTTTGGGCTTATTTGAATCGTCTTGTTGGGAACTCTTGTGCCAAGTAGTTTTGAAGGTCTGATGCTGGAGTCAGGAAGTGGATGATGGAACTCCTGAACAAATAAACGTAACCACTTTGAGTTTGGGCTCGTTTGAATTGTCGTGATGAGAACTCTTTTGCCAAATAGTTTCCAAGCTCTATTACTGGAGCCAGGAAGTGGCTGATGGAACTCTTCAACGATTTAACGTAACCAGTTCATTTTTGGGCTCGTTTGAATTGTCTTCATGAGAGCTCTTGACAAGAAAAAAAATATTAAAAAATCCAAGAAATTTTGACAAGAAAACAAGAACGCAGTGTAAAAAATGACAAAAGGTCAAAAAGGTTGTTAACTTTAGTTTTTTCTCTCTCTCTTTTGCCGTTATTAAAATGTAACACGCTTTTATTTGGAAGCTTGAAACAGTGACTACTAGTCACAATTAATATAAATTGAAATATATTGCATACTACGTACACAAATGTTGCGAAAGTAACTCTGTCTGTCTGTGTGTTACGCAATCACACCTAAACTACTGAACCGATTTCAATGAAATTTGGTACAGAGATAATCTAGAACCTGAGAAAAAACATAAGCTGCTTTTTAATGCGAAAAAAGGGCTGTAAGGGGTTGAAATAGGAGACGAAAATTTGTATGAAAATTACGTTAATTTTAAAGCTAGAAACTTGAAACTTATTATTTAGGCTTTTGATTAGATACAAATAAATACGACATTCAAAGTTTGTATTAATTTTACTCTAAAGGTGGTGTCCACAAATTCGATGCGTTCGAATAAATAAAACTAAATTTTTACTGCCACTAAAAATCTCCATTTTTATTCGACCATGTCACAGATTGCATTTACACGGTAGCTTCTAGAAATGGCACAGAGAAGAGCATTAAAAAAGAGGACGGTGCGATTCTAACTTTTGGAGCAAAATTACTGTAAATATTGAAAACTAAGCAGGTGGTAAAAGTAGAGAATGAAAGTTTTTGTGTAATGACGTCGACAAAAAGCTTACGGCCCACAAAATAAAATGATAATAGAAATACAAAGATTTACGGAGTCATTACAAAATGTGAAACTGAAATTAACGGAAGTAAGAAACTTTCCAAACGCCGCGCACCATACACAATGAGCGGCGGCGGCGTAGCGCAGCGTATGTGCGGGAACGGGGAATATGCCTGCCTAAGTGTATTTGCAAAATAATATGCCGACAAATAAAAAATGCTGCCGAAAGTCACCATACCACGCGGGCGAAGTCGCGGGCAGAGTAAGTAAATGATACTTATAAAGTTTCAGGGTTATAAAATATGTAATTGCGATATGGGATTATTTTGATATAGACAAAGGAGCTTTAGAGGCTTAGAAATAGAAAACGGCATATTTCCAATCTGAATTAATTTTTTTTTTTAATTTTTAGTTTTGACTAATAAAAGCTTGTATTTTTTTTTGTTTATTTAATTTTTTTAGTTATAATTATTTAATTTTTACTGTTAAACTAAATCGAGACCAACAGAAACTTAACAGGCCATCATAATGGATTGCTTATAGAAAATTTCATGGCATTGCTATTGACTGCTATTGCTATTGATTAATTTTAAATTTATGATGACATCACACATACTTAACTTGACATTTTTTTTAAAATACATAATAATAATACTGTAGCTTAATGTAACCAATCGTACTGTTTCTATTAATTTTAAATGTTAGTTAAGTTAAATGTTAAGTAATTTAGATTTTTAAATCTTATTTAAAATTATTGTATACCTTGTAAAAGGTGGAAATGTAGTGAAACACCTAAAAAAAACCTAACAACAACAATCCATGTATACTAACCTACATTTCACAATAAAGAGATTTGTATTTTGTATTTTGTATTTTGACCGTTGCAGAGTTCTCGCGTCCGGAGCCAACCTTAGGTGCACCATGCAGGATCACCCACCATAATTGAATGCATATATAAAGAAAAATGGAAATGGGTTCGAGTCCCATCGGAGCTGGTTGTGAGACGGGTCGATTTTTTCTAAATACTTTATTTTCCATTTTTCTATGATAAAAATTGCATTGTGAATGCAAAAATTTAAAAATTAACATATATAAAATTTCGTGTCAGTGCTGTTGACTGTTGAAGAGTTTTCTCGTCTGGAGTCAATTTTACTGTTTTCATGTTTAAGTAGTTCCAAAAATAAACTTTTATCAAAATCGGCCCATAAACAAACAAAAAAGTTGGCCGCCATCTTGGATTTTTTTATATTTTAAAATTGCGTTCCTGTTTTCTTATCAAAATGATACCATAAACCGTGTTTCATCAAAATCGGCCCATAAACAAAAAAATTGGCCGCCATCTTGGATTTTATAATATTTCTAACATTGCGTTGCTGTTTTCTTGTCAAAATAGTACCAAAAACCGAGTTTCATTTAAATCGGCCCACAAACAACAAAGTTGGCCGCCATCTTGGACTTTTCAATAATTTTAACATTGCGTTCCTGTTTTCTTGTCAAAATAGTACCCTAAACCGAGTTTTATCAAAATCGGCCTACAAACAAAAAAGTTGGCCGCCATCTTGGATTTTTTAATATTTTTAACATTGCGTTGCTGTTTTCTTGTCAGAATAGTACCAAAAACCAAGTTTCATTTAAATCGGCCCACAAACAAAAAAGTTGGCCGCCATCTTGGACTCCTCAATAATTTTAACATTGCGTTCCTGTTTTCTTGTCAAGAGTTCTCATCAAGACAATTCAAACTGGTTACGTTGAATCATTGAAGAGTTCCATCAAACATTTCCTGGCTCCAGCAATAGACCTTGGAAACAACTTGGCTCAAGAGTTCTTATCAAGACAATTCAAACGAGCCCAAACTCAAAGTAGTTACTTTGAAATTATGAAGAGTTCCATCAGCCACTTACTGGCTCTAGAATTTGACCTTGGAAATTACTTGGCACATGAGTTTTTATCAAGACGATTCAAACGAGCCCAAACTCGAAGTGGTTACGTTGAGTCGTTGAAGAGTTCTATCAACCAACTCCTGACTCCAACATTACCTTCGAAACTGCTTGGCACTAGAGTTTCCATCAAGACGATTCAAATAAGCCCAAACTCGAAATGTTTACTTTGGATCGTTGAAGAGTTCCATCAACCACCTCCTGACTCCAGCATCAGACTTTCGAAACTACTTGGCACAAGAGTTCTCATCAAGACGATTCAAACGAGCCCAAACTCGAAGTGTTCACGTTAAATTGATAAAGAGTTCCATCAGCCACTTACTGGCTCCAGAATTTGGCCTTGGAAACTACTTGGCACAAGAGTTCTCATCAAGACGATTCAAATGAGCCCAAACTCGAAGTGTTTACGTTGGATCGTTGAAGAGTTCCATCAACCACCTCCTGACTCCAGCATCACACTTTCGAAACTACTTGGCACAAGAGTTCTCATCAAGACTATTCAAACAAGCCCAAACTCGAAGTGTTTACGTTGAATTGATGAAGAGTTCCATCAGCCACTTACTGGCTCCAGAATTTGACCTTGGAAACTACTTGGCACAAGAGTTCTCATCAAGACGATTCAAATAAGCCCAAACTCGAAGTGTTTACGTTGGATCGTTGAAGAGTTCCATCAACCACCTCCTGACTCCAGCATCAGACTTTCGAAACTACTTTGCACAAGAGTTCTCATCAAGACTTTTCAAACAAGTTCAAACTCGAAGTGTTTACGTTGATTTGAAGAAAAGTTCCATCAGCTACTTACTGGCTCCAGAATTTGACCTTGGAAACTACTTGGCAACAGAGTTTTAATCAAGATGATTCAAATGAGCCCAAACTCGAAGTGGTTACGTTTAATCGTTGAAGAGTTCCATCAACCACTTCCTGACTCCAGCATCAGACCTTCGAAACTACTTGGCACCAGAGTTTTTATCTAGACGATTCAAAGTGGTTACGTACGTTGAATTGGTGAGTAGTTCCATCAGCCACTTCCTGGCTCCACCATTTGACCAGATATCTGATGTGATGACGTATCAAACAAATTGTTGAGTGGAAAACTAATTATGTCCTGATATTTGTATCGCTTTCCGGATTTTTGGAAATTTTACTTTACCTACCTTTTTTTACCACCGCTCAAAGTATTTGTGTACAGATAGTCTGGTTTCGAGTGTCAGAAGCTGAGAAAAAGCGACGTGCTCTCACCTTGAAATCAGCGGGCTTACTAAATTTTGCTGCCAGGGCGGCTTGTATATAAACAATGTTTTATTTATCTTCGCGTTCTATACGAAAATGTATGAGCGAAGCGCGCTTCAAAATTGTAAATCTTTGACGCCAGATTGTTCTCAATTTATATAAAAAACGGAAAATATGGCGCGGTGAATCAATTCTATGTTTCATTGTTATTTAATTTAACATTAAATATTATTAAAAAGATTATTTTTCTTTAACAATATCTTTAAAACAAAAAACGTTGATTTCACTGTTTTTAGTGAAGTTTGCGTTTTTTTTTCCATTAACGTGAGTAAAATATTTAAAATTTTCCACGGTGTTATTGTAGAGTAACTATTCCTGTTCACTATCATATTTTTTAAAGTAATATCTGTCGTTAATTCTATGTTCAAAGTTTAAAACCCTGAAAGCTGTTTTACGCTGTTCACTTACCGCCTGCCCTTAACACCATTTGCAGCATTTTTTGGCGTACCGCAAGGACTATAAGTATTCATTTGTTTAAAACGATTGGTTCACGACTGCGTGACAACTTATTTCAGTAAAATATTTTTTTTTAATACCCACTTCATGAAGGTACAATATTTTCAATAATAAAAATTGCACTGTGAATGCAAAAAAGTAAAAATATTTTCTTCTTTACAACTAGCGCTACCCTTTGTTTACATGGACACCTTCTATCTCTAACATTAAATTCTCACATTCTTCGATTAACAGTACTAGGTGTTATTGTTGATCGAAGCTCACTTTACTATTTTTTTTATATAATATCTATAAGTAGGGCAGGCGTACCGGTTTTGGCCACTGTACCCGTTTTGGCCACTTTTTGCTCTAAAAGTTTTCTAAACTACTTTTAGACATTTTTGATAAAGGCAATTAAAATAAGGTATTTTAAGGTAATAATAACAACCGTTGGAATTCCTTGGAATTCCATTTTCTCTGTTTGAAAAAATGTTTTGTATGAAAATTTTAAGAAATTTGTTTTGGATGAAATACTTTATAAACCTTTGTTTTTTACAATTAAATTGTTGTTTTGCAATTGACTGGTTTCTAGCGCATTAGAATATATTGATTTTACCTGGGTTTGGTTTTGATTTTCCGCAATACTTACAAAAGTTTAACTATCAGTAAGTGGCCAAAACCGGTACATTTGGCACCTCTAACACATTGTGTGTAATATAAAAAAAACTATTTTACTTTTATTAATTTGAAAAATGTACCTTAAAAGGTAGATAAATTATCTATAATTTAAGATATAATTTGTGTCTTAAATACCTAAGACCATTTAGTACTTAGTGCTTAAAAGTCATAAAATCCTTAAATTGGCCATAAAGGGTACATCTGCCCTACTTACATAGCATCAGCTATCTGCCATAAAAACTCCCATTAACTATTCATACAGATAAACAAAATTCCATTCTTCAAAAAGTTTCAGGCGTAAGTCGTAAGTTCGATATCCCTAAAATACAAAATTTACCATTTCCCTCGGCCAAGCATAATAATTTACAAGTTGTATTATAAACTTTTCATAATACTCTTAGGGCTCTATTCCATTGGGACACCAGCGGCCGACTTCAGTCAAAGCATGTCAAATTGTATGTATTAGAGTACGCGCCGTATAACTTGATGCGTGTCAATATCTGGAACTAAAATTTTATTATGACATGGGAATAAAGCTTATTTTTCCGACCGACCACGACGATCAGCGACCTCTGACAAATGCCAAGTTATGTGGCGCGGGCTTTAAGTACTACATTACTAGATCGACTTTGAGTATGTACTACATTACTAGATCTACCTAACTTGGCAGCGGCTTGCCGTACATTTGATATCTGGCATCTCATTATAATTGAGCCTTTTGAGCTCTTTGTCATTAAAACGCCATGGCACTAACACCAGTAGCAGACGGACGCCAAACTAAAAAACACCTTTGGAAAAAAAACAGGCACTTGCTTTATTAAAAAAAAACACGCTCACTCTATGGTAATTTAAATAAACTTTATGTTTATTTCTACAACAATTTTTGTGTCAAATGTGTTTGTTACGATAAGCATTTGTAATAGGTTTCGAAAATTCTCCACATCAACAAACTTCAAAAAATGTAGAGCCTTAGTTGAATTTCATAGAACAATGTACGGAGCGTGAACAAAATTTTTCAGTTTTCCTCTGTGGGAAAACGAAAGGATTCTTAAAGTTGTTTTAATGCTTATCGGAAACACAGACGTTTATCCAACACATTTGACACAGAGAGAAATTGTTGTAGAAATAAGCTAAGTAACAGTAAGATATGTAATGACCATGAATTGAGCATGTTCGTATCAAAATAGAGCATTTTTGCAGACCGCCTCTAGTCTGTGGTCTAGTGGTTCACACCAGACTCCGGGGGAGTCTGAAATCGGTGTCTTGGGTTCGATTCCTAGTGGGAGTACTCATATTTGTATTCGGTTTAGTTGGTGGTAGGACTTGTTCGTAGTCCGCCTGGCTAGCTACCACTATCTTATCTAAGTCTGACGCCTTAACAATGATGTTTTCAGCATTATTGTGTTCCGGCAGTTAGAGATAAGATAGCCAGTTCCTCAGTGAGTGAGGATTCCGCGAGTAGTGCATTTCCACCTTCAGCCTTATCACCACTTAACATCAGGTGTGATGAAGGCTAAGTGCTAAATCGTTGTGGATAAAAAAAGAGGGTATTACAACACTCTTAGCCCTACTTTACTTAGTGGCTTGTTTGCAACACCGATATTTAAATTCAAGTACCTAGGTAAAGTCGTGTTCAATAATATCTGTGCATTTTTGGACTTTGTCGTATTAAGTTCTTTGATATCGTCTTTGACTTTCTGTACAACTAGTCACAATAATAACTACCTACAACAAAGTTCAAAAGTGCACAGATATTATTAAACTCAAACTCTGCTGGCATCGCTAAAATGTCCCAATGAGATAGAGACCTTAATTTAAGAGGCTGTAACTTAAACGCCGTCTGTTGCGTTATCTCTAAAGTCAGTGATACACAAAAGAGTTTACGATCGGTTCTTATTTAATACATAAATACTCAAAATAGCCGTTATTTACTAGGCATTAAGCTTAACCGAACTCTCTTTGACAATATTGTTGAGAAGAAACTTTGTTGGTTATGAAAACAGGTAATTTACTTTTGTATTTATTAGCTTCCCGATATCTTTATTTGTTTGGTACCTATCTTTATTTATTAATACTCGGATTATTTTGGTTAATTAAAACCATAATTCATAAAATATGTCAAAGTAATATTGCAAGCAATATTAGTCTCCTCATCTTTGATTGATATTCCTTCAATATGGCGCTAACAGCTTACGGTCTAAGCATAAATAGTAAGTACGTATTTCAGCCCAAATAAGTTGTTTTATATAAAATTAGCGGCCGCCTGCGGTTTCACCCGCGTGGTTCTCGTTCCTGTGGGAATATCGGGATAAAAAGTAACCCTAAGTTACTCCTTATTACATCAGCTACCTGCGAGTGAAAGTCCCGTCAAAATCGGTTCAGCCGTTTCAGAGATTAGCCGGAACAAACAGACAGGCAGACAGACGAACTGACAAAAAATGTAAAAAATGTTATTTCGGTATATGTAAGTACCGTATATATTATAATCATATGCATGTAGTAAAAAGCGGTTATTTTAATATTACATACAGACACTCCGTTTCGTAATGTAAGAAGAGGCTTACTCCTTGTTTGAGCGTACATAGGCATACCCGCTCCATTGGCCAAGTGAAATAAGCTAAACGTTGGCAAAACGGGAATCGGTGAGAAATGGCGGTGCAACACACCATTTTCTTATCCAATCGTGCAAAATCTGAGGTGAATTGAATGAAGCTGTGTGTGTGAAGGGAAATATATCATCTTCTGCACTGTTGGTTGGGCTTATTTTGGTAGTTAATGCTATTATACCTTTGTTGAAAGGGACATACAAAACTAAAATATTATTTTATTCTTGACTTAAAATAGCCCATTATCCTTTAAATAGTTTGACCCCGGCTAGATTAAAGAAACCATTTTAGATTTAGAGACAAAAATATTGTATAGCTATTCAACTCACAATCTTCCACTCTCCCACTGAAACTCTGAAACTCTCTGACTGAAATGCATAGAACAGCTGATTTTTTTTTTTCGCGAATCCGTCGTTGGCCCCTTAGTAAGAATTGTTCGTATTAATGGACATTATCATCCCATAAAATCTTTGAACTAACTAAAATTTTGTGGTGTATAAATACACTTTTTTTAGTCAAACGGTTGACACGAAAAGAAAATAACAAGTGGTGAAGCTGGTAGTAGTGAATATAAAAAAAAACTTCATGCAATTACTGTCCTGATACTGTGCTGTACTGATAGGGGAAATAAACAACTACCTATCTTTTATCAAAATCCACCGAATATTTTTTCTTTTCTTTTCTATGCATATTCACTTTCAATACCATGTCAGTTTCAAACTGACATCGCATATTATTTACGTGTAACGTTTTGACGAATGAGCACAATACTTCCTCGTCGACTTTTTGCCTAGCGCGTGAATGCAGCTATATGTTTTTCAATAAAGTTACGCCATAATTCATACTCCCCCTTGTCGAACGTGATGTATGACATGAGTAATATATTCTGCAAACTATTTATTTCATATTTTATATAGGTATTAGTATTAATAATTTTCAGAATGCAAACCATTCCGCATTGGGTTTGCGTGGTGGGTCATGGTCATGATGCCCCATTCTCCTTTTTAGGGTTTCGTAGCCGAATGGCAAAACCCTTATTGATTCTGTCTTCCGTCTATCTGATTCTGTCTGTCTGTCCGTTCGTCCGTAATATGTCACAGCCACTTTATTACAAAACTATTAAGACTACACATTTAAAACTTAGTAGGTAGATGAATTCTGTGAACTGCTTTACGACTTTGATACAAAAAAAATTAAGGGGGCTCTCCATACATTCATGGAACCGAAACAGAAAAATATTTTTAAATCAAACATATTCGTGTGGGGTGTCTGTAGATAAGTCTTTAAAAATGAAATAAAAGTTTCTCGTGCTATTTTTTCTCAGAGTCAATCTTTTGAATATAGAAACTTCCAAAAACTTTCAACGAAAATTGGTTTAAACGATATAATACACTGTAATTTTTTTATCATCCCGGATAATTCCAGGGATTATTCTACTCCCGAAAACAAACAACTTTTATTATCGGTCCACAACTGAAATCGCGAAAAATCATCTGTTCTATACAAAAGTGCAAAAATAAATATTTAATCAAAACGTAAATGAACTTTTGCTAGCTAGGTATAGTAATGCCCTACTAACAGAACTGCCACGGCATGCATTAAAAAATAGTTTAAACAGGAACAAATTAAACTAAGGTTTTCCTAATATTAAATTTATATACTTAATACTAGATGATCCGGGGAACTTCCGTACCACCTCATCGACAGCACGACACCTACCAGGTCCAATTGTAAATCTAAATTTGGAACCCACCTCTCGACACACAAAAAATTAATTAAAATCGGTCCAGCCGTTTAGGAGTTCAGTTACATACACACGCACAAAAGAAATATATATAGGTACACTGGGAAAAAAAAGGGTCGATTTATCGGCTCTGCAGAGCCGTTTAAACCCGGTACTGCAGTTGCAGCCGTGTCAACACGGTAAAGTTTGCCGTGTGCCGCTGACACGGCTCCGTTGGACACACGGTTAAATTTGCACACGGTACTGCAGTAATTTCAATTTTTCAACACGGCTATAATCAGACACGGCTAGATTTGCACACGGTACTGCAGTTGCAGCCGTGTCAACTTCTTAACACGGCTATAATCATACACGGCTAGATTTGCACACGGTACTGCAGTTGCAGCCGTGTCAACTTCTTAACACGGCTATAACCATACACGGCTAGATTTGCACACGGTACTGCAGTTGCAGCCGTGTCAAATTATGAACACGGCCAATGATCAGACACGGCTAGATCAGACGCAGCCGTGTCAATAGTTCGACACGGTTATGGCCAACATGGCTGGAGTGGCCGTGTGAAACGGCAAATGACACGATTGGTTGAGCCGTGTGACGCGGTTTGATGTGGCCGTGTAAAACGGTTGCCTCAGCCGGGTCAACACGGCTATCTCAGCCATCTCTTTACATTCCTACGCAGCTGGCAGAGCCGTGTGACGCGGTATGAAATAGCCGTGTAAAACGGTTGCCTCGGCCACGTCAACACGGCTATCTCAGCCGTCTCCTTACGTTTCTACGCAGCTGGCGGAGCCGTGTGACGCGGTCTGAAGTAGCCGAGTAAAACGGTTACCTCAGCCACGTCAATACGGCTATCTCAGCCGTCTCCCTACGTCCCTACGCAGCTGGCGGAACCGTGTGACGCGGTCTGAAGTGGCCGTGTAAAACGGTTGCCTCAGCCACGTCAACGCGGCTATCTCAGCCGTCTCTCTACGTCCCTACGCAGCTAGCGGAGCCGTGTGACGCGGTCTGAAGTGGCCGTGTAAAACGGCTACCTCAGCCATGTCAACACGGCTATCTCAGCCGTCTCCCTACATCCCTACGCAGCTGGCGGAGCCGTGTGACGCGGTCTGAAGTGGCCGTGTAAAACGGCTACCTCAGCCACGTCAACACGGCTATCTCAGCCGTCTCCCTACGTCCCTACGCAGCTGGCGGAGCCGTGTGACGCGGTCTGAAGTGGCCGTGTAAAACGGCTACCTCAGCCACGTCAACACGGCTATCTCAGCCGTCTCCCTACGTCCCTACGCAGCTGGCGGAGCCGTGTGACGCGGTCTGAAGTGGCCGTGTAAAACGGCTACCTCAGCCACGTCAACACGGCTATCTCAGCCGTCTCCCTATGTCCCTACGCAGCTGGCGGAGCCGTGTGACGCGGTCTGAAGTGGCCGTGTAAAACGGCTACCTCAGCCACGTCAACACGGCTATCTCAGCCGTCTCCCTACGTCCCTTCGCAGCTGGCGGAGCCGTGTGACGCGGTCTGAAGTGGCCGTGTAAAACGGCTACCTCAGCCACGTCAACACGGCTATCTCAGCCGTCTCCCTACGTCCCTACGCAGCTGGCGGAGCCGTGTGACGCGGTCTGAAGTGGCCGTGTAAAACGGCTACCTCAGCCACGTCAACACGGCTATCTCAGCCGTCTCCCTACGTCCCTACGCAGCTGGCGGAGCCGTGTGACGCGGTCTGAAGTGGCCGTGTAAAACGGCTACCTCAGCCACGTCAACACGGCTATCTCAGCCGTCTCCCTACGTCCCTACGCAGCTGGCGGAGCCGTGTGACGCGGTCTGAAGTGGCCGTGTAAAACGGCTACCTCAGCCACGTCAACACGGCTATCTGTGTGACGCGGTTGTGGCAGCCGTCTTGTACGGCTACTGTACACCGCGTTACACGGCTCCGCCAGCTGCGTAGGAACGTAGGGAGACGGCTGGGATCGCCATGTTGACGTGGCCGTGGTATCCGTTTTATACAGCCTCTTCAGACGGCATCACACGGCTCTGTCAGCTGCATAGGGACGTAGGGAAACGGCTGGAATACTGACAGGAATTTCTCAGGTTCACACCAGCTGTATAGCACAAAGGTAGAAGTGTCAGATATACTTGAACACCTGCGAAAGAAAGCTGCAGTTGAATTATACAAGATAATTACTAAAAGAATAAGTACAATAAATCTCTTAAAATAACTTATTTCCATTAGGGTATGGTGAAGATTGATATTTGTAAATATATAATTAAAAAACATTAGTTTTAAGAAACTGACATTTTATTTTTCAAAATTAAATGGTTTACACAAATTGTTGACAATTTCAAATTATTATAATTATATTCCCTACACGAGAAGATTTAGTGAGCATGCGTGTATCAAACGAAACTGGGCGGTAGAGGATCTCGTGGTCTATTTGATTTGAATCACCGTACACCGTACAAACGTACATTATGTACGTAATATGTTTATAGGTTTACCTTTACCGTTTAACGAAATAATGTACATTAATTGTGGCGCGGCTGGGGAGCATACTCTGCAGCGGCGCCACACAGTACTCATATATAGAAATGATATTTGCCATTTTTTTCTTATGGAAATTGATGTACGAACGAATGCTGTTTATTGTGTACGTATTGAAAAAAATCATTATTATTTCTTGATTTCATATATTTTAATTAATTCAGCTGAACGGTATGAGCTGTACGTCAGAGTGACGCGGGTGAGCGAGAAGGAGATATAAATTCTTCCCACACCCCCGCATACTGCTCTGATTTTCAATCATGATATTATATATGAAATCATTAAGTAATAATTACTTTTTTCCAATACGTACACAATAAACAGAATTCGATCATCAATTTCCATAAGAAAAAAGTAGCAAATATCATTTCTATCTATGAGTGCTGCGCGCCGCTGCAGAGTAGGTATGCTACCCAGCGGCGCCACAATTAATGTCCATTATTTCGTTTACCGGTAAAGGTACACCTATAAACATAATACGTACATGATTTATGTTCAACGTACAGTCAGCTGCAGAGAAAGATAACCCCCTCTACGACATAACGAATGACCGCAGGGGGGTTACCTATCTATGCAGCTGATTGTACAACATTTTAAAATAGAATTAATTAATTTTCATTATGGTGGCGCCGCTGCGGAGCATAACACGGAAAATCATCTTATACCTACCCTGTTGCATGGACACTGCTCAACAAATTATTAATAATTCAAAAGTATTTAAAGATAGTTAGGTATTTCTAAGCTCTTTCAAGTCCTACGCCCGAATTCTCGAACGCAAATCATCTTTGGGAGCGTCTCACACATCATGGCATCTCTTTTTACCATTTAAAGTGACAGGGCGATGTTTGAGACGCTCCCAAAGATAAGTAGCATACGAATATTCGGGCATTATTCTCTTAGGCCACTATAATCTACTAACATTACTTTTGATGTAAAAATTAATATCTACTTATCTGCTTCTTACAATTATACAATTTTAAACAAATAATCATTTTGGTTTAAACTTACTGAGTAGCTTAACTAGTAAATTAAGATATTTCCGAAAAACGCACATTAATGCGGAAAAGCATTTTACACCCTGTTGTACGACACAACTCAATTACTTAGTTTAGTTTAATTGTACAGACAATAGAAATATTTGACTTAACACGAGTCATAATAATATAACTTATATGTATAATATCACAAGATTTCGGATTAGGAACATCAAAACGGTTATACAGGAAGCTAGACTTCGACCTTATTTTTAGACTCATAAAATTCACTTACAGGTAAGTATCAACGTTTTGGGCACTTTTAAGTGCCCAAAAAGTGGTAAAGTACCTATCTACTTTACCACTACCTTACATAAAAAAATCAACATAAAAAAACCACCTTCATGGCTAAAAAAAGTTTTCTAAAATGAAATTTTCATTCATGTGATGAGATCAAATACTTAATAATCTACTTATCAAGTGTAAGTAGTGTAAGCATTTATAAACTAGATTATGTTAGGTTTGTGAGTATACAGTCAACAATTACATAAAATTTTAACAACTCGAAAATAAACATTCTCGTAAATCTGATAGAAAAACTCATTTTTGTACAGTCACCGGCAATAATATCACATGGGACAAAGCACTCAAAGATATCTGATACGCTCTAACGGCCATACGAATAGAGTTGCGTCACATATTTTTGAGTGCCTTGTTCCATCATATTATTATATTAATGCCGGTGACTGTACAGACTGACACTTTTAAATAACATCACCATCCTGGTCATTAATGCATTTACTATTCGTGTTACAATTTTACAATAATTAGTTGCAACAAATAAAGTGAAGTGGTGTAACACGCAAGTGGTTTGTCAAAACGGTTTGTCAAGTGGCCCCCGTCTTTAAAAATATCTCGTGGAATGAGATCTGCCGGATCTGGCAAGAAATAGCATGGATCTGGTAAGGATGGCAGATATAATCCAAACATTTCGTCAGTGAATAATTTGCGGTCACCTATTTTTCAAGGGCCGTCTTTAAAAATATCTCATGAAGTGAGATACATACAAACATTTGCGTTAAGGGTAGCTGTCACCTGCTATAGATAATTTACCGCCCTCGTGAGGACCTCCGTGTGACAACGCCATACAAAAGCTGAACCGAGAGACACATAACCTTACTTTACATACGTACTTTGCTGCCTAAATTGTGAAATAAGGTACCCTACCAACAAACCTTTTGCTGCCACTACGTACTATTATACAGGGTGTTTGTTTAAAGATGGGATATACTTCAGGGATACTTTTAACATGTTGGAAACCATTTTTCAGTTAGATCTCTTTGCATTTACTTAATCACTTTCAAGCGTGTTCACGTTTGAACACTAAACTAATAAAACAAAATGGACGGCGTCGCGTCGTGGACGCACGAGCACAACCAGCGTATCGCAAAAGATACGCAATTCGTATGCTGATGTAATTGTACCAAATTTCACAATTTAGGCAGCAAAGTATGTATGTAAAGTAAAGTTATGTGTCTCTCCTTTCCAAGACCGTGACCTCATCCATCGCAACAGCAAGTACACATCTGAATGGACTGTGAATGGAATTACCATACGCATATATTTTTTTTGTAACTAACTGTAAACCTTAGTTGAAGTTGACATCAAATACCTTGGCTACTTAACAATAATATGAAATACACTTTGAATATTACCAAGAGGGCTATTTATCGGCCAGAATTAATTATCAATCCACAGATAGAGATAGGCATGATCCAGATTAGTTGCTACGCAACGCTTGATATTAACATAGAATTAACAACAGTTGCCAGGGTGTTGCTAGGTGTTGCCTAGCAACTAATCTGGATCATGCCTATCTCTATCTGTGGATTGATTATCAATTTTGGCCGTTAACAAGAAAATATACGAGCACCAAACGAGTTAGTCTATGGCATTACGAATGGTTACAAAAAAAGCATCATCGATCAAAGAGGGCGTTAGTGTATTGGGGAAGGGAAATTGCAACTGGTCCAAAGCAATATATTTCACCTCATGGGTTTTTGTCACTTTATAAGCATGAAAATGACCGTCGAAGTACAGTGTTTCGAAGAGGTGGCCTAATGCGTAAGCCTTACCCACTCCGCTTTCGTAATAAATGTTAGTAACTGACATTAACAAAGGGGCAAACATATCCTCAGACACCAACTCAAGGAGCAAAACATCATTAATACGATAAGTAACGTTATAATCAGCAACAGTAACGTGGGGTGTCGAATAAATTGATGTATTCGTAGGTAATGAGAACACATCTATAACAGCTATCGTTTCTTCTATTGGGAGAGTAGTTAAGGAACCAGGTAAATTGACAGCAGCAGTCAGATTTGTTAGTAACAGATGGTTCAATTGAAGCTGAAGTTTTTTTGCTGCACTTTTACAAACATTTACTCTACCGGCACCTGCATTGACAGCAGCTTTGCCAGCTCTATGTTTCGACTCGTAGCGCATGCTAGAAATGCGGCCAATAGGTCCTAGCCTCAACATCATACGTGGGTAATGAATCAAATGATGAAATTTTGGTTTAAGCGTAGATTTGGATAATTTAATAAAAAGCTCATTGAAATCTTTGATATAAATGGCAAGCACTTCAGCCAACTGAGGATAAACTTGTTCAGTGAGGATAATATCCATTATTTTGCGTAGCAAGAGATACAGCTCATAGTATTCGTAATACAGGATATTCCTTTGAAGACCTATCCCTCTATTATCTATTTCATCTACCAGGTGCCCAATCATCAAGCTGAAATATCTTACAAGTCTTTGGCATTCACTTGCAGACATTTTGATTTGAACAGAGTTGGCACCTAACTTTTTTATTGTGGGTGGTTTGTCATTAGAATCAGGCCCATAATCAAACTCTATTATTCGTGAATTTAGATAATCTAATGTGAGATGGTGTTTCTCAATAAGATTTTCGATAACGACTTTCATAGTGTACCTACAAACCCCTTCCAACAAGTCATGCATATAATCAACAGCAACATGTGAGAAAAGATCGAAGTATTTTACATCTAACCAAACTGAACGCTCCCTGACACCAGTTTCTGTAACATTATCCCGATCCACATCCTCCAAATATGTCTCTTTGTCTCTTAACAAATGGGGGTCTTCAATGCATTGTGAAACAGTTACTTCCTTTGAGGCTTTACATATTCTGCAAGAGTAGTTAGCTCTGAAACTCTGACTGAAACCCAAAATAGTGTGCAGACCCAGATTGTCTCCTATGATGAGACCGAAAATAAACCTCACATTTCCCTCAAAGCCCTCAACTTTGATGTGGACACCTTCTACGGCAAGAAAATTAATTTCATCAATTACAGTTTGAAAAATTGAGTTACCAAACTCTGTGCGATCATCTGAA
The DNA here is from genome assembly GCA_949710035.1 of Crambus lathoniellus. NCBI lineage: Eukaryota > Metazoa > Arthropoda > Insecta > Lepidoptera > Crambidae > Crambus > Crambus lathoniellus. The sequence goes on from OX453313.1 coordinate 7,265,154, forward strand.
TGAAAAAGGTACAACAACAGTATATATTTTAACTGAGAAGCCAGGCGAGGAGGTAGTGAAGGAAAAGATATATACATCCCGCCAAGTTTATGAATACCAGCATGAGATCCTAAAGCATTTCCGGTCTCGAAATCATCGAAATATATGTGATAAGGGTACACTTTACTATCTGTGCCTAGGGAATGTTGGGACACTGTCTCCTTCCAGACAGGAGACTGTGTAAAGTGCTTTATGCAGGGTGACTTATGGCAACGTTGAACATAAACATCCATTTCTGACATCAACCCAGGAATCGAGAACAACCGCTGAAAAACTCTGCGTATTGGGATGAACTGACCAATAACCGGAATATTGCGAGGTGGGAGTTGACGTCCCACTACTTCATTTCGAACCCCTAGAAAAATATCTTGAGGAGGAATATAAGAACCCAAGTTGGCGAAGTATTTCTCTCGCTTGTAAATCGACTGAAATGGTTCTATAACTGCATTTAATGTTTGACGTAACTGTTCTATATATGAGGAGACATGTTCACAGACTACATCACCCGTTGATGTGGGAAGGTCATTGCACATTAATTTTAAAGCTACATCCGCGAGGTCTCTGTTGAAATAGCGAAAAGCGTCTACAAAACTCTGGACATTTTTAAAGGACATACCAGTGTTAGTGTGAAAAGAGCTGATTAATAATCCTAATTGTTGCTGCAAAAATGTTGACGCATTTTGTGATGCTGTTGGTTGCATAACTTGTTGAGAAGAGGTGTCACTTAAAACGGATATAGCAATTTTCTCAGGGGTTCTAAATATAGGCATTACACCACTGCTGGGACAAGGTAAATTTAAATCCTTAACAGGAGTCGACTGACAGGAAGGAACTGATTTACATGGAGACACAAGAGCAGAAGGTGGAGCGTGGTGATGCTGGACATGGCGCCTCCACGTGTATACCTCAGAAAACCAGCGTGAACACATTCCACACCTAAATCCTCCCCACCCTTCGACATCACTGTACTTCGGACAACCCACTGTAATATGGGAAAACAGCAAACATAGATCACGGAAACATTTTTTACAGTAATAGCAACTGAGCATCTTAAATGAATTATTAATTAATGTCAATGTAATTCAGTCAGAGTCAGAGGTTTGAAAGAGAGTTTCTGAAGAGCAAAGTTCTCCGATTTCCAGAGAAGAGGGAATCTCGCTAGCCTCTTGAGGAGGAATATCTCGAGTCTCTTGAGAGGAAGAGGAGCTTGCAGTCTCTTGTTGAGAAGAGTTTCCAGTCTCTTGTAAGCCAGGGTGAGAGGTTTGAAAGAGAGTTTCTGAAGAGCAAAGTTCTCCGATTTCCAGAGAAGAGGGAATCTCGCTAGCCTCTTGAGAAGGAATATCTCGAGTATCTTGAGAGGAAGAGGAGCTTGCAGTCTCTTGTTGAGAAGAGTTTCCAGTCTCTTGTAAGCCAGGGTGTTTACTTTCATTTAGGAAACGATTGACATCAATAATATATTTGTCATGCTTTGCATCTCTTATGCCATAGCAAGTAAACTGAAGCACCTGCCAAATGTGCTCACACTCTATTGGGTATCTAAGGTTAAAAACGTAGAAAGTTTTAAAACATAGGTCTACAGCTTCCAGAATATTAAGACAGCGTAACCAAACGTCATCTACAACAACGAATGCGTTATCAATGTTCGCCAAGTCCTCACCTATAGCAATAACTAGAGGCTGCACTCCGACACCTGCAAGTGCTGATTTGTTTGAAGCTTCCTTTCGGAGTTCTTGTAAATGAGCCTCGCCCTCGCTGCGAGTTTTGGCAACGAAAATGAAGCGGATGGCTGCGTCAATCCGCGAGGCTTTAGTTCGAACACCGGTCTTTCCTCCGACGATTGCAAATGGCAGTAAAAGAAGTACTGCAGTTAGCTTCTGTAACTCAGTGTCTGAAAAAAATAATTAAGTAATTAATCAAGCAAATGTCCAAAAAACAGTATTTAGTATAATAAACCAGTTTTTAGTATACATAGTAAATATATTTGTTTTTTTTTTTTCATTTATAATACTAGAACATAAATGAACGAGTTTCTATAAATCTTATCTTACCTTTTGGTAGATCGTGAATTCTTTGTTGCTGAGCCCGTAAGGGCTTCGATAATGTTCGCAGCTTTAAAGAAGCCCTATTTTCAATCAAATCTGAATTTTTTCTTAACCCAGTGTACAGTGCTGAGGAGCTAACATTTGAATTGAGATTTGTAAAGTCAATGTTTATCTGTGAAGCAAAAATACAAAGAGTTAATGCAGGTAAAGTTTCAGAAAAGATAATTAGATAAGACAAGCGGATACTTGCGGTTTTACCCGCGTGGTACCCGTTCCCGTGGATATATCGAGATAAAATATAGCCTATATTACTCGGGAAGAATGTAACTTTCTAATGGTCAAAGAATTTTCTAAATCGGTCCAGTAGTTTCGGAGCCTTTTGCATTGAATAATGCAAACAAACAAACAAACAATCAAATCTTTCCTCTTTATAATATTAGTATAGTTATAATTTAACGAATCACAAATGTGCAAATCACTTACCAGGTGTGGACCAACGCTCGTCAAACAAAGCAAAGGAAACTTTTTCAAATACTGTGCCGCTGTTACAGTCATTAAGTACCGCTTGCGCAGTGACCATGTGGCTTTCCAAGCTGTTTCTAGTATAGATGAAGATTCTAATCCCTGGTACTTGGTTATTGTGATAATGTCGCCATTAATTTTCAGCTCCTCTGTGGAAAAAGTTGAGATATAATATAAAAGTGAAGCCAAGAATTCTATGTCAAAACAAAACAAATAAAATCATAATTAAATAAAAAAAAGCGGTCAAAAGCTAGTCGGACTCGCGCACCGGGGGTTTCGTACCATCATAAATTTTAAATAAATATAACGTTAAAATGTTTTCATCGGCGAGGCTAGATTCGTCATAGCATTTGCGGTGTAGAATATTGCAGTTTTAGGTCAACTGCAATATTCTACACGAAAGTCGAAAATGATGCGGCTTAAGAAAAAAAGAAAAAATATTTGAGAATGTGCAAGCAGCGCTCTTTCATTATGATACCCCATATGCACTAGTAGTCCCACTTCGAATTTTTAGAACACCTTTCAGTCTCTGTTGCAAATAAAAATATAATAGTATATTTTATAACGAGGGACTAAACGAAGCCATTATATACCAGAGGTGGTTTTGCTCCCGAGCGTGCGAGGGAGTCAATGAAACCGACGACCGATTTGGCGCAAGGGTAAGCTACCTACCTTCTGCGCCAGAGGTCTCGGGTTCGATTCCCGAACAAGACAAATATTTGTGTGCAACTGTGCATGAACATATGTATTTGTCTTGGTCTGGGTGTTTTCTATAATATGTAGGGCAGGCGTACCGGTTTTGGCCACTTTAAGGATTTTTTCACTTTTAGCCGCTTAGTGCTTAATGATCTTAAGTATTTTAGAGAAAATTTATAATGTAGAGTTATAGATAATTTATCGACCTTTAAGGGTACAATCTACAAAGTAAAGAAAAATCAATAGTTTTTTTTATTTAGAACAAATTCTGCGGAGGGGGCCAAATACACCGTTTGCATTGGTTTTGGCCACATTCATGAAATTACTATATTTATAAGTTGAGTTTATGCTTAATTGATGTCTTATCAGAGTTCTAGACTAAAACACTACATGAAATAGTATTTCAATCACAGCTAGCTCCTTACTACGATTTTATAAGTATACCTTTATCACTTGATTAAAAGAAAATTAGCGGATTGAGGCTAGTGTAGGCTAGTGCCTACACTAGCCTCAATCCGCTAATTTTCTAGTACGTTAGCTAACAAAAGTGAGTTGTGAGTCTTTTAAAATAAATGAACTTTATGATAGGTTGGAAACTTTCTACTAATGCCAAAGTGGCCAAAGGTGGCACAATGCTAAAATTTCTAGCCCCACTTTTGGCCACTTATTGTTTTCCAACTTTTTGTAAGAACAGTGAAAAAACAACACTTAATCCATCTAGAAGAAACATATTCCAACATGATATAAAATATTAAATAACCATAAAATAATTTTATTGTAGAAAAAAAATGACTTTACAAAACCTTTACCCTTAACATTTTGATTAAGAATTTTACAAAACGTTAACTTTGAAACATAACACGTGTTTATTTCTAAAATATCGTACTACATAAAAAAAGCTAAGTGCTGTAATTATTAACTAAAAGTCCAATCTTTTATTCGCCATTAATAAATATAAGCAATAATTATTTAATTCCTATTTATATAACTTTAAAGTGAAAAGTGACCACAACCGGTACAGTGGCCAAAACCGGTACGCCTGCCCTATATTAAGTATGTATTTACAAACAAAAAGTATTTAAGTTGAGCCAAAAATGGTTTGCATGTAATATATTTCACATGAATGTTGTATTGTATATTACCAGGCGCCAGCGAATCTGTCTGCATGATCTAGTGAACGTATATATTTATCCGTTGTCAAGTTCACATAGACACAGTTTCATAAGAAATTTACTATGGGCTTAGATAATTGGTGTGATTGTGAGAAAATATTTATTTTATTTATTATTTATTAAGTTGGCGTTTAGTCTCGAGGTGCAAACTGTACTTTTTACTTTGAGTGCGAGAAAAATAGTCAATTTAGTACAAAAACATTTAACAAATTCTGTAATTTTCGCGGTCAGTAGTAGTAGTAGTAAAAATATTCGCTCTTTTGTAGGACAGGCCAAGACATTTAGCCATACTGCCAATTCTTGAGTATTATTAAATTATTATAGTGTCTTATGTTTTCATAAGAATGTAAATAAATAAATAAATAATAATTTCTTACATTCACACCAATTATCTAAGCCCATGTTAATTTCATTAAGAAACTGTATCATGGAAAACTTGATAACGGATAAATATATACTTAAATACTTTTTGTTTGTAAATACATACATATAATACATAGTTAACACCCAGACCAAGACAAATAGACATGTTCATGCACACACATATTTGTCTTGTTCGGGAATCGAACCCGAGCCACTGGCGCAGAAGGTAGGTAGCCTACCCCTGCGCCAAATCGGTCGTCAAATGTAGGTGTGTTACATTCCAATGCTCCTTGGAGTATTTGGCGTCAAGTGTGTCAAGCCAGCCTTCTCGATAATTCTTGCTGAGGTAGTCACCACTATAATAAAATATTAGGCATCACTTTACCGAGATAGCACCTATTTTAATCATTCCACATATCGTCCAGTTGCGTAGACACTTGGGGCACAAAACCACACCTATCCTGAGTCACAAAGCCCACTATGAAACCAATTGCGATTCATTAAAATATCCACTTAACCTAACCCGCCAAAATGGCGCCAAAACCTCGCGGTCAGTTTTTTCTTCAAGTCACAATTAACAATTTAAAACATATGGCGCCACCTTCCTTGCGGAAAAACCATGAAACAAAAACATCTTAACATTTTCGCAATGAAGATGGTCCACATTTCACAAATAATAGTATATTCGCTGGCTGTTTGAGTTTGTCTAATGTCATATGAAGGAAATTAAAAAAGTTATTACTTGTTACTTCCTAGGGACTAAAGTGGATATTTAGTCCCGCTTCGTAGGGCTATATTGGCGGCGTACTTTTAGAGCATGAGAAGTGAAAATATTTTTATTTCCGTCTTATTTGCAAAATAGTTGGACAAACGTCATCTAAAACTATTCCAAACTTCAAGTTGATAGCATTAGTTGTTCTCGAGATGTCCAGCTGTGACAGACAGAGTCTCACCATAAGGGTTTCTTTTTACCATTTTGGTACGGAAACCCTAACAAGCTTTTACTTAAATGCTCTAAAACGAAGAAAATAAACAGCAGGTATATGTGTACCTACCTTCTAAATTATGGTCCTGATCAAGTTCCTTGTCCCGTAATGGCAGCTGTGATTTTTTCCTTTTACGGCCACGTGGCTCTGTACCGATTTCCTCTGAATCTTCCGACGTGCTTGCTGTTGCGATGGATGAGATCTTAATGGTCTTGTTTACTAAACCTCTACTCTCCCGCCAAATAGCCTGCCTTTTGCCGTATCTTCATCCGCACATGAAATAAGAGTAAGTACTCAAAGTAATTGAATTCAATACCAGTCAACCTTAGGGTAAATTAAAATCTAAATTAAATACTGCAAAAAAGTTTTGAGATGCAATGTTAAACCAAGTCAGGTATTTAGTCAGTACCGGGGGTGTCCATAGAACTTGATTTCTACCGACTAGCTTATTTAGAAACCGTGCAGGAACACATTTTATTGAAATACATATAATATATAAAAATCACATGCAAGAATAAATAAATTTATTTGTTATAAGTACCTGTCATATAACTTTCCATGAGGGCGCGCAGAGGCAGATGGAGGTGCTTTTGCTCCTGGCGAAAGTTGGGTCAACTCTTGTTTGAAGGGAGGGGTGACGCTAAACCAAATAGCCTCTGGTTCCTTTGTGAACAAATCATGGACGTGCTTTGCCCATTGAATGAAAACACTATATGCAAGTTTTGGTTTCTGATCGCTCCTGTCCTTCAGGAGGTGGTCAAGAATGATGTCACAGAGCTCACTTTGCTCGCTTCGTCGGAATTCTCTTTGCAGTCCAGTCTTAAGCAGCTGCCTCGTTGCACAGGATTTCTCTAGCAAATTTATAAGTGGATTGCAGTTGCCCGGTGCGTATACTGGGAGTACTGACTCATGAGCTTGAGGATGAGATTCAGCTGGCCGTTTGTTGGAAGGACTGCCAATTAAAATGATAATAAATTATAATTTTGTATAGTTTGTATTTAATTTTTATTTTTGCCAATTGTAGGTTATAGTGTAAAGTGTCAAATGATTGGTCAAAGTGCGAGGCTAAGCAAAGGAACAATAAAAACTCACTATCATACAAAAACTGTCATAACTAAGGACCGGATTATATGCAACATAAAGGTCCAAAATATGCATGCAAATATGCAAATATCTGGAAAAAAATCTGTAATATTATTTTTAAATGTTTTTTATTCTAAAATACTCTGTACTGCTATTAACAATAACAATTGAAGTAGAAAATATACCTACTTAGGTAACAATTAAAATTACAATTTGCCTTTAAAAAATATGTACGTCTAAGTAACTACTGTTCTAAAATGTTCTGTGGTTAAATGTGGTTAAACGAGTGTCAAAATAGTTACACAATTCAATAGCTCATACCTTGTGAACAAATTAACTTCACTGACAGAGTTGCTGCATGGCCCAATTAGATCACATCCGTTGTACCCGGATGGAGGAATCGGAGTTGTCAAAGAATTTGATATTTTTTCAGCCTGCGATTGAAAAATACAATTATGTAAGCTTTACTTATACACTAACATGCTATGGATCATTTTGTTCTGAAATAAAGAAATTTATTAAGTATTGCCCATTTGCCCACCCATGCAGCTAGACCAAGAGAAATATTTTGGTAAGTATGTGCAGATTATAATTTTAGTAATTAATTACAATTTCTGATTTTTTGTAAGTAAAAGAGTGATTTTTTTCTATCAAACATCCCAATATATTAAGCCAGGGGTCAAAAACTTTTAGACCGACACTGTAAGGCAAGCCAGTAAAGCAAGTTATAAAACTGCCATGTGTATACCATAAAGTTAATATACCTATAGGTATATTAACTTTATAATGTATACATACATTATTTTATTATGTCAAAACTAATGCAGGGTCTACAAGTTGATTGACCCACCCATGCAGTCAGACTTGATAAATAGTATAGTAGGTATATGCAGGTCATCATGATATTAGTAATTTATCACATTTATTTTAGTAAGTATGTATTTGACAATGAATAACATGCTGTTATTTGAAAGATCTTACTACATATTATACAGTCTTACTTGTACAATGAGAGATGAGTGGTTGAATATTCTGAAAATCACAATGTAATTTATAGTTTTCGACAGACGAAATTCACTTATTTATTTTATTTATTAAAAACAAAAAGTAGCTTATAAAGAACTGACCTGTCTAGATTCATTCATCCATTCAGTCCATTTCTGTGCGTACATAGTCCGATCTGGCATATGCGAAAAGTTTAATAATGTGAAGTTATCAACAGATGGTACCAGCGACTTTAAAAGCTCTATTGAAGTGTACCCTTTATCTGAAAACGGTAGCAATAACTATTCGTACCTAAGTAAAACTTTTCTCTGCTTTTATGCCGGGGCACAGAAGGCCGCAGCGCAGCAAAATGCGTACAATACTTAAGTTTGCCGCATCGCACGCAACCAAACCAAAATCTACGGCGGATTATGCGGCCCGCTGCACCCCGGCTTAAGTGTGCGATAGTTCATATAAAATAGATAAGTACCTACGAGCGATTTGAGCGGTTTATTGCGCTGCGAACTGTGCGCGCCCCGCCCCTCTATGGCTGTCATGCGTTTGCGGCTCTAAACTAGTACATATGTACGTAAAGTAGTAAAATTTCAAGAATCTAGGTACCTACCTACCTATTTATAATTCATGATTCCAAATATGCACCTGGATTTGTATGAATATGACAAATACCATGACGCCATGTTAATCATGAGTGAGATCAAAATAGGTAGGTACTTAAAAACTATAAAAACAAGGACTGTTCACTTACCAATAATAACTTTTACTGCGTCTTCAGACAGGTTCCATTCTTTTAACATTTTTGAAACCATTTTTCAGTTAGATCTCTTTCCATTTACTTAATCACTTTCAAGCGTGTTCACGTTTGAACACTAAACTAATAAAACAAAATGGACGGCGTCGCGTCGTGGACGCTCGACGAGTGTTGCCAGATGAGCAAAATGAAATTGCGGTAGCTGTGCTTAAAAAACGTGGATTTTCAACAAAAAAGTGGATTTTCTTCTTTAACATTTACCTACATAGATTTTTCTCTCTCGATTCGTGTGCTTTAACAATTGTTTTTTACACAAAGGCAAGGGGATTTGCAAGTAAAAAACAAAAATGTCACTTTTCACAATTCTGTTTTACAATTCTTTCTTTATTAAATTTTAATGTACTTATACATAAACTACTTAGCATGACGCAATAGTCACATTCCGCCTAGGCTGGCCTAGGTAATGGTACAGAGAGCTAACTTCTGAAACAGTTACATTAAATTATCAATCTTTTACCTACGACAATAAAATTACTGTAAAACTGTACCAACCCTGGTACAGTTGAACAGAGTTTGCCCTTAAATGGGACTCAGATATATCACTACATAGTACCTATTAAACAAAGTCGCTCTCCGCCTCTGTCTGTCTGTTTCTAAGCTTTCTTCTTTTATACCACGCAAAGGATTTTGATGCAGTTTTCACTGTTATTTAGAAAATTTATTTCCGAAGGTTTATACATACAAAACATTCTAATTTAGGACTTATTTGTAAAATAGAGAAAATTCCATGTTTTATGATGAAGCCATCAAACATTTTTCTAGCGTTTACATTGTGAACGCTGGCAAAATCGTGTCAGATACATAAAATTTTTGTATTAAGGAATTGTATTGATAGCATAAAAAAGGCCTATAAAGAAGTCCGCAATAGCGTACGATTGACTCACAGTAATAATTTTTATCTTTAATGAGTTAATTTAAAATATTACTTTATTTGCATAGCTAATATCGCGTAATCAGTATTAATCCTTATCTAAATAAGTATAATAGTTACCGTGGCCATTTAATGTAGATAAAAATTGTCCTTTACCTTATTTAATTAAATAAATACTTAAGAAGTTATCACAGTTTAAAAAGTGGCAACATCGCGAGCGCGCGCGCCGCCATCAAAGCAAACTCGCGTCAAAGCTCGAATTGCTGGCCAGCGGACCCGCGGACCTCAGATGTACCTACTTAAAGTGGGATTTTTTGTATTTACAAACCTTGTTTTTACCACACTTTTATTAGCTTCACTTGTAACTAAGTCACAATGTAAGAAAATCTTGGAAATCAATTTTAACCTACTTCTAATTGTCGTATTGATTTGAAACTTTGCGAGTCTATATGAATCCGATGACAATACAATAATTTGCTACCATCGAGCTGATCTGATGATGGAGTCAAGAAGTGGGCAATAGAACTCTTCAATGGCTGCTAGGAAACCCCTCGAGTTTAGGCTCATTTCTTTTGTTCTGAGAAGACCTGTTCGTTACACTTGATGGTGAGGGTCTGATGATGGAGCAGGGAGAAAGCCAGTGGCACTTCTTAATGACCACTAGGAAACCACTCGAGTTTGGCCTTCGTTGTTTCGTTCTGATGAGACTTTTTAGTCGCACTTGGTGATTAGGGTCTGATGATGGAGCAGGGATGAAGTCAGTGGCACTCCTTAATAACCACTACGAAACCCCGCGAGTTTGGGCTCATTTGTTTCGTTCTGATGAGACCTATTCGCTACACTTGGTGGTGAGGGTCTGATGATGGAGTAAGGAGAAAGTAAGGGTTCGGCTCGCGCATCTGGTAACTAATAGTGGATCTCCACTTGAATTTGTAAAACTAAATAGGTACATACAATCACGCCTTTGAATTATAATATTTACGGGGTGAGCAGATCAGCAGACACATGAATGGACTGTGAAATCGATTATCAACCACCCATAGCTTGCCATTTATTAAACTAAAAAGTAAAAAATAAATATGTAGTTTAAAAAACTAAAAAATCACACTTTTATAGGAACAGACTAAAAAGTACAAAATAACCGTCTATTCAGTAACTGAAATTAAAATGCGTGGTGCGACCTTTGCAAAGCATGCATTCAAGTAGGTACTTAATATTGACAACGCGCACCACGCTTTTTAATTTCAGTTACCTACTGAATAGACGGGTATTTTGTACTTTTTAGTCTGTTCCTATAAAAGTGTGATTTTTTAGTTTTTTAAACTAGGTACATATTTATTAATTCAAATAAACTAGGATATACTTCTAGTGTTTTTATCTCTAAGTACTTATAATAAAATTGTAAACGAGCCAATTCTATACATTAAAAAGAAATAGAAAAATATACCTCCTAAATTTTTTGTCTGTCTGTCTGTGTGTTGTCCGCGTTTCACGCAAAAACTAGGTACCTACTAAACGGATTTTGATGAAACTTATTTGTGATATAGCTATTGGTCCTGGGCCCTGGCCAACACATAGGTTATAATTAATTTTGATGATCGAAATACCTACTGTGGAACTATAGCAGTCCAGCCAAACTATGAGAGATATAAAAATACCGTCTGTTAAACGTGATCATTGAGTTATAATACTTATAATGTACTAGCGGCCGCCCGCGGTTTCACCCGCGTGGTTCCCGTTCCCGTGGGAATATCGGGATAAAAAGTACATATAAACCTTCCTCTTGAATCACTCTATCTATTAAAAAAAACGCATCAAAATCCGTTGCGTAGTTTCAAAGATTTAAGCATACAAAGGGACATAGGGAAAGAGAAAGCGACTTTGTTTTATACTATGTAGTGACTAAACGTGATGAGCATTTTCTATTGACGTACAAAATTTGAAGGTCTGGTACACGGTACCACCTGATGTGGAACCCTAGCAGCCAGGATAAACTATGAGATACAAATACGCATTTTGAGATTATGATGGAGTGGATAAAAGAAAAATTTATTACCTACCTACCTACGTTTTTAGAAATGCTACAAACAGAGTCATGATCGTGGGACTCCAGAAACAAATTATACAATAATCGTGAGGCTCAAAATGACGCTTGGCGTCGTATTATAGCCTTACTGCCCTTAAAAGCAACGGACGATGAGATAAAGAAAAAATTGGCCAAGTGCGAGTCGGACTCGCGCACGAAGAGTTCCGTAGCAAAGTGAATAAACAACTAAATATTCTGTGAATATTTCAAGCATCTAGGGTGGATGCTCCTAAGTCCGGCCCCCAACCAAAAGTCGGCACTGTGTTCTATTTCTGTCGATTACAGTACCTTAGTAGTAGGTACTGTTTAGGCATAGTTTCTCTCAAAACTGTTCGTGAACTTTCCTCCAGTCTTCTTCTCTTCTTCGAGAAAGAATCTGCGATTTCTTCACAAAAATGTTTCTTTCTGAGTAATTAAATCATTTTTACCACACTTTTATTAGCTTCACTTGTAACTAAGTCACAATGTAAGAAAATCTTGGAACTCAATTTTAACCTACTTCTCATTGTCGCATTGATTTGAAACTTTGCAAGTCTATATGAATCCGATGACAATACAATAATTTGCTACCATCGAGCTGATCTGATGATAGAGTCAAGAGGTGGGCAATAGAACTCATCAATAGCTGCTAGGAAACCCCTCGACTTTAGGCTCATTTGTTTTGTTTTGATGAGACCTATTCGCTACACTTGATGGTGAGGATCTGATGATGGAGCAGGGAGGAAGCCAGTGGCACTTCTTCATGACCACTAGGAAAGCCCTCGAGTTTGGGCTCATTTGTTTTGTTCTGATGAGACCTATTCGCTATACTTGGTGGCGAGTGTCTGATGATGGAGCAGGGAGGAAGTAAGGGTTCGGCTCGCGCATCCGGTAACTTATAGACTCCACTTGAATTTGTAAAACTAAATACATACAATCACGCCTTTGAGTTATAATGTTTACATGGTGGGCAGACACATGAATGGACTGTGAAATGCATTACCATCCATTCATGGCTTGCCATTTATTAAACTAAAAAGTAAAAAATAAATGTGTAGTTTAAAAAACTAAAACAACACACTTGTATAGGAACAGACTAAAAAGTACAAAATAACCGTCTATTCAGTAACTGAAATTAAAAAGCGTGGTGCGCCCTTTGCAAAGCATGCATTACAAGTAGTGATGTACGCCTGGGAATATTGCCACTGCCGGCAATTTTCCACTCCCAATGTGCCCGGAAATTTCCCGGGCACATTGGGAATATTGCCCAAAGTTCCCAGTAAACTTTTTGTTGTTTTGTTAAATAATATAAATAAATATTGAATTTATCTTTTGTGTCTTACAATTTTATAATTTGTTGATAATTATGGCAAGATTATTTTGTTTTGTTTTCTTAATTTGTTGAATAAAAAAATAAACCATCTTATATTAAACTGTTTTTCATTTCATATTTGCTTACCTCTGATGTTGGTGGCTATTTATTACGTAATTCAATATAATCAAACAGTTTTAAAGTCTTATTTTAAATTGTCTTGCATGGTAAAAATATTCATCTAAAAATGGTGCTTGGGAATATTGCTGGGAACTTTGGGACACTGCCGGCAACGCTGCAACCGGCAACAAATAAATATGTAGTTTAAAAAACTAAAACAACACACTTTTATAGGAACAGATTAAAAAGTACAAAATAACCGTTCAGTAACTGAAATTAAAAAGCGTGGTGCGCCCTTTGCAAAGCATGCATTTCAAGTAAGTACTTAATATTGACAACGCGCACCACGCTTTTTAATTTCAGTTACTGAACGGTTATTTTGTACTTTGTTTTGTTGGAAAGGAAAACTGATTCAAGTACAAAAGCTTCTTATAACTTTTGAATGAAGCGACCGCTTTTTGTAGAAATTAAACGTTATAATTAACTCAAATAACCTGCTTTCTTAAATTTTCGAAAGGTCTAATTACTTTAAGTCACTGCTCTTAACTAAAATAGAACGAAGCCAAATAATTCAAACGACATACTTTGTTTGTTTTTGCTGCAGGCTATTTGATTTAAGCGACATGATGCTTAGAAAACTGGAACGAACGTGTTTTGTTCATAATGATAGAGTATAGAGTATAGATGAGTAAATTTCCATGGCCATCTCACTACTTCAAAATCATCTTTTGTCAAGAAGCGGTCTACCTACATGCATAACTACGCATCTGGCCAGAAAGCAAGAACAAAAACGTAGGTACCTATAATGAACTATAAATAAAAAGAGTTTTTATTCAAATTATTGAACCCTAAATCTTTAAATATGGTGGAGCGCTTAGAATTCTAAATGCTTTTATAAGGGCGTTCGCCATATATGAGTTTTATAAACGCAGTTCACATGCTAATTTGTCTTATAGTGGATATGAATTAGAATTATCGAAAATAAACCTTATTTCTAAATCATAAAAATAAACAATTTAAAGAGCGCATCAAAAAAATTATATAAATCTCACTTATATTTGCAATGAAAATAATTTGCCACATAGATTTTAACGTATTAGCCATGATAAGCCTTTTAAAGTGGTATATCAATATTTTTACTTAGGTAGTTTATGCTATCCTTCATTAGGTCACTTCACGATTCGTCCACGTTTCGTCATAACTTTCTTCTTGATTTGAATCAAGTCGTCAGAACCTTTACACTTGCATAACACATGCTGCTATAAACGAAAAATCGCTTATAGCAGCATTTAATTAACGATTATAAGGATGATTGACCGTATAAAAGCAAATTTATTGCTTTAACAAGACAAATTAGCAAAACCATTGCTTGTATAAGGTGATTATGAGAAGGATTAGTTAGTTATATGGTAATTATAAAACTTCTACAAGAGTTATAATTTGTGCCCAAATGCAGTCTTATAATCGATAATATGGCTTTTATAAGGGTAATATTTTTGGCTTTCATAACCTTTATAAGGCAATTTTTGCTACTAGGGTTAGCCTAAAAATACGAATTTTACAAAAATTGGTTTGGGTATACATTAAAGCCCATATGCTTAAATAAAGGATGCTGAATTTGGGCTTTTTTAGTCACGTAAAACCTTCTACTGGTATTCATTTATATGCTAAAAAAATCCAACGTTCTTAGGGAGATCCTAAGACACTTTTTTGAACATCGAAACTTCTGGGTCTAACTGAACCTTGTGAACCTATAAAAAAGCATCTGGGCTGCAAGCCCTTATTTGGTCAAAATGGCTTGGGCCTTACGAGGATAATGAATGTGTAATGGTTGATCGTCGTTATCAAAGCGATTACTTCCAAATAGTATCTCGGTTCGGTATTTTTTTTTTATCTACAACGGGGTAGCACTTAGCCTTCATCACACCTGATGTTAAGTGGTGATAAGGCTGAAGGTGGCAGCGCACTACTCCCGGAATCCTCAATCACGGAGGAACTGGCTATCTTATCTCTAACTGCCGGAACACAATAATGTTGGAACACAACATCATTGTTATGGCGTCAGACTTAGATAAGATGGTGGTAGCTAGCCAGGCGGACTAAGAACAAGTCCTACCACCAACCAAACCGAATACAATATGTACCCCCGCTGGGAATCGAACCCGGGACCTCTTGGTCTGAAATCGGTGGTGTGAACCACTAGACCACAGAGGCGGTTATACCTACCAACAAGAGAAAACAGTTGTACATATTTTCCTTTCAATATCGTTTGGAAATTTGAAGAACGTGTAGGCACAGTTGTTAGTAGTATTTAAACAACCAAATACACTGCAACTGTAATAATATCGGTTATTCATTTTGATAATAGGTACGTGACAGTATCACATCCATAGAGAAAGATGAAGTAACATCAACGCGGGCTACAGTGCAACAACATTTTCTATTCCGGTGGCCAAAACTGGAACTAAGGTCAGGCGTCCGTCACTCGCTCAAGAACCCGAGATAAGTGCCTACCTCTTCGGGTATCTCTCGGGATACCAATTCAATACAATTTACAGCGGGCCGCCCGCCCGAGTGCGATAGAATATATGCAATAGAAAGAGATGCAACGTCTAGCCGTTCGTAATTAGAGCCGTACAAGCTGAATTCTACTTTATCGTGTTGTAGTTAGAGTTGCTATTTGTTTAAATGGTCTCGCAGAGTGCAGGTACCAGACTAGTAACTATTATTTATTCTGTGCTCACGTGTTTGGTTTTTAATGTCAAGTCTGTCACCAGAAAAGAAAAGTTTGTCAATCTGTAAACGTGTTAATTAAATGCTCTTTGCTAGCACTTGCGATCACTGACCTCTTTGTGATACTCGCGACCAAAAAGCTTAGACTTAATACTGAGGTAACTGGAGAGTGCAGTACTAACAATTTTTTGAATACCAGTGGCTGTCTTCCGTCTCACCTACACTTTAAAAAAATACGTATGGTCATATGAGACAGCTGACAGCCACTACAAACATAAATGTCAAATTTGCTGGCGACACTTTTTTATTCAGGGTGAGAGCTCCAGTTACCTCAGAGTATTAAGTCAAACTTCATGCTCGCGACTAAGCTCTGCCTCAGACTGCCCAAGAATGCCTGTAAATTTGACGTCTATGTGTGCGTGACGGAAATGGCACTTTGTTCTAAGCGAACTCTCAATGTTCTTCATGCCCATGAAAGATCCTAACTTTAGCTTTAATAATATTTATCTTAATAAAATAATAAAATTCGCAGACAAAGTCGGGCCATAATACATGTTTTCCTTGAGGCATCATTTAAAAAAGGGAGGGCCGACATTGCGAACACAAATACCGAGCTTAGGAAAAATAGCACTTTTTTATTATTGTAAAATAAATACTTCTATAAACAAAAGCACTTTTTAATTGTGAACATAAAAAAGAAAAACATAAGCTTTTTAAAATATTGTTTATCGTTCTGAAACTGCTCCATAAGACGCGTCTACGAATTTATCAAAGGTGACCCAACCCTTAAAGTGCCGACTTTTGGAGCATCCACCCTACCTGTTGCCGTTATTAGTATCGAGCAAAAAAAGGCAAAATACATCACGTTTGTTGTATGCCCCCTTAAATATTTATTTTATTCTGTTTTTAGTATTTATTGTTATAGCGGCAAAAGAAATACTTACATCATCTGTGAAAATTTCAATTGTCTAGCTATTACGGTTCATGAGATACCTACAGCAAGATACAGCTTAGTGACAGACAGACAGACGGACAGTAATAGGGTCCCGTTTTTACATATTGTATTCGGTTTGGTTGGTGGTAGGACTTGTTCGTAGTCCGCCTGGCTAGGTACCACCATCTTATCTAAGTCTGACGCCATAACAATGATGTTTTCAGCATTATTGTGTTCCGGCAGTTAGAGATAAGATAGCCAGTTCCTCAGTGACTGAGGATTCCGGGAGTAGTGCGCTTCGCCTTCAGCCTTATCACCACTTATCATTAGGTGTGATGAAGGCTGAGTGCTACCCAGTTGTGGATAAAAAAAAAAATTAGAAACTCTCGCGCGTAGCTATTGGATACAGTTTTGCTTGTATGCGCGAACTCTAGGTTATTAACAGTAGACAAGCAACCGGAATTGGACTTTATTTTCATGGAGAAAGATTTATTTTTATTAACCGACTTAAAAAAGGAGGAGGTTCTCAGTTCGTCGGAGACTTTTTTTTACAAGCTTTTTTTTATGTAAGTATGTTACTCGATATCTCAAAGACGGCATGACCGATTTGAAAAATTATTGAGGTATTACTTTTTGAGGTATAACACATTTTAAAAAACCCCAAATGTAACTTTGTCATTCATACAAACACAATGAAAAACAAAGTTCTACTGTGCTGACGAAAAATGATAGTGGAATTTTGGCTAGTTATAGGCAATCGGTACGTTAAGTGGGTACGGAACCCGTGGGCAAGTCCAACTCGCACTTAGCTGATTTTTTAATATACGTGTAAAGAGCAATGTCTTTCACTTCTGCGTCTGTTAACCAAAGTGAATCAATTTAGTTGAACCATGTAGTATGTAATAACTATTTTTATGTAGGTATATGGCCATGCTAAGTTAGTTTGAGTCAAATAAAACAAGTGTAAATATTAAATAGCACATTTACCACAACACAAGCTACTATTATAATTTGATGCAGCGCCATCTGTGCTGGTAGCTTTGAATCAAATCAGATTGACGGCGCTACAATATACTATGCCATTGATAGCAACAATAAATTGCGACATCAAATGGAATATTCTTAAACTATCTACCTGTACCGATAAGTATTTAAACAAATATCACTAATTATATACTGTATGCCTATACCTACTTCACAGCCTTTCCATGGAAGGCCGCCTTTTTGTATTATCAGAAAAGACTTTTGCCACAGGTGACGCCACCTACAGTTGATATCCCAATATTAATACGAATAGTATTCCGATGTACATTACTACTATACTGATGACACTTAACTGTAATTATCATAACCCATTATGTAATTTGTAATGGAAACTGACCTTTATTATACGGTTGTTAATGTCATTTTTCAATCTGATGACTTTTTATAAAATAAAACAGGGAGAAAAAAACAACCCTTGGAGTTTCTTGCCGGTTCTTCTCCAAGGTCTCCCGCCGTAGAGTTTGCGAACCAATTCTATGACGTTCACAAGTATTGTAAATAATTATCTGAATTGAATATTAAACAAATTTGACTTTGATTTTGATACTACTCTCATCACGGTTCGAAAGCGTGAGACGTAGACAGTCTCGCTAAGTACTGTCAGATGGCGCCACCTTCGATACCCCGATGATTCAAAATGGCGAATTTCATTTCTCTTCTTTTCCACCCAATAAATGACCCATTTCTTTATCTTTCTCCGCAATTTCCTCTACCAACGGAAAAAAAGGACCGAGATCCAATACTTTTAATATAATAGTAGTAAAAAGTATTATAAAAGTCTTTGGTATACATATATATATATATATAAAACTAGCTTTACAGAAACGCCCTCTTCTTTTATTTATCTGGTCCGAACGGGTTCGGTCGGAATAAATAAGAGAGAAAAAAATTGCTGTTAGAGCAATAAATATCCAAGTATTAACATGATTGTTGTCTCTTTAGTCAAATTATACATAATAGGTAGTCAGCCATGTTTACTTAGATTGATTTATAACATGCCTAGCGTAGCCAAGTTTAACGGCTTCGACAGCCATGTTTGAGAGTTTAATTTATAACACGGCTAGCGTAGCCAAATTTTGTTAAGCATACGGTCCGCTATGCCGTTTATAAAACGGCTGTGACAGCCATGTTTGAGAATTGTAATTTATGACACGGCTGACGTAGCCAAGTTTTGTTAGGCACACGGTCCGCTATGCCGTGTATGAAACGGCTGTGATAGTCATGTTTGCGAGATAAATATATGACACGGCTGACGTAGCCAAGTTTTGTTAGGCACACGGTCCGCTATGCCGTGTATGAAACGGCTGTGATAGTCATGTTTGCGAGATAAATTTATGACACGGCTGACGTAGCCAAGTTTTGTTAAGCACACGGTACACTCTGCCGTTTATAAAACGGCTCTGACAGCCATGTTCGAGAGTTTAATGTATGACACGGCTAACGTAGCCAAGTTTTGTTAAGGACACGGTCTACTCTGCCGTTTATAAAACGGCTTAGACAGCCATGTTCGAGAGTTTAATATATGACACGGCTAACGTAGCCAAGTTTTGTTAAGCACACGGTCCGCTATGTCGTTTATGAAACGGCTGTGATAGCCATGTTTGCGAGATTAA
Organism: Crambus lathoniellus; assembly: GCA_949710035.1. Taxonomy (NCBI): domain Eukaryota; kingdom Metazoa; phylum Arthropoda; class Insecta; order Lepidoptera; family Crambidae; genus Crambus; species Crambus lathoniellus. The sequence continues at coordinate 7,284,562 of OX453313.1, forward strand.
TTTATGACACGGCTAACGTAGCCAAGTTTTGGTTAGCACACGGTACACTCTGCCGTTTATAAAACGGCTCTGACAGCCATGTTCGAGAGTTTAATGTATGACACGGCTAACGTAGCCAAGTTTTGGTTTGCACACGGTACACTCTGCCGTTTATAAAACGGCTCTGACAGCCATGTTCGAGAGTTTAATGTATGACACGGCTAACGTAGCCAAGTTTTGTTAAGGACACGGTCCGCTGTACCGTGCCTAAACGGCCCCGACAGCCATGTGGGCGAGATTAATTTATGACACGGCCAACGTAGCCAAGTTTTATCAAGCACACGGTCCGCTATACCGTTTATACAACGGCTCTGACAGCCATGTTTGAAAGTTTAATTTATGACACGGCTAACGCAGCCAAGATTTGATAAGCACACGACCCGCTGTACCGTGTCTTAACGGCGCCGACAACCATGTTTGCGAGTTTAATTTATGACACCACTAACGTAGCCGAGTTATATTATGCACACGGTCTGCTGTACCGTGTCAACAACGTTACCGATGCCGTGTTTGTTGTGTGCCCACGGCTCCGACAACCGAGTCAAAAGGTAGCCGTGTAGTTTTGCATGGCTACGGTTTCAACACGGCAAAAAAATTAATGAACACGGTGCCAGTAGCCGTCTGTACCGGCTATGTTAACCGTTTACACGGTACAGGCAGCCGTGTAAAATCTCTAGCCGTGTACACGGCTCTTCACACGGCTGGCAAACTCGGCTAGCAGAGCCGTTTACACGGCACCACAAAACGTAGCCGTGTTCGAAAGCCGTGTATTTTTCCCAGTGCAATATTAGATATATTAAATTCGTTAGACTCATCCAGCAAAAGGCTATCGAGTTCACTCGGAAACAACTCGAACTTCCTCCAGAAATCCATACCAAGAATTAATTTGTTTTTAATTTCCGGCACAACAAATAATTTAATATGAATAGTTTTATTTTTAAAATTTAAAGGTAGAATAACATATTTAGAGGCAGTAAAAGTTTGACCGCCAGCTGCAGAAAGCTGTAACGGGTCACAAGAATAAAGTTTATTATTAGGATTTAATATATATTCCTGATAATTATTCCCAAGTAAGGATATGCCGGAACCGGTATCTAAAAGACCAACGACATGATTATCACCAATAACAACAGAATTATACGGTCGAGAAAAATTAATTTCAGATTCCGGAATTGGAGACTCAGAATGACTATGAGATAGATTAGATATAATAGATAACCATTCTTTCCATTCAGCTTCATCGCAACGACTAGAGAATCTCGAGCGAAGCTGCCTAGTTTCACAATCCCGATCAATTAGTTTTTTTGATTGGTGGGCTTATTGCAATCCGGACATTCGGGGGTGCGAACACCATCTTTGCCACACTTAAAACAAACTATTGTTCGTGGTTGAGTACAGTTTTTCAAATTATGCGTGTTAGAACGACATCTAGGACAATATATATTATCATTGTTCACAGCTGAAACAAATGACTTATTAGTTTTAGTAAAAGGTTTATTAACAACCGGAGTGCTAGTAGCACCGCGGTAAACGAACTCCGTAGCTAAGTTCGACATATTAGAAGCAGAAGGCTCAACAAAATTTGCCATTTGACACTGTATTTTTTCAACGTGTTGACAAATAGCTTTAAGATCGTCGATGGAGTTTATCACCGAAGACGGAGTAAGAGCATTAGCGTAGCAAGGCCTAATATTAGTAAGTAAAATTTCTAATTTATCTTCCTCTGATATTGGTTTCGTGAGGCGAGAAAACATAACCTCCATTACCGAAAGATATATAGCAATTGGTTCGTTAACACCCTGGGTACGAGCTCTAATATCCGATTTAAATTGAGAGTCATAGTTTTTCGGAAGAAAATCAGCCTTCAGCAAGGCTACTAACTCTCCCCAGGTATTTACTTTTGGCCTGGCACAACGAAACCAATACAAGGCGTCGTCGGTAAAAATTTCGTAACCAAACGACAAAACCCTACTATAATCTATGCCCCTAGCTGTGACAAACTCGTCAACCTTTTGAATAAAGGAAACAACACAAGTTTTCCCGTTGAATTTAAGTTTAGTGAAATCGGAAAGTGCCCGATCGACAGTAACATTAATAATAGACTCCGACGCGTTGACTTGCTCTCGGCTGGAAGTAGAAGGACCGGGGAGCAAAGGGTCACCCGCATTCGCGCCTGAGACAGGTGTCTCCCTAGGTTTTAAAGTGGACAGTTCCTTGTCTTGGGCTTTCAAGCCGCGCTTGCATTCAGCAAGGGCACCCAATAATAACGCGTCCTCGGCCGCATCAACTCTACCGAGCCGATGAAAAACGTGGTTAAGAATAACCTCCGTTCTCAAATAAACACCTCTATCAAATTTAGATTTTAATAATTCTAGGTTTTTATTGGATTTGTTTAATGCGGCTGAGATGCCGTCTAAGTCGTCAGCAGAAGACAAATGCGAGGCTAAAATCTCCTCAGAAGGAAGTTCTTTAGAGATCTTTGTAATTTGCTTCCTTAAATCGGCCACGTTATCAGCCGGTGTTTCTCCGCGAAGTCCGACTTCGTATTCAAGTTCCGACTTTTGTAAGGAAAGAAAATTTATCTTACGCACAGCCATATTTAAGTACGTTAGGTGAGTCTTTTGAGCGACGAGCCTACTCAAGTGCAACCACTACTTAAGTAACAAAAGGGGTATGTGGGTAACTATAACAGTTATAAGTTCAATTTAAAAAAAATTACAATTTAAATGAAGGAAGTAAATAACCTCCTTGTTTGAAGTAGGTTAAATGAATATCAAGGGCTTTAAGTTAAAAAGTAAAAAAAAAAAAAAAAAAAATTATAAGGAAAGGTAAGTAGCCTCCTTTTTTTTTTTAAAGTCGGTTAAAATAAAAATCACAGGCTTCCTGGTTTAGAACCAAGGAAAGGCTGATATTTAAAGAAAATATTACAGTTAAATCACCACGGTTAGCCGTTCATTACACAACTCGGATAAAAAAAAAATAGGTACCCACATACGAAGCACAAAAAATAAATAAATTAATAAAGCACTGATCACCAAGCGAGCCTGAAATGAGCTGGGCGCCACTGAAACGCTCCTGGCTGGAGGAGCCGGAGAGCAAGAGTTCAGAAATAAAAGATGTAAATAAAATTAAATGTATAATTCGGTTAGACCGTTTTAAAATGAAATTACAGGGGGGGTAACTGGCTCGGTGATCGGCGTTGGAAGTCTAAGGTCAACTTAGCTTTATAACTTCCTAAGGAGAGGTGAAGCCGCTAGGGTTTAGGGGCAGCGGGTTCTGTTCCGGGGTAGACCGGAGCAGTGCAGACCTCTAGCGGTTAGGCGCGCAGGAGCAGGTGGAGAGCGGCACGAAGTAAGCAGGTACTCGGCGTGTAGGTAGCCCGGAGAAGGTAGGTACCGGAGTGACTCGGGGAGATGTTGCCCGGAGATACGACCCCAATTATGTTGGGGCGAAAACCAGAAAAAAAAGAAATCTTTAGCGGGTTCTCTCCTATATATACTAAAAATCTTCCAGAACATTCCGGCTGTAAGTAGGTTTATAATTTTTTTGCATAGATAGATTCAACTTGTCATTGGATTTTAATCATACAGCCAAGGCACAAACTAATTACGTCGCGAAGACTTCAGAATTATCTGGAAGATTAATTTAGTAAAAATCTATGGCGCGCGTAAGACAAAATTGCTTCCAATAGACTATTTATGTTGTTACGTTAAGAAATGCAATATAAATATGCGCGAAACTACAATCAAAGTATTCCGCATACAGATCACAGGCTGCCACGGACCGCGCGGCTGTTTATAGCTGTTACTTCGGAACCTCGCAAACAAACCGACAGCTGAGTGGCATCTGACATTGACAGCTCCTATCACATAAATACAATAGAACTGAATAGACCATATTTGTTTATAATTGTAATGATTTTTTCATAACATTAATAGTTTGTGCGATTATTATGGATAAAACAATGCAAGAAGTAAGTAAAAATGGCAGCCGTTACATATCCCCCTTTTTAGAGAAGGATTTTGCCTGGGAAAAATCCACTAAGAAACACAACCACCGCAAACAAAACTAAGGTTTAGAGTAGCAGTATACAATAAGATAAGCTGACTGTACGTTATCGACAGTAAAAGTAACACCATAAAATTGACGAGAGGTATCGACAACCAGTTCAAGACTAATCGAATAGAACGGTACAAGAACCAACAATCGCAAGACAGGAGAAGAATTCCAGTTATTTAGTGTAACTGAATCAACATTCCAGTTGAGAATGCTAATGTTAAAACAATGCGAAATTAAAAATAAAATAGTCGAGAGATAAACTTCATGCAGACACAATTCAAACGAACAGGTTCCCTAGCTATAAATGTATTTAATTAAAATTATATTTATGTATAATTTTATGCAATAAAAGCCCTAGCTAAAAATAATCAGATTAAAAAGTAAAAAAACGATGACCCACAATTTTTTCAATACATCTAAAACAAAATTTTGCTATTAAAAGGTAAAAATAACGACGAAGACTAATAATTTGTAGAATTTATATTTAAAAAATTTATTTAATTTAGGAATAGTTATTTATTTTAAAATCTTTAATATGCCAGGAACCTAGATTTTTCCCATTCATATCTTCAAGTTCATAAACTAGAGGAGATAGTTTAGATTTAATGAGACATTTCATATATTAAGGAGCAAGTTTTTTAGAAAACTGCTTATCTTTATCACTTTGATAATAAGTTTTTCTCCAAACCGTATCACCAACGTTAAAGTTATAGTTTTTGCGACGAAGATTGTAATGTCCAGAGTTTCGGGAATGAGACTTGATAAGAGAACTTTGCACTTGGTCCATTATTTTTCTAAGTTTACCCGTGTTTTCAGCATACACATCCCTAGGCGCAAAAACAATTTCATCGGACAGATCAACATCAAGATAGTGAGAACCGCACGACACTAACTCTCTCCCGTAAACCAGAAATGACGGAGTATAACCTGTGACTTCACTGACGGCTGTATTAAGTGCGAATTGTATTTTGGGAATATTGTTATCCCAGGACCTGTGGTCCTCTTCAATAAAAGTGGAAACAGCAGTCATGATGGTTTTATTATAACGCTCAACCGTGTTTACCTGTGGAGTATATTTAGGAGTAAAGCGTACGTTTGGTATTTTATATTGAGAAAACATGTGATTAAGCTTTTGACTGACAAACTGCTTACCGTTGTCCATCAAAACAGTACTAGGAATGCCATGAACAAGAAAGACTTTCTCTTCAATTAAACTAGTTATAATGTCGGCAGTAGCACGACGGATAGGAAACAAAAGCGAGTATTTCGAAAAACAACAAGTGACTACAAGTAGCATAGTATTCTGTTTTCTAGATATAGGTAAGGGACCAACCAAGTCCACACTTATCATTTGGAATGGTCTAGAACATTCCTTAGGTCGTCCCATAAATCCTAAGGTAGGATGATTTGCATGCTTGTGAGAGTTACAAGCATCGCACTCATTAACAAATTTTACGACATCTTTATGCATGCCAGGCCAGAAGTAATTTAAAGAAATTCTTTTAAAAGTTTTAAATATCCCTAAATGTCCAGAAGTAGGATTATCATGATAGTCTTTAAGTATATCAATTCTAGATTCTTTAGGAACAACTTCCTTCCATTCAAATTCTCTAGTTAAGGGATTTATAGTTTTTATGAAGCGATATAACTTATTATTATTTATTTTATAATTGGTAAAAGAGGTAGGGGAATTTTGACAACCGGCAAATAGCTCCAAATACCAGGGATCAAGTACAGGAGGTGAAGAAGATCGGTTGACGCTATCTATAGCCGCTACAGGCACCGCACGGGACAACGAATCTGGAACGACATTATCCTTGCCACGTCTGTGTTTGATGTCGAAGTTGAACGCAGAAAGACGTACTCCCCATCTGGCAAGTCGACCTGTAGGGTTATTAATATTTAGAAACCATTTTAAAGACGAATGATCAGTAAAAACGGTAAATTTCCGGCCATTATCCAAATAACAGCGCCAATGTTCTATAGACACAATTACTGCGAGCGCTTCCCGCTCCGTAGCGCTATAGTTTCGTTCTTGTGCCGACAAGGACTTGCTCATATAGGCTATAACTTTCTCTTCGCCATTTAAAATTTGAGTTAGTATAGCTCCAATCCCGTAATCACTAGCGTCGGTATGGACTTGAAACGGTTCAGAATAATCCGGACAAGATAAAATCGGAGGGGACGTTAAACACTCTTTGAGCTTCTTGAAGGCAGTTTCTGCTTCTGGTGACCAGGCAAAAGGAATTGCATTCTTACCCTGAGAGGTAAGTTTGTTCAATGGTGCAGCCAATGAACTAAAATTGGGAATAAAACGACGATACCAAGAAGCAGTACCTAAGAAACGACGAACTTCCTTCCTGTTAGTAGGAGTAGGATAATTCACAATGACCTCAATTTTCTCCGGATCGGCGTGTAGCCCATTCGAATCGACCATATAACCCAAATATTTTAATTTTTCTCTGAAAAATTGACATTTTTCGAAATTTATAGTTAAATTTGCGAACTTTAGTTTCTCCAAAACTCGTAAAAGTAAAGAAATGTGCTCCTGAAAGGAATTAGACACAATTACTACGTCATCAACAAATACATAGACCTTATTTTCGAATTCAGGACCATAAAACAGCAAATCTACCAATCTTTGCTGCGTGGCAGGTGCATTGGTCAACCCAAAAGGCATAGACTTAAATTGGAAGGTTCCTCTAGAGGGAATATAGAATGCAGTCTTACATCGGTCTTCAGGCTTAATTAATACCTGCCAGAACGATTTAGATAGGTCTATACTAGATAGATACTTAGCATCCCTAAGGTTATCTAGGATTTCAGTTATATAAGGTAAGCTGTAAGCATCTTTGCGAGTGACAGAGTTTAGTTTCCTACTGTCGAGACAGAATCTATACTCGCCATTCTTTTTGGGAGTAAGAAGCACGGGATTAGACCAAGGGCTCTCACATGGTTCGACAACATCTTCTTTCAACATCTCGTCCAGTTGATCGGAGAGAATTTGTTGCTTCTGAGGGGACATTCTATAGTAACGTTGTCGAATGGGAACAGAGTCACCTGTATCTATAGCGTGAGTGATCAACGAAGTACGACCTAAACCACATTTTTCATAGGAAATGCTACGAAATTGAGAAATCATATTATCAGCGTTTTCCTTTTGTTCGTTGTTAAGTTGAGCGTACGAACAAATTTGTTTAGGATCGTCAAGAGCAATATTAGATATATTAAATTCGTTAGACTCATCCAGCAAAAGGCTATCGAGTTCACTCGGAAACAACTCGAACTTCCTCCAGAAATCCATACCAAGAATTAATTTGTTTTTAATTTCCGGCACAACAAATAATTTAATATGAATAGTTTTATTTTTAAAATTTAAAGGTAGAATAACATATTTAGAGGCAGTAAAAGTTTGACCGCCAGCTGCAGAAAGCTGTAACGGGTCACAAGAATAAAGTTTATTATTAGGATTTAATATATATTCCTGATAATTATTCCCAAGTAAGGATATGCCGGAACCGGTATCTAAAAGACCAACGACATGATTATCACCAATAACAACAGAAATATACGGTCGAGAAAAATTAATTTCAGATTCCGGAATTGGAGACTCAGAATGACTATGAGATAGATTAGATATAATAGATAACCATTCTTTCCATTCAGCTTCATCGCAACGACTAGAGAATCTCGAGCGAAGCTGCCTAGTTTCACAATCCCGATCAATTAGTTTTTTTGATTGGTGGGCTTATTGCAATCCGGACATTCGGGGGTGCGAACACCATCTTTGCCACACTTAAAACAAACTATTGTTCGTGGTTGAGTACAGTTTTTCAAATTATGCGTGTTAGAACGACATCTAGGACAATATATATTATCATTGTTCACAGCTGAAACAAATGACTTATTAGTTTTAGTAAAAGGTTTATTAACAACCGGAGTGCTAGTAGCACCGCGGTAAACGAACTCCGTAGCTAAGTTCGACATATTAGAAGCAGAAGGCTCAACAAAATTTGCCATTTGACACTGTATTTTTTCAACGTGTTGACAAATAGCTTTAAGATCGTCGATGGAGTTTATCACCGAAGACGGAGTAAGAGCATTAGCGTAGCAAGGCCTAATATTAGTAAGTAAAATTTCTAATTTATCTTCCTCTGATATTGGTTTCGTGAGGCGAGAAAACATAACCTCCATTACCGAAAGATATATAGCAATTGGTTCGTTAACACCCTGGGTACGAGCTCTAATATCCGATTTAAATTGAGAGTCATAGTTTTTCGGAAGAAAATCAGCCTTCAGCAAGGCTACTAACTCTCCCCAGGTATTTACTTTTGGCCTGGCACAACGAAACCAATACAAGGCGTCGTCGGTAAAAATTTCGTAACCAAACGACAAAACCCTACTATAATCTATGCCCCTAGCTGTGACAAACTCGTCAACCTTTTGAATAAAGGAAACAACACAAGTTTTCCCGTTGAATTTAAGTTTAGTGAAATCGGAAAGTGCCCGATCGACAGTAACATTAATAATAGACTCCGACGCGTTGACTTGCTCTCGGCTGGAAGTAGAAGGACCGGGGAGCAAAGGGTCACCCGCATTCGCGCCTGAGACAGGTGTCTCCCTAGGTTTTAAAGTGGACAGTTCCTTGTCTTGGGCTTTCAAGCCGCGCTTGCATTCAGCAAGGGCACCCAATAATAACGCGTCCTCGGCCGCATCAACTCTACCGAGCCTATGAAAAACGTGGTTAAGAATAACCTCCGTTCTCAAATAAACACCTCTATCAAATTTAGATTTTAATAATTCTAGGTTTTTATTGGATTTGTTTAATGCGGCTGAGATGCCGTCTAAGTCGTCAGCAGAAGACAAATGCGAGGCTAAAATCTCCTCAGAAGGAAGTTCTTTAGAGATCTTTGTAATTTGCTTCCTTAAATCGGCCACGTTATCAGCCGGTGTTTCTCCGCGAAGTCCGACTTCGTATTCAAGTTCCGACTTTTGTAAGGAAAGAAAATTTATCTTACGCACAGCCATATTTAAGTACGTTAGGTGAGTCTTTTGCGCGACGAGCCTACTCAAGTGCAACCACTACTTAAGTAACAAAAGGGGTATGTGGGTAACTATAACAGTTGTAAGTTCAATTTAAAAAAAATTACAATTTAAATGAAGGAAGTAAATAACCTCCTTGTTTGAAGTAGGTTAAATGAATATCAAGGGCTTTAAGTTAAAAAGTAAAAAAAAAAAAAAAAAAAAATTATAAGGAAAGGTAAGTAGCCTCCTTTTTTTTTTTAAAGTCGGTTAAAATAAAAATCACAGGCTTCCTGGTTTAGAACCAAGGAAAGGCTGATATTTAAAGAAAATATTACAGTTAAATCACCACGGTTAGCCGTTCATTACACAACTCGGATAAAAAAAAAATAGGTACCCACATACGAAGCACAAAAAATAAATAAATTAATAAAGCACTGATCACCAAGCGAGCCTGAAATGAGCTGGGCGCCACTGAAACGCTCCTGGCTGGAGGAGCCGGAGAGCAAGAGTTCAGAAATAAAAGATGTAAATAAAATTAAATGTATAATTCGGTTAGACCGTTTTAAAATGAAATTACAGGGGGGGTAACTGGCTCGGTGATCGGCGTTGGAAGTCTAAGGTCAACTTAGCTTTATAACTTCCTAAGGAGAGGTGAAGCCGCTAGGGTTTAGGGGCAGCGGGTTCTGTTCCGGGGTAGACCGGAGCAGTGCAGACCTCTAGCGGTTAGGCGCGCAGGAGCAGGTGGAGAGCGGCACGAAGTAAGCAGGTACTCGGCGTGTAGGTAGCCCGGAGAAGGTAGGTACCGGAGTGACTCGGGGAGATGTTGCCCGGAGATACGACCCCAATTATGTTGGGGCGAAAACCAGAAAAAAAAGAAATCTTTAGCGGGTTCTCTCCTATATATACTAAAAATCTTCCAGAACATTCCGGCTGTAAGTAGGTTTATAATTTTTTTGCATAGATAGATTCAACTTGTCATTGGATTTTAATCATACAGCCAAGGCACAAACTAATTACGTCGCGAAGACTTCAGAATTATCTGGAAGATTAATTTAGTAAAAATCTATGGCGCGCGTAAGACAAAATTGCTTCCAATAGACTATTTATGTTGTTACGTTAAGAAATGCAATATAAATATGCGCGAAACTACAATCAAAGTATTCCGCATACAGATCACAGGCTGCCACGGACCGCGCGGCTGTTTATAGCTGTTACTTCGGAACCTCGCAAACAAACCGACAGCTGAGTGGCATCTGACATTGACAGCTCCTATCACATAAATACAATAGAACTGAATAGACCATATTTGTTTATAATTGTAATGATTTTTTCATAACATTAATAGTTTGTGCGATTATTATGGATAAAACAATGCAAGAAGTAAGTAAAAATGGCAGCCGTTACAATACATAGAGATTTTAAAAATGTAATGTATGTAAAATAAATTTTTAATTTATCGATATTAATGTCGATGACGTTGCATCACTGGCGTAAATAAATCTTGTGACAACCTTACAAATTAAGAAACATTAGACTGTATACTATCTCTTTCTTACACATTTACTACTGCATAAGATAAAAGAGTACGAAGTAATGTATTTTGTTGTTATTTTAGCACGGTTTCTATAGCTTTAGTTATTATTCTGAGATGTGAACCGAAATATATGAAAAGCAGTGAAACGTCACATCACATCGCTCGTCTCGGTGATCGCTCGCCAGCTGCCAGTGAGGCTTGCGCTTAGGCGGTACTCACACTGATCCGCGGAGTGCTGGATAGCGCCGGATTGCAGGGTATGCGCGTTGGCCAATTAGTATAGAAAACACCTACCGCCTTGTTTATTGATAAAATATGGAAAATGGTGGGGTGTTGTTAGAGAAAAATTTGTTGCATGTCTTCGTCTTCGTCTTTTGCATGTACCACACATTGAACCAAATGTTTTGTTTTTACTATATTGATAACTTACTATTTTACGTATTACTAAGGTCTAGTATGGTACACTATTTAACACCTAAATATAATACTACCTAGACACTCAACATCAATACTCAACAATTAGGTAAGTATAATAATATGCCATTTATAAACTTGACATGTAGAAAATACTAACTGGATTTCTAATTGTTTATCTGGCGGGAAATTGAACCAAG